>WAAF01001124.1:74072-126590 GCA_013400475.1 Tricholaema leucomelas | reverse complement strand
GTGGTGGGGGGGTGGTGGTGGAAGAAAAAAAAGCCACTAGGAGCCACAGAGAAAGGTGTGGTATCCAACAACTATAATAATGTGGTTTTCCAGTGTAGGTAGCTAAATATAAAAACCCTTCAGAGAACTATAAATTTCTAATAAATATGATTGAACTACTGGAGAAAATCAGGCTCAGGGATACGGAAGCAAGGACGAGAGCGAGCTGAGGCCAGCGACACGTCTGGTTATGATGTGTATTTTACGTTAGCCTGGAACTGGAGGAGTTGTGACCTGGGTCAGCATCTGGTGAGCCATTTCTGAGGGCACACACCTCAGGCAGATGTGAAAATGCAGGACTGTTCCAGGGCACTGAGGGAGAATGCTGTTGACGGCACATCTCCCAGAGGACAGCCCGGCGTGCTCCAGAGGGACACGTACCAACAGCTTCTCTCAGCCAGTGCTATCTGGAATAAGTATTTATAGCTGGTCTAGACCAGCTGAAAATGGCTTTTTGTACCTTTAGAAGTTTGGCTAGGCTGGTCGGTGAGTCACGAGTGTGAAAATCAGCTTTTGCTTCTTCCTGCTGAAGTTTCAAGGGCAGGGTAAACAGTTACACGTTTGGGTCTCTCAGTGATCCTGAACTGCAGGTTAAAGTTGGTATCAGCACAGCAGGCAGACAACTGCCTTCGTTTCAGGCACTGGCACCAGCAAGCTCAGAGCCACACGAGGAGAGACTGAGGGAGCTGGGACTGTTCAGAGAGGAGAAGGCTGCCAGGTGACCTTATTGAGGCCTTTCAGTATCTGAAGAGGGCTACAAGAAAGCTGAGGAGGGACTTTTTAGGCTGTCAGGTAGTGATAGGACTGGGGGGAATGGAACAAAGCTAGAAATGGGGACATTCAGACTGGATGTTAGGAAGAAGTTGTTCAGCATGAGGGTGGTGAGAATCTGGAATGGGTTACCCAGAGAGGTGGTGGAAGCCTCATGCCTGGAGGTGTTTAAGGCCAGGCTGGATGAGGCTCTGGACAACCTGATCCAGTGTGAGATGTCCCTGCCCATGGCAGCAGTGTTGGAACTGGCTGATCCTTGTGGTCCCTTTCAACCCTGACTGATTCTGTGATTCTAATTACAGAATCACAGAGTAATAGAATGGGAGGGGTTGGAGGGAATCTCTGGAGATCATCCAGACCAGCTCTACCTGCTAAAGCAGAGTCACCCACAGCAGCTTGCCCAGGATCACAACATCCAGATGGGTCTGGAATCTCTTCAGAGAAGAAGCCTCTACAACCTCTCCAAGCAGCCTGGCCCGGGGCTCTGGCACTCTCACAGATTTTGCTTGTGTTCAGATGGAGCCTCCTGAGTTCCAGTTTGCTCCCATTGCTCTTTGTCCTGTCACTGGGCACCACTGACAGCAGTCTGCCCCCACCTAACTTGACCTAGAATGCCGCCAGCCACAGGGCATCTACCACCTCTCTGGGCAAACTGGAGATTTCATTCAGGCATCTCAGCCTCAATTATCAACTTTGGAAGAAAAAATGTCTTCCTTCTATTCAGCCTCAAGCTCCCTCTTTTAGCTTCAAACCACCACTCCTTGTCCTGTCACCAGGGACCCTGACAAAAGCCTGTCCCCAGCTCTTTTTTTGGCCCCTTTAAGTACTGAAAGGCCACCAGAAGGTCTCCCTACAGCCTTCTATTCTGCAGGCTGAACAGCTCCAACTCTCCCAGCCTAGTCTCACAGCAGAGGGCTTCCAGCCCTGCCAGCATTGCCATGGCCTCCTCTGGACCCACTCACAACAGGTCCATGTCTTTCCCCTGCTGAGGACTCCACTGCAGGCAGGGTCTCACCAGAGCAGAGTAAAGGGGCAGGATCTCCTCGTTTGACTTGCTGCCTACGCTTGAAGCCAGAGCACCTTTCCTTCCCCGGAGTTCCCCAGGTGTCCAAGGCAGCTGGGTGAGTTTACACTGAAACCATAAAGTAAACAGGAGAGAGGGTGGGTGGAGGGGTAGCTCTGCATCTTTTTTCTCCACCATGAATGCTCAAGTGCTAAGGCCAAAGCAAACAAGGCAGAGAATATGCACTGCTGGAAACGTTAAGCTGCTGGAGAGAGTGCAGCCAAGGTGCTGAAGGCAAGCTCATTCCCTTTCTACTGTTCCAAAAGCATCTAGGAGAAGGCTCAGCCCAAAAGAGACAGCACAGAAGCTACCTTTTGTGGTCCAGCTTTCCTGAGATGGGGAAAGGTGAGGTTCTTCCTCGTGCTTTGGGATGCTCTTAGTGCAGCTCCACTTAGAGAGCAATTCGGGTCTGACCTGACCATTGGGGCTGGAGCTGAAAGCTTCTACAAACCTCTTGCTGGCTCAGTTTGCTTTTGGACAACTCTTGCTGTTGACAATGAGTCAGTAAACCCTTCCATGTTTTCCCTGACCAGGATGGCTGTGTGGGAACCACTTCATTTTATTTGATAGGAAATTGCAAGATTCTGAAACCTGCTTTTGTTGTGAAGTGGGAGCACACACAAACAAAGGCAAACTATTCTCTGCCCAAAGTCTCCTGCAAACCACAACGGAATCTGTTCCTTTAAAAAATGAGCCTTTGTGTCCTGACTCTGATCTTTCCAAATTCAATGGGAACATTTTAAAAGCTTGTAAAGAGAGGCTAAACTCTGTCACTGGAACCAGGTCAGAATACTGGGGGTGGATTTTGGTTTTTTTGGTCTGCAAATAAGGTGTCAAAATTGAGAACTTCTCAGGCCAAGCTGTAATGTTGAAAAAGAAGGACATTTTGGAGACTAAAAAACATTCTATTTTTTCTTTTGCTTCTTTTCCTTTTTTTTTCACTGTGCCTTAGAGACAATTCTCACCTGGACAGGATAGAGGGTTGTGCAGAGAGAAACCTCCTATGAGGAGAGACTGAGGGAGTTGGGGCTGTGCAGTCTGGAGAGGAGAAGGCTGCCAGGTGACCTTATTGAGGCCTTTCAGTATCTGAAGAGGGCTACAAGAAAGCTGGGGAGGGACTTTTGAGGCTGTCAGGTGGTGATAGGGATGGGGAGAATGGAACAAAGCTAGAAATGGGGACATTCAGACTGGATGTTAGGAAGAAGTTGTTCAGCATGAGGGTGATGAGAGTCTGGAATGGGCTACCCAGGGAGGTGGTGGCAGCCTCATGCCTGGAGGTGTTTAAAGCCATGCTGGTCATCCAGTGTGAGATGCCCCTGCCCATGGCCAGGGGGGTTGGAACTGGCTGATCCTTGTGGTCCCTTCCAGCCCTGACTGATTCTATGATCAGCAAGGGAAAATGTAGAGTCCTGCTCCTGGCAAGGAGTAGCGCTCTGAACCAGTGCAGAAGGGAAGCAGCTCCAGGGAGAAGGACCTAGGAGGACAGCAAGTTTACCAAAAGCCAGCAATGTGCTCTCGTGGCCAAGAAGGCAAATGGCCTCCTGAGGTGCATGTAAGAGTGTGGCTAACAGGTGAATGCAGGTTCTCTCGCTCTCCTATGCCCTAATGATGTCACATCTGGAATACTGGCTGCAGTTCTGGGCTTTCCTGTTGAATTGAGGTGGGAAACTACTGGAGAGACTCCAGCAGAGCCTATGAAAATGATGAGAGGACAGGAGCATCTCTGTGACCAAAGGCTGTTCAGCCAGGAGAAGAAAGGACTTACAGTGAATCTTATCAATATTTACCAACATAGAATCATAGAATGGTTTAGGTTGGAAGGGACCTTGAAGACCTTCTAGTTCCAATCCCCTGCCATAGACTGGGATACCTCCCACTAGAACAGGTCACTAAAGGATGTCTAAAGGATGGGTGTCAAGAGGAAGGGGCCAGACTCTTTTCAGTGGTGCTCACTGAAATGAGGCACAAGGTACAAACTGGGACCCAGGAAGTTCCATCTGAACAGGAGGAGAAACCTCTTTGGTGTGAGGGTGCTGGAGCCCTGAAGCAGGCTGTTCAGAGAGGTTCTGGAGTCTTCTTCTCTGCAGAGATTCCAAACCCACCTGGACGCTGTGATCCTGGGCAAGCTGCTGTGGGCGCCCTGCTTGATCAAGGAGGTTGGGCTGGATGATCTCCAGAGATCCCTTCCAGCTCCTGCCACTCTGTGATTCTGTAAATTGTCCTTGTAGATGATCTCATTAGATGTTGTGGCACTGTTAACTCAGAACCTCCTAAAATGCCTCAGAGGACACAGGCAAAACACAAAACATTGGCAACCTGGAGCCACAATGAACAGGTTGTGCTCAAAGCTCAGTAATACTTCTGATGCCAGGGCAGACAGACTGGTGCAAGCTCTCCAGCAGAACAGCTATTGCAGGGGATGTGTAGAGGAAGAAGGAGAATGAGAGGGTAATTTGCCATCTGGAGGACAAAGCTGAGCCTGCTGCTCTTCCAGGACAGTGATTCACTGTTTGTTAGTGAAACGAATTTCCACCTACCAAGTCACAACCACAGCTGGGCAAGGCTGGCTGATGGATAAACACTGTGCTAGGGTTTGCAAGCCTTTAATTTTGCTCTGAGCTGTCCCCTTGAACTCCTGTGTGACGCTGGCTGAGCTGCGGTGTGCCGTCAAGCCCTCTCCTTCTCTCCGCTGGCCTGCATAAGGCTGAGATGCTCTCTTGTAGGTTTTGCAGCACCGTGACTGCAGTTTCCCCTTTGGCTCTTGACTCAGCCCTGCCCGATCCACCAGTAGGATGTGAAGGATGCAGACAAGACTTTGTAGCCTCGTTGCCCTTCGGTTAATGGAGCCATCGAATCCCCAGCCCGAGCCTGGGCAGGCCAGGCTCCCGTATCAGCTGCTGCCGAGCCTGCCCGCAGGACCTGGGTGAGAAGTACTGGCTCCTTCTGCCCCTGCTTTCTGAACTCACAGCGAGTGAACAAGGCTGAAGCAGGGAGCTGTGATTAACAGGGGGTTCTGTCTGCCAAGAATTCATTAAAAAAATAATAGCTGTTAGCTTCCCCCCCTGCCGCTGCCCCTGCTTTGCGCAAGCACGGCGGCTGCAGAAGAAAGGCAGGGGCCAGCACGGCCGGTCCCGCACGTAGGTGCCCCTCCGCTTGTGGGCCAGCTTTGTTGGTGGGGATGAGACCAGGCTGACTCCTCCTGAGGACAGCTGCCCGGGTGCGCTCAGCGAGACATGACATCATGTGTCCTAGCCCATAGGGGCTGAGGGCTTGTCCTGGGGTGACATCAACAGAGCGAGGGCACTCGCTGCCACCACGGGGCAGAGGTCTAAGGGACTCTCACTACAGAATCACAGAAACACCCAGGCTGGGAAAGCCCCTCGGGAGCACCGAGTCCAATCTAGAAGCCTACTCTATAAGATCCACCTTCAACCACAGCCCTAAGCACCACATCCAAACCACCCTTGAACACATGCAGGCTGGGTGACTCCATCACCTCCCTGGGCAGCTCATTCCAGTCCCTGACCACACTCTCCATGAACATTTTTTTTCCTAATGTCCAATCTAAACCTCTCCAGTCTCAGCTTGAGGCCATCCCCCTTTGTCCTCTCTCCAATCACCTGTGAGGAGAGACCAGCAGCAGCCACTCTACAATGTCCCTTTAGGTAGCTGTAGACAGCAATGAGGTCTCCTCTCACCCTCCTCTTCCTCACACCAACCATTCCCTGCTCCCTCAGTCACTCCTCATTAGCTTTATTCTCCGGCCCTTCCCCAGCCTCCTTGCCCTCCTCTGGACCTGCTCCAGCACTTCCATATCTCTCTCATATTGCAGTGCCTAAACCGAACACAACACTCAAGGTGCGGCCTTGCCAGAGTAGAGTCCAAGGGGACAATCACCTCCCTGCTCCTGCTGGCCACAGCATTTTTAATCCCATCCAGGATGCCATTGGCCTCCTTGGCTGCCTGGGCACACTGCTGGCTCATATTCCCATGTTTCCCAAAGGAAGGCTGGCAGCCTAACCACCTAAGGCTCTGCATCCCAGAAACCTGGGTTAGACATCCCAAAAAAATGGGACAGCAGCTTGCTTAGCATGTCTAGGTGCACTTGGTCCTGCTGTGTGTACTTGCAATTAGAGAGGCTTCTTGTTATGCTTCTTGGTTGTTTCATTTTAATCATAGAATTATCAGGGTTGGAAGTGACCTCAAGGATCATCCAGTTCCACACATCCCCTCCTGCTTTTTAATGTATCACAGAATCACAGAATTAAGCAGGTTGGAAAAGACCTCTGAGATCATCGAGTCCAACCTATCACCTACCCCTTCTAATTAACTAACCCACAGCACTAAGTGCCTCATCCAGCCTCATTCATTTCCTTTTCTGGGGAAGAAATAAGAGGATCACAGAATGTTGTGGATAGGAAGGGATCTCTGGAGATCATCTGGTCCAACCTCCCCTGCTAAATCGGGTTCACTCAGAGCGACTTGCCCAGGATCAAAATGCCCGGGTGGGTTTGGAATCTCTCCAGAGAAAGAGACTCCAGAACCATTCTGGCCAGCCTGCTCCAGGGCTTCAGCACCCTCACAGCAAAGTTTCTCCTATGGTGGAACTTTTTTTTTTTTGTTTTATTTGTGTCCATTGCCCCTATTCCTGTAAACAGGACTGCAAGGGAGTCATCAGCCTGAGAAAGATGTGGCTGTGGAGCCAGAGGAGGCCTCAAGAATGGAACACTTCCCTTTGAGGCCAGGCTGAAAGAGCTGGGGTTGTTCCACCTGGAGAAGAGAAGGCTGCAGGGAGACCTGCTGGTGGCCTTTCAGTACTTAAAGGGGCCAATAGAAAAGCTGGGGACAGACTTTTATCCAGGTCAGGTTGGATGGGATTGTGCCCAACATGAAGATGTCCATGCTCACTGCAGGAGTGTTGGACTGAATGACCTTTAAAGGTCTCTTCCAACCCAAACCAGTCTGTGATTCTACCATTGGTAGCTGCTTCTAACCATATTTCCTCTTCAGTTACTAGTATGAATATAAATTCTGATTAACAACTGATTCTACCAGCTTCTAGTGATCCAGTTTTCACTGTAGATTACTGTAATCTTCTAAATATATATCTATAAGTGGCATATATTTCTGTCAGGCACATGCCAGGAAATCTGTAAAGAAGAGAGAGTAAATGTCTAGACACAGATGCAAGCTCTATGCCACCTCTTGTAGGCATCTCTGCCAAAGTCTGTTCACAGCCTGGGGTTATTTTTTGTCTCCTGTGGAGAGTGGAGACAGCTCAGTTAGTGACTGCTGAGATGGGTATATGTGAGACAGCTCAGTCAGTGACTGGTGAAGTGGGTATATGTGAGACAGCTCAGTTAGTGACTGCTGAGATGGGTATATGTGAAACAGCTCAGTTACTGACTGCTGAGGTGCAGCTCTCTGCTTATACATCTCACCTGTGGAGTGAGCCAAGGTGTCTGTGCACCCATCATGTACAGCAGTGAGCATCCAGTGCCTGATACTGGTTCTCCTGCTTTGCCGATGTGAGTAGGCGAAGGAGACAAACCACTGCCTGACCCACTCTAACCACAGCTCAAAGGAAAGGTGAGTATGAGCCCGGGTCTGTGGGCCGAGTAGTTTTTCCAGCATGCCAAAGCTGGTGCAGGAGCAGTGGGTAGGATGTGCTAGGTCTGCACAATCATTATCCACCATCAGCAGAGGAATACTGATGGGACCTGGGCTTGGAGCCCGTGAAACCAAAGCAGTAGGTTTTGGGAGCTGCAAGCATCAGCAGTTGGCAGCTGGTCTGTGCAAAAACAGGGCCTGGCTCTGTGTCGGCAGTGACTTTTCAGGCTGAAGTGAATATAAATACCAACACAGCTGCTGTTGTTCTTGTGAGGGGCTGGAATGGGGCTTTGAGGTGGTAAGGGATGGGCAAAAGGGAAGGCAGATGCCAGCAGGCACATCACCATTGGGCCATTTCATCAGCAAGCTCAGAGCGTGTCTGAGTGCCTGTGAAACTCATGTTTCTCCAGTTAATTATAGCACTGATGCTGAGGACAACAGCTCCCACTGACATTTGTCACACTGCCTGAACTCTTCTGCTCTGCTTTTTGCTGAGGATGAACACAGCAGGGTGGACTCAGAGAATGGCCTCTTCTCTTCTCTTCTCTTCTCTTCTCTTCTCTTCTCTTCTCTTCTCTTCTCTTCTCTTCTCTTCTCTTCTCTTCTCTTCTCTTCTCTCTCTTCTCTGTTTTGTCTTCACTTAGAATCATAGAATCAGTAAAGGTTGAAAGGGAGCACAAGGATCAGCCAGTTCCAACCCCCGCTGCCGTGGCCAGGAACACCTCACACCAGATCAGGCTGTCCAAAGCCTCATTTAGCCTGGCCTTAAACTTCTCCAGAGATAAGGCTTCCACCACCTCCCTGGGCAACTCCTTCCAGTCTCTCACCACCCTCATGCTGAACAACTTCTTCCTAACATCCACTCTGAATCTACCCACTTCTTGCTTTGTTCTATTCCCCCCAGTCCTATCACTACCTGGCAGCCTAAAAAGCCCCTCCCCAGCTTTCTCATAGCCCCCTTCAGATACTCATTGATCTCATAGGTCTCATTGCATCTCTTTCTCTGTGTTTTCTTTTAGGCATCTCGATCATCCTTTTGCTGTGGGTGATTAACTGCTGGGTTTGGAAGGCAGCTTGGCAATGTAGCCCAATTAGTTGGTGACTTAGCAAACTGTCTGGGAGATGTTCGGTGGAAGCACAGCACCATCAGCCACACACCCAAACCATGAGTGTTGAAGCCTTGTACTAATGCCCATAGCTGGAAAAGGATGGTAGAAGAAGAGCAGGATTAGTCCCAGCAAACGAGCAGCTGCTGGAAGATTCGTGACCTGATCTGTATTTCAGAGGGAGCTCAGCAGTTATCATTTTCAGTTTCCACCTGTAAACTAAAGGCTATCTGCAGAAGGTCCAAGCCAAGGGTTTGGCACATCTCAACTGCCCAGTGCTAATGGACACACACCCAGGAGGTAGTATCAAGGTTAGAAGAATGAGCCATACATGACACTGGGGAAGGGTCTAGAGCACAAATCTTCTGAGGAGTGGCTGAGAGAACTGGGGTTGTTCAGTCTGGAGCAAAGGAGGCTCAGGGGAGACCTTCTCACCCTCTCTGACTACCTGAATGGAGGTTGGAGCCAGGAGGAGGTCAGTCTCTTCTTCCAAGGAACAAGAGATTGGTGTGCTAGTTTGAGCCTAGCTAGCATGTTCGAATCTTTCACACAGACTGTGAAAACCATTATAAAAATTGAAATTGCAAGACATATATTCAGAAACACCAGAAATGCCACAGTCTGATGTGAATAAAATTCTGAACAAGGGTTTACCTGACCTGCCTGACCTGCCTGGGTTTTAGGATAAATAACTCGCATAAGGGCTGTAGATAAAGCAGTAGAAGTCTCCCTTCCATTTCCTGAAAAGTTATTGGTGAAGACCCCTGTAAAGTTACTGGTGACAGACTCAGTGATATTGAAACCAATATAGCCAAGAAGGACATCTCCACAGTTCCAAAAAATGGATGTAAGCCTAGCTTTGACCTTATTCAAAAGGAAACCAAACAGAAAATAGCCAACCTGGGCTTTGACCCAACCAAAAAGAAGAAAACAGAACACAGGCCACACAAGAGCCCCCACTAAGTAAAGCAACTTCCTCATCAGCTCCATTCTGATTCCCAGAGCTAATTAAAAATCCTTAAAATGAATTTGCCCCACGTTGGTGTGCCAAAAATAAAAGATGTGATGGTTTGGGTGTCCCCCGCCCCCCACACTTTTAGAAATCACCCAGACTAGACTCAGTCGGCTCTGGAAATTTGAATGAAGCTTATATTTACAGCTGGCACAATTTACAAGCAGATATTTACAGTATATACAGTTATAGACAGAAATATACAAAGTAAAAAAAGTAATACAAACACAATTCCCCTCCCAGAAACCTGAGTCCTCAGGAGGGGCTCTCAACCCCCCTCATCTTCCCCTACCCCTCTCAACCTTACCCCAGTCCCAAGGAAGAATGGAGGTTCGGCCAAGAGGATTAAGCAAAGCAAGGTGAAGCAGGCAAGCAAAAGGAGGGTGAGGTTAGAAAGCAAGATGGAGTCCAGCCAGCAGCCTCAGCTTCTCCCCAGCAGGCAAAGCTCCCCAGCAAAGAGAAGAAGCAAGTGCAGTAATCTTTGTTTTGCCTTTCTTCTTTACACATCCCAGCAAGACTGTGAGGGAAGTAGACCTCACCATTGTTTTCATTTTACAGCCTATCATCTAGTTCTTCTCACCAAAACATGCTAGCTAGGCTCAAACTAGCACAATTGGACAAAAGGAAATAGCATCAAGCTGCACCAGAAGAGTTTTAAGCTGAAATTAGGAAAAATGTCTTCCCTGAAGTGGTTGTAAAGCCCTAGAACCTTGAAAGAGTGGCTTTTATGCAACTCTTACAGAGTGTTTCTCCATCCATCTGCTTCAGCTTTCTGATTCCTCCGTTCCAGTTTCTTTATAAGATGATTAGTTTTTCTGTTCCTGTGTTAATGGATCATCTTAGGCATCACAACTCTTCGGTAAGGTGACTCTCACCAACGTCTCCAGGCCAGGCTGAAGTCCAGCAACAACATCTTATGTCAATGACCAAGAAGCTGAGAACTGCCTGATTTTTGCTCAACCACAAGACAAGCCCAGAGCTGACACAGCTGTTTCACAAACAGCCCCCTGGCTATGGGAGAGCTGGAAGCCCACTTCTGACACAATCACTTCTCTTGGGCTGCTGATGACATGAAGAAAATTGGCCAGTGGGCAGAACTCAACCAGATCCCTTTGATTTCATCACAGCATTGAGATATTGGTTGGAAGGAGCCTGGAGATAATTAGGTCCAGCCTTTGCTGGAAACAGAATATGTAGCAGCACTGCATCAGGTTATCTGACACTGTTCAGCTAAGGCTTGGGAACCCTGAGGATGAGGATGCCACTATCTTCCTCACTTATCTGAACAACCTGTCCCAGTGCTGCTCTACCCTCTGAGTGACAAAAAGCTTTTTTAGATCATCACATTCATTTAGGTTGGAAGGGACCTTTCAGATCATCAGGTCCAACCTTAACCCAGCACCACCAAGTCACACCCTTGTCCCTTAGCACCACATCTATGTGGCTTTTAAATCCCACCAGGAATGGGGACTCCACCACTTCCCTTTTCTTCCCTCTTGAGAAAGGCAAGAAGGAGGATTTGGGGAACAACAAGCTTGTGAGTTTCACATTGCCTCTGGGAAGGTGATGGAACAAGCCCTCCCAGAAACTAGTTCCAAGCACATGAAGAGTGCATCCTTAGCAAGCTTGCAGAGGGTGTGAAACTGCTATGAGTGGTTCCTCTCTCAGAGAAACTTAGGCAGTCTAGAGAAGTGGACCAACAGGCACTTCATGAAGTTCACCACTGGAAAGATGAGAGTCCCATCCCTGGGGAACAACTGTCCCATGCATCACTACCTAGAATCATTTAGATTGGAAAAGAGCCCTAAAATCAAGTCCAATCATTAACCTAACCCTGCCAGGTCACCACTAAACCATGTCCCACAACACCACATCTACACATCCTTTAAATGCCTCCAGGGATGGTGACACCACCAACTCTCTTTTCTTTATGTCCAGGCAGAATATCTTGAGCCACAGTTTTGGGCCTTTTCCCTCTGTTTCCAGCTGATTGGGAAATCTGCCTCCTAGACATGTTGAAAATTTAACAAGTGGTGACAACACAGATCAAAAGCTGGGGGGGGCGGAAATAAACAGATTTGACTCTGGGGCTACTCTGGAGGTTACAGGAGGGTTAGGAGGAAGGGCTTTGAGATAATGACCAAATAAATTGAGCAACGCAACTGATGCAACAGAGAAAGAAATACCAGGGGAAAGATACAAGTGAAGGGAATGACTCTGTAGCAACCACAGAGGAGTTTCATAATGGCCAAAACCCAAGAAGAAGGATGAATTAGGGATAGATAACCAAGATGATGAGAACTTTAGAAAGCTTCTATTATTTTCCAGACTAAATTTATTCCCAGCTCATTTGTACCCATTTGTTCTTGTTCCAGCACTGTCCTTTAATAGTTCTTCTGCCTGTGATTTTTACCTCCCCAGTGTATTTATAGACAGCAACACCTCTTTGTGCTAGGCTAAACATACCAAACTCTCCTGGGCTCCTCACTTTTGATTGGCTTTCTGTCCACCTGATCATCTCAGGAGCCCTTTACTATGTCTGCTCCAGTTCAGATTCACCCCTTTTTTGGACATGTAGCAGAAGAACAGTCTACGGAGTGCCAAGAGAGATCTTCTCCCATGCTCTTAACACTTCTCTGATCTCACTGTAAATAGCTTTTTAGTCTGTGTACAGCTACTGAGTTCTGCTGCTCCATAACTGCACCCCCCCAACGCTGCTATGATGAACATCCATCTACATCCTTCTCCTGCAGCTTGGTTGTTTCCAGGGCATGAGCCCACAGATTAAAGCAGCTATTCCAGCTAGCAGTCTCTAGGTGCTTGCATTCACACTATTAGATTTCATTCTATTTCTATCACCCCTGGGCTTAAGGTCATCCAACTTTGCTTGTGTATTTATACCCAGGGCCCTGTAAACATGCAGATTGGTAAACCAAGTAACTTTCAGCCTCTGGATTATGGGATAGCCTCGTTGTATCCCAGCCCCACCATCTAAGGCACAGTTGAAGCAAAGCAAAGATCAGACATGCAACTTGATTTTCCTCCCCTTCTTAGGACATGTCTGGCATGAGCTGGAAGGGGATAAGAAACAACAGGTGAGAGGCAGTTTTGCTCTGATGCAAGAGTTGTCCTCCTCCAAACTGGGGTACAAGCAGGATAGAACCACTTCAGAAAGGGATACATTGGCCACTGGATTAGGGCAGAATCAGGGAATGCTGAGGGTTGGAAAGGGCATATGGGGATCATCCAGTGCAACCCTCCCCCCCCGGCTAAAGCAGGGTCATCTGCAGCAGGTTGCCCAGAATTATGTTCAGGTGGGTTTGGAATCTCTCCAGAGAAGGAGGCTCCAGCAACCTCACCACAAAGAAGATTTTCCTCATGTTCAGATGGCTCTTCCTGTGTCCCAGTTTGTGCCCATTGCCCCTTGTTCTGTTGCTGGGCACCACTAAAAGGAGTCTGGCCCTGTCCCCTTGACCCCTGCCCTTCAGCTATTGATCAGCATCGAGAAGATCTCTTCTTGGGCTGTTCTTCTCCAGTCTAAACAGCTTCATTTCTCTCAGCTTTTCCTCCTCACAGAGATGCTCCAGGCCCCTCAACATCACCTTAGCCCTAAGATAAGGCCCTGTTGCTTTTTTCCACTACTTTCTTAGAAGCAAGATATTAATATGTTAGGAAACGTTGCCTTGCTCCTCTTTTTGCCGAGTTCTTTCCGACCACAAGATGTGCCTCGGTTCTCTCTGGTTTGGGGTTCTTCCCATCCAGCTCCTTTTTTCTTTTCTTCTCTTTCTAATTTTAACTATCACTCTTCCTCGCTCCTCTCTCATTTCCTCTCCCAGACTGAAAGGGAATTTAAATTGCAACTGGTCGCAGATGTAAAACTGACAAGAGATCACTCCAAAGACACTCTCTGTTATTGGGTTCATCCAGAGGTCAAAGAGGTTGGCTGCAGGACAAGACAGAGCAAGAAGCCTACCCGAGCCCTACTGTGTCATCATCATCCCATTTGGCTGAAGCAGGACGGGACAGGAGACGTGGAGGGATGCTGCTTCTCAGTCACGCCTGCAAAGGCTCAGGGCAAAGAGGCATCTCTGTGTCTTGGCTTTGGCCACCGTGAGGTTGGGGTGGCCCAGGGGGAGAGGTTGGCGGTCAGGCTGGGGAGGGGAGGAGCAGGGCAGCCAGGGAGGGTGGAAGGGGGGGACAGGGAGAAGAGGCCAGCCGACTGCCTCATGCGCACTCAGCTCTTGCAGCTGTGCCGGGAAGAGGTGGGGAGGTGACCCAGCTGCCAGCTGCCTGCGTGGTGGGGCCACACAGTGTGACAGCTGCTGGCATGGGACAAGTGGAGGGCAGGACAGAGGGAAAGGCAGGACAAGTGAGTTTGAAGACAACACTGAGTCGAGCACAACCATACCCATCTGCCTGAGGGGCATGGACAGGCTGGATGGGTGGGCCGAGGACAGAGAAGTGAGCTTCAGCAAGGGCAGGAGTTGTGTCCTGTCACAACAACCACATGAGCAGGCTAGGCTTGGGCTGGAGTGTCTGGAAAGCTGCTCAGCAGAAGGTGACCTGCTCTCATGAGACCTCCACCTGGAGTACAGTGCACAATTCTGGAGCCCCCAACACAAGCAGGACATGGAACTGTTGGAGCAATTCCAGAGGAGGTCACAAAGATGCTCAGAAGGCTGCAGCAGCTCTGCTATGAGGACAGGCTGAGAGAGTTGGGGCCTGCAGCCTGGAGAAGGCTGCAAGGAGAACTTGGAGTGGCCTTGGAGTGGCCTTCCAGGATCTGAAGGGGGCTACAGGAGGGCTGGGGAGGGACTATTGACAAGGTCTTGTAATGACAGGACAAGGAGGAATGGGTTTAAATTTGCAGAGAGGAGATTGAAACTGGATGTTAGAAAGAAGTTCTTTAGAGTGAGGGTGCTGAGACACTGGCATAGGTTACTCAGGGAAGTTGTGGAGCACAGAAGCAGTTCTGTGATCCACAACTTCCCTGGAGGTGTTCAAGGCCAAGTTGGATGAGGCCTTGAGCGACCTGTTCTAGTGGGAGGTGTCCCTGCCTATGGCAGGGGGTTGGAACTGGATGAGCTTTGAGCTCCCTTCCAACCTAAACTATTCTATGATTCTAGGTGTTTGTATCATTGGCTGAACATCAGCCAGTGTGCCCAGGTGGCCAAGAAGGCAAACAGCATCCTGGCTTGGATCAGCAATAGTGTGGTCAAGAAGAACAGGGAAGTGATTGTCCTCTGTGGTCAGCACAGGGGAGGCTGCACCTTGAATCCTGGGTTCAGTTTTGGGTCCCTCACCACAAGGACACTGAGGCGCTGGAGTGTGTCCAAAGGAAGGCAACAGAGCTGGTGAAGGCTCTAGAGCACAGGTCTGTGAGAAGCAGCTGTGGGGTTGAGGTTGTTCTGCCTGGAGAACAGGATGCTCACAGCAATCTTTTTGGCTTTCTACAACTCCCAGAGAGGAGGATGGAGCCAGGTAGGGATTGGTCTCTTCTCTAAGCAACAAGAAATAAGACAAGAGGAAATGTCCTCATGTTGCACCAGGGGAGGTTTAAGTTGAATGTGAGGAAGAATTTCTTCCCCCCAAAAGATTGTCACACCCTAGAATAGGCTGCCCAGGGAGGTGATAGAGTTCCTATCTGTGGAGGCATTCCAAAAAGACATAGACCTGGCAGTCCAGGACTAGAGAGAAGGAAGACTTTTTTTCCCCTGAGGTTGGTAAGAGACTGGCCCAGGTTGGCCAGAGAGGTGGTAGGTGTCCCATTCCTGAAAACTTTCCAGGTCAGTTTGTTTGTGGCTCTGAGCATCCCAACCTAGCTGAAGATTTTCCTGCTGACTGCAGGAGGAAAGGGCTAGAGGAGTTTTAAAGGTCCCTTCCTGCCCAAAGCATTCTGTGATTCTATTCTATGAAACTGAAATGGAAATGAAGCTGAGGACATCGTCTGCCTGGGCAGCTTGGTGACACCAAGAAAAGGTGACAATAGATCTGGGAGGAAGAGTAGCTCCAGAGGAGATGTGAGCAATGTTTATACATATCTGAAGGGTGGGGGGCAAGAAGGGGGCTAGGCTCCTGGGTAGGCCCCAGGAGTGGGACAAGAAGCAATGGGCACAAGCTGGAAGCCAGGAGAAGAAAGTTGATTGGTGTGAGGGTGCTGGAGGCCTGGAGCAGGCTGCCCAGAGAGTTTGTGGAGTTTCCTTCTCTGGAGACTTTCAAGACCCATCTGGATGCATTCCTGTGTGGTCTGCCCTGAGTGATCCTGCTCTGGCAGTGGGGTTGGACTCAATGACCTCTGGAGGTCCCTTCCAACCCCTACCATTCTGTGATCCTGTGAACATCTCCACCACTCACTGATAGCAAGAGCATCAGATCTGCATGAGGGAGAATCCAGCCTGGCTTTGATCTCAGTGTTGAGAGAGGAGTAGAGTTTGCAGAGCAACATGTGGGCAATCAATACCCTTGGGAGCAGAAATCAAGAGGGGACCTTGGGCTTCCAGTAGAAATACACCATCAGCAGAGACAAATGGGAAACCACTTCCCTGGCAACATATTTTCTGTCTAGAAGACTTCCCCAGTGAGGCCACCAGATAATAACTAACCAGGGAGAGGAAGTGCTGGTGTCCACAGGGAACCCAAGGAGAGTGGTGGAGACTGCAGCAAAGAAAATACGGAAGAATGGAGTTAGAAGTCAGAAAAAAACAGAAGCAAGACAAATGCTTTGAGGAGAGACCGAGGGAGTTGGGGCTGTGCAGTCTGGAGGGGAGAAGGCTCCCAGGTGACCTTATTGTGGCCTTTCAATATCTGAAGGGGGCTATAAGAAAGCTGAGGAGGGACTTTTTAGGCTGTCAGGTAGTGATAGGACTGGGGGGAATGGAACAAAGCTAGAAATGGGTAGATTCAGACTGGATGTTAGGAAGAAGTTGTTCAGCATGAGGGTGGTGACAGCCTGGAAGGGGTTGCCCAGGGAGGTGGTGGAAGCCTGATCCCTGGAGGTGTTTAAGGCCAGGCTGGATGAGGCTCTGGACAGCCTGATCTAGTGTAAGGTGTCTCTGCCCATGGCAGTGGGATTGGAACTGCCTGACCCTTGTGGTCTCTTCCAACCCTGACTGATTCTAGGATTCTATTCTATGATTAAATGACTCAAGAGAAGTGGGAGTACAGTAGTGCTGGCAGAGGCAGGGCAAAAGAATAAAAGTCATGGCCAGAAGCCATCACCAAAAGGAGGTTATTAGTCTGTAATCTCCTGGTGAGCCCCTCAGGTTGCTCTATAAAACTCACAGAAGCCCACGAGTGCTGCCTGATCACTCTGCTTGTCATGCTGGCAGCTCTTCAGTCCACAAAGCATCCCAAACCATCTGCTCAAGCTGACAAAGGAGGCTGTTGCCTTTACAATTCAACAGCATTTTGTCTTTCAGTACTCCTAGAAAAACCAAAGCACTGTGATGCCCCTGGGGTGTTCCTCACTGGGGGACCTCAACTCAGTTCCTGCTCTGCTTCATTAAATGATCAGAAAAATCTACTCTGGGCAGATAAATCCCAGCCTCCTTCAATGGCATCAAATCCATTCCTCCATCTCAGAGGGGAAAAAAACCTTCACTGTGAGGGTGCTGGAGCCCAGAGAGGCAGTGGAGTCTCCTTCTCTGCAGAGATTCCAAACCCTCCTGGATATCGTGATCCTGGGAAAAGAACAACCACAGGGATCAGGATAGGTTGGGGACTGACTTGTTAGAAGGCAGTAAAGGGGAAAAGGGTTTGGGGATCCTAGTGGGTGGGAGATTGACCATGAGCCAGGAATGTGCTCTTGTTGCCAGGAGGGGCAATTCAGGGGTGGATTAGAAGGGCTGTGGTTACTAGGTCAAGAGAGGTTCTCCTACTCCACCCTGGGGAGGCCACATCTGGAGGACAGTGTCCAGTTCTGGGACACCCAGTTCAAGAGGGACACAGAACTGCTTGAGAGGGTCCATCAAAGAGCCACAAAGATGATGAAGGCAATGGAACATCTCTGTTATCCCCCAGAGCAGAGCCTGATGGAGCTGGGGCTGTGCTGCTGGGAGTAGAGGAGCCTGAGAGGTGACCTCATCAATGGTTATCAATATGTGCAGGGTGAGTGCCAGGAGGCTAGAGCCAGGCTCTGCTGGGGGATGCCCAGCAACAGGCCAAGGGGCACTGGGTGGAAGCTGAGGCACAGGAAGTTTAATTATAGATGAGGAGGAANATGTGAGCAATGTTTATACATATCTGAAGGGTGGGGGGCAAGAAGGGGGCTAGGCTCCTGGGTAGGCCCCAGGAGTGGGACAAGAAGCAATGGGCACAAGCTGGAAGCCAGGAGAAGAAAGTTGATTGGTGTGAGGGTGCTGGAGGCCTGGAGCAGGCTGCCCAGAGAGTTTGTGGAGTTTCCTTCTCTGGAGACTTTCAAGACCCATCTGGATGCATTCCTGTGTGGTCTGCCCTGAGTGATCCTGCTCTGGCAGTGGGGTTGGACTCAATGACCTCTGGAGGTCCCTTCCAACCCCTACCATTCTGTGATCCTGTGAACATCTCCACCACTCACTGATAGCAAGAGCATCAGATCTGCATGAGGGAGAATCCAGCCTGGCTTTGATCTCAGTGTTGAGAGAGGAGTAGAGTTTGCAGAGCAACATGTGGGCAATCAATACCCTTGGGAGCAGAAATCAAGAGGGGACCTTGGGCTTCCAGTAGAAATACACCATCAGCAGAGACAAATGGGAAACCACTTCCCTGGCAACATATTTTCTGTCTAGAAGACTTCCCCAGTGAGGCCACCAGATAATAACTAACCAGGGAGAGGAAGTGCTGGTGTCCACAGGGAACCCAAGGAGAGTGGTGGAGACTGCAGCAAAGAAAATACGGAAGAATGGAGTTAGAAGTCAGAAAAAAACAGAAGCAAGACAAATGCTTTGAGGAGAGACCGAGGGAGTTGGGGCTGTGCAGTCTGGAGGGGAGAAGGCTCCCAGGTGACCTTATTGTGGCCTTTCAATATCTGAAGGGGGCTATAAGAAAGCTGAGGAGGGACTTTTTAGGCTGTCAGGTAGTGATAGGACTGGGGGGAATGGAACAAAGCTAGAAATGGGTAGATTCAGACTGGATGTTAGGAAGAAGTTGTTCAGCATGAGGGTGGTGACAGCCTGGAAGGGGTTGCCCAGGGAGGTGGTGGCAGCCTGATCCCTGGAGGTGTTTAAGGCCAGGCTGGATGAGGCTCTGGACAGCCTGATCTAGTGTAAGGTGTCTCTGCCCATGGCAGTGGGATTGGAACTGCCTGACCCTTGTGGTCTCTTCCAACCCTGACTGATTCTAGGATTCTATTCTATGATTAAATGACTCAAGAGAAGTGGGAGTACAGTAGTGCTGGCAGAGGCAGGGCAAAAGAATAAAAGTCATGGCCAGAAGCCATCACCAAAAGGAGGTTATTAGTCTGTAATCTCCTGGTGAGCCCCTCAGGTTGCTCTATAAAACTCACAGAAGCCCACGAGTGCTGCCTGATCACTCTGCTTGTCATGCTGGCAGCTCTTCAGTCCACAAAGCATCCCAAACCATCTGCTCAAGCTGACAAAGGAGGCTGTTGCCTTTACAATTCAACAGCATTTTGTCTTTCAGTACTCCTAGAAAAACCAAAGCACTGTGATGCCCCTGGGGTGTTCCTCACTGGGGGACCTCAACTCAGTTCCTGCTCTGCTTCATTAAATGATCAGAAAAATCTACTCTGGGCAGATAAATCCCAGCCTCCTTCAATGGCATCAAATCCATTCCTCCATCTCAGAGGGGAAAAAAACCTTCACTGTGAGGGTGCTGGAGCCCAGAGAGGCAGTGGAGTCTCCTTCTCTGCAGAGATTCCAAACCCTCCTGGATATCGTGATCCTGGGAAAAGAACAACCACAGGGATCAGGATAGGTTGGGGACTGACTTGTTAGAAGGCAGTAAAGGGGAAAAGGGTTTGGGGATCCTAGTGGGTGGGAGATTGACCATGAGCCAGGAATGTGCTCTTGTTGCCAGGAGGGGCAATTCAGGGGTGGATTAGAAGGGCTGTGGTTACTAGGTCAAGAGAGGTTCTCCTACTCCACCCTGGGGAGGCCACATCTGGAGGACAGTGTCCAGTTCTGGGACACCCAGTTCAAGAGGGACACAGAACTGCTTGAGAGGGTCCATCAAAGAGCCACAAAGATGATGAAGGCAATGGAACATCTCTGTTATCCCCCAGAGCAGAGCCTGATGGAGCTGGGGCTGTGCTGCTGGGAGTAGAGGAGCCTGAGAGGTGACCTCATCAATGGTTATCAATATGTGCAGGGTGAGTGCCAGGAGGCTAGAGCCAGGCTCTGCTGGGGGATGCCCAGCAACAGGCCAAGGGGCACTGGGTGGAAGCTGAGGCACAGGAAGTTTAATTATAGATGAGGAGGAATTTTTTTCCCTGTGAGGGTGCCAGAACCCTGGACCAGGGGGGTTGTGGAGTCTCCCTCTGCAGATATTCAAGGCCTGCCTGGATGCATTCCTGTGTGGTCTGCTCTAGGAGATCCTGCTCTGGCAGGGGGTTGGACTGGCTGAGCTTTGGAGGTGCCTTCCAGCCCCTGACATTCTGTGATCCTGTGATCCTGGGCAAGCTGCTGTGGGTGTCTCAGCTTTAGCAGAAAGTCCCCAGAGGCCCTAGTGGCTTTGCTACCTTTTCTTCCAAGCTCATTGCACTTCACTTTTGTGGCTGACAGGAGCTATTCCCTATTTGTCCAGGAGCAGCCTTGCTTTTTATGGGTACTCCCTTCCCCAACTGCTAATTCAAACAGGACGATCGACGTGGCCATCACATCCAGCACTCTAAGATCTGCTACCAATTTCTCTGTGTTTTTCCATCCAGACTTTTCCTGGTTGCTCAGGACACCTGTTAGTTCCATCAAGAGATATTTGTCTGGCTGACAATGCTCATCCTCCTCCACTGCCAGCTTGAGGACACTCGTTTGAAAGCTCAGACTGTTTATCTTTCAAGGGAGCTGCTTGTTTGGAGCGAGTTAAGAGAGGTGATCCAACCTGGAGTCTGGCACGAGTTTAGTAAAGCAGGACTCCTCTGTTTGGGCTATCTGAAATTCAAGATCTGCTCGGAGTTGAGCCTAGGACTGTTTGTCATCCAGAAGCGGGTTTCAGTCTAGACTGCCTGGTCACCTCGGGATGACAGGTGATCACATCACTGCTCTTCTGATCTGATCCTGGTTGAGGAGCCCTACCTATGGGAACAGCAGCTTATAAATCAAGAGCAAGCCGGGCTAAGGAGAGGCACACACTTTGTCATCCCTCCCTAAATCCGCTCTCCTTATTAAGCATGGAAAAGTTCTTGGACTTCTCGCAACGCATGAGGGAAGCTCCGTGGAGACTCTTGGATTTGTACCGAAAGAGCAAGAAGGGAAAAGTCCTGAAGTTTTGAGATTTTTCTGCCTGCTATTAATAATAATAATTCATAAATCAACAATGGCCAAAGGGTCAGGCAGAAAGAGTCTGCTGCCTGGCTATAGGAGAGGATCCTGTGTGGGTGTGAGAACCTCTCGAAATGGCAAAGGCCTCTGGAAACAATGAAGGAGACATGAATTACAGTTTTTTGGCAGGAACAAACCAACAGTTCCATCCCCCTGTCCTTCTTTCCTTTTTTTTTTTTTTTTTAACAGAAATAGATACTTGAAAAAAAAAATAAAACCAAAAACATTTTTTTCTCTCAACTCCACAATTAAAGCATCTGAGGATCCAAAATTTGCTTTTAAAAACTATTTTTCCTCCCTCAGCCCCTCCTGCCTTCCTCCTTGAGCTTGAACATCAGAGTTCTGGCAGTTCTTCTTGACAAAAAAAAAAATGGCCTGCTTTGGCCAAAGAGACTCAGGTTGAAATGGAGACAGAAGACTGGGTGGCTCCAAGGGTTGGTAATGGGATACACAGCCTTTCATCCCAGCATCATCACCTCAGTCAGCCCAGCTCAGGAGTGGCTACACAGAGCTACTGGCTGCTGGCAGCTGGTTGGTGAGGTGGTCCCAGCATGTGTCACTTAGAAAAATCCCCCTGGAAAGACCTTGGACATGAAGACTTCCCTGCTGGGAAGTGGACAGCTTTCACAGGATCACAGATGTCAGGGGTTGGAAGGGACACAAAGGGATCATCGTGTCCAAGCCCACTGACAGAGCAGGACCATATAATCTAGCTCAGGGCACACAGCAACACATCCAGAGAGGCCTTGAAAGGCTCCAGAGAAGGAGACTCCACAACCTCTCTGGGGAGCCTGTGCCATAGCTCTGGGACCCTTCCAGTCAAGAAGTTCCCCTTGTGTTGAGCTGGAACCTCCTGTGCTGCAGCTTCCATCCATTGCTCCTTGTCCTATCCCAGGGAGCAAGTGAGCAGAGCCTGTCCTCCACTCTCCTGACTCCCAGCCCTCAGCTATTTATGAACATTGATTAAGGCCCCTCTCAATCTTCTCTTCTCCAGACTAAGCAGCCCCAGGTCCCTCATCAGGCTGTGCTCCAGTTCCCTAACCAGTCTTGTAGTCCTCCCTTGGACTTTCTCCAGCAGATCCCTGGCCCTCTGAAACTGGGGAGCCCAAAACTCAAGATAAGGTCTCACCAGGGCATAGTAGAGGGGAGAAGAACCTCCCTCGATCTTCTGGACACTCTTCTTAACGCCCCCCAGGACCCCAGTGGCCCTCTTGGCCACAAGGGCCCATTGCTGTGCCATGGATGTTATCCAGCAGTACTTGCAGGTCCCTCTCCACAGGGCTGCTCTCCAGCAGATCACCTCCAAAAGGCTTTGTAATAGCTGTGTCCTGCAGAACCACTTGTGGATGGTTTGTTCTGCACCTGCTGTGATTCCACATATTATTATTATTATGATTATTGTGATGATGATTATTATTATTATTATTATTGTTGTTGTTGTTGTTGAGCTTGATGATGAGTTCTGGGCTCCTCAGTTCAAGAGAGACAAGGAACTACTGGACTCCTGTGGAGGGCTGTGAAGATGCTGAGGGAACTGGAGCATCTCTGTGAGGAGCAAAGGCTGAGAGCCCTGGGGCTGTTGAGTCTGGAGGAGGGCAGCCCGAGAGAGGATCTGATCAATGCTGATCAATAGCTAAAGGGTGAGGGGCAAGAGGATGGGGCCAGACTCCATTCAGTGGTGACCAGTGACAGGACAAAGGGCACAAACTGGAACACAGGAGGTCCCATCTGAATACGAGGGTCAACTTCTTTCATGTGAGGGTGGTGGATCTCTGGAGCAGGCTGCCCAGAGAGGTCTTGGAGTCTCCTTCTCTGGAGAGATTCCAAACCCACCTGGACATTGAGATCCTGTGCAATGCGCTCTGGGTGACCCTGCTTTAGCAGGAGCTTTGTACTAGATGATTCCCAGAGGTCCTTTCCAAACAGAACCATTCTATGATTCCCTGATCTTAGAAGCATTTTCCAGCCTAAAGGATTCTGTGAAGTGAAAACTGAGACTATTTCCTTTTCCTGCACCGTTTCCTAGTTGTGAGTAGCTGGGGGACAGGCAGCAGTGCACAACTGCTCTCACTGGGTTTATGCAGCTCTTTCTACAGTTACAGTGCAGTTGCATAACAGCTTCCAGAGGCTTTCCAACTGGCTCAAGCATCCCCCCTACAAAATTAGTGGAAATCAATTCAAAGGGCTGAAAACTCTGCAAGTGATCCCTTACAGGACTCGGCAGCTCTTCCCTTGGGATACCTTTTGCCTTGTCCAGCCTGAGCCTTTCCTATTTGCATTGAAGCTCATCCAGCTGGACCCTGTCTCTGTAAATGCCTCTAGAGGTCACTTCAGTAACAAACTTTCCCTACACTTGTCTGCACTATTCAGCAGTGATGCTTTGTGATGTCTTGATTAGAGGTGAGCATCAAGTACTCAATGAGTATCTAAAGAGCAGCTGCTGAGCTGTCAGGTAAGTACCAGTGAGGTGTGTTCCCAAGCAAGGAAGGTTTTCTCCTATCAAAAGTTCAAAACAGGGACTTTGCCAGTATCTGCTTCAGGCAGGTTTGAGTCTTAACTCTTTGCTCTTAATACTAGCAGGGAGCACTGTGGAAAAGAGCCTAATAAATGAGTTAAATAAATGTGTGTTCCTCTCTATTTCTTCTTCAGGGCCATCTACCAAACACTTGTGTAGCTTTATATTGTCCATCACTTGGGTGCTGGCCTATGCAAACACACAACCCTCCTGCTACCAGGGTGACACCACCCCTGTGTAGGTCAGAGTCCTAAAGAAAGGTTGTTTCTTTTCTTTTCCTTTCATAAGAAGCAGGATGCAGGAATGTTGCATTCAAATAAAACGACGGGGTGTGTGTGTGTGTGTGTGTAATTTTCTGAGAGACAAAGTGCAAGTGATGACACAAGGCAGGAATTTTCACTGGGGCTCCACAACCTTGCCAGAGATTGTGAGGGACCCTCTGTGGGCCAGGATCAGCTGAGATGCTGGGGGACCTTCTGTGGGCCAGGATCAGCTGAGATGCTGGGGGACCTTCTGTGGGTCAGGATCAGCTGAGATGCTGGGGGACCCTCAGAGGTCCTGGACCTGCAGAGCTGCTGGCTACATGTGCAATGCCAGATTTTTCAGAGTGCAAAGGAACTCCCTTTCCTTTCAGTGGAACTGAGTGATCCCAGGGTGAACTGCTTTCAAACCAAACCCAAATCACACTGCACCATTGGTTTAATAGTGGCTTTAAAGGCAGATTATAAGCTCAAAGTCATTCTTGGTGGCTTCCTGCTCTGTCCACTTCTGCAGCTGAGGCCACAGTGCCAGGACTCCCATGGCTAAATCTCACTTCCCTTGTCAAGGCTAGTCTCCATCCATTCATCCTCCAGGCTGCACTGATAGGACGTAGAGAGAATGGATTCAAGCTAGAGGGGAGATTTATAGTTGATATTAGGAAGAAGTTTTGCATCATGAGGGTGGTGAGGCACCGGAACAGGTCACCCAGAGAGTGATGGAAGCCTCATCCCTGGATGCTTTTAAGGCCAGGCTGGATGTGCAGGCTCTGAGCAACCTGATCTAGAACAGAATAGAATCAACCACATTGAAAGAGACCTCCAAGATCACCCAGTCCAACCTATCCCCCAGCCCTAGCCACTCAACTAGACCATGGCACTAAGTGCCTCATCCAGTCTTCCCTTGAACACCTCCAGGGACCACCTCCCTGGGCAGCCCATTCCAATGCCAATCTCTCTCTCTGGCAAGAACTTCCTCCTACCATCCAGCCTATACTTCCCTCGGCACAACTTGAGACTGTGTCCCCTTGTCCTGTTGCTGGTTGTCTGGGAGAGGAGACCAACCCCCACCGGGCTACAACCTCCCTTCAGGTAGTTGTAGACAGCAATGAGGTCTAGTGGGAGGTGTCCCTGCCCATGATAGAGGGGATGGAATTGGGTGATGCTTGAGGTCCCTTCCAGCCCTGACAATTCTGTGATTCTGTGCATTGCCCCAATGTGTATATAAGACCTTGCTCTTGGCTTTGTTGATCCTCATGAGGTTTACATAGGACTACTTCTCCAGCTTGTCCAAGTGCCTCTGAATATGTAGTGGTTCTGGGCATCACCTGCCTCCCACACACAACGATTCACCTCAGACTAAACTCAGCTGGCTGGAAGTTAAAGAATGAAGCTTTATATTCACAGCTTAGCACAATTTACAAGCATATTTGCACCATATTGCAGATATTTACA
The DNA here is from genome assembly GCA_013400475.1 of Tricholaema leucomelas. NCBI lineage: Eukaryota > Metazoa > Chordata > Aves > Piciformes > Lybiidae > Tricholaema lacrymosa > Tricholaema leucomelas. The sequence continues at coordinate 101,288 of WAAF01001124.1, read as the reverse complement.
ACTACACACACTTATGTACAAGTTAAAAGCGATACAGAAATACAAGACACCTCCCAGCAAGCAGAGTGCCCAGGAGGGCCTCCCAACCACTCCTCCACCTTCTTTCCATCCTCTCTCTTATCTCAGAACCTCTCTTTCATGCAAGGTGAGCTGGAAAGGTTAACAAGAGGTGTTAGAAGCAGAGCGATTAGTCAGAAACGTGCCAGGTCAGGCAGAAGAGTTAATATGGCGACAGCCAGGCACAGACTGACTTATCTGTGTTCATGTCTGTGTTTTTATATGTCCCAACAGAACAAATGGGTAACACAGGCATTACCTTATTTTCTTTTCACGGCCAATAATCTATTTTTTTCCTCATTAAAATATTCCAATTAGCCTCAAACCAGCACAGGATAGCACCAATTGCTCATAGGATAAGCTTGCAAACAGAACTGGGAGCAGGGAGTGAGAAGATTGAGTGGCACCTAAGCACCAGCCTCCCATCCTAGTACTGCCTTTGCTTGCCAGGATCTCCCTGAGCATGGACTGGAGCAGGAGGGGACACGGATTGAAGCTCTGGTTCAGCCTGTTGAGGGGGTGGCTGCTCTGGCAAGTCACCATAGTGGAAACCAGTCAGAGTTGGTGTCCAAAACTAATGCACATGCGAATGTGCCTTAAGTAGTTAGATGTGGATTTTATGAACTGTTTCTTTAGGGGTCCAAAGTCTGTCTTAAGTGAAATATAAGTGCCTATGTCCTTCTGTGAGCCTGGGCCTCTCTGGTCCTTTTCTGCTCCTGTAATCCGAGGCTCAGGGCACTTACTTGCCTTAGAGGATGTGGTAAAGATAAATATATTAAAGGCAGCAGGGTGCTTGGTATTGCAACGATCGAGGCCAGATAGCTGCAGCAGGAGCAGAAGCAAAAAAGAAATAAGATAATAATTGATGAGGACCTTTGCCAGCGTATGTCTTGGCAGCCGGCTGGGCAGCAGCCCATCATTTCAGATGGCAGGCTTCCCCTCACCTCCTCCAACCCAGTGGCACCGGGGGATTGGTGAATGTGAAACAAGCCCTCTCCAGTTCTCCGGCTCTTTTATATTTCCTCATGCTGCTCTCGAGTCGTTCTTAGGCATCCTTCCCAATGGCTTGGAAATCTCCGGGCACGCATCGAAGCTTCTATATTTGCTCTCAGCCCCTGCCAAGATTAGCATTAACCACTCCATGGAAAAATATCCGTCAACCGGATATAAAAGAATGGTGCAAGGAAACAGAGCTATGGCGAGGCAGCACAAACGCAGCTCAGAGCTGGTAGGGGGAAGCTGGCATACTTTTATTTTTCCATCTGGCACTCTTAATTACTTTTTCTCTTTTGCCTTTTTTTTTTCCTTTCTTTTTTTCTTTCTTTTTTTCTTTTTTTTTTTTTTTTCAGATTGCTGTAGCTGTGGCTTAACTCTCAGGATCCTTCTAAGAGTCTTGGTTTGGGTTGAAATCCTTTGCACAGGCTGCTTTGCTTCAAAAAGATCCTGCAGTTTGTGTTTCCAGCTCCAGAGAAGCAGATAAGGGGTCAAATGCATCTTCTTCTCTGTCTGATCCGAGTTCTCTACCTCAGAACCAGATACCTGCTTCTCGAGGCTTGCTGGGGGTGGAGTTAGGTTGGTAGAACCATGGAATCACTTCAGGTGGAGTTAGGTTGGTAGAACCATGGAATCACTTCAGGCAGAGTTAGGTTGGTAGAACCATGGAATCGCTTCAAGCGGAGTTAGGTTGGTAGAACCATGGAATCACTTCAAGCGGAGTTAGGTTGGTAGAACCATGGAATCACTTCAGGCACAGTTAGGTTGGTAGAACCATGGAATCACTTCAGGCAGAGTTAGGTTGGTAGAACCATGGAATCGCTTCAGGTAGAGTTAGGTTGGTAGAACCATGGAATCGCTTCAGGTAGAGTTAGGTTGGTAGAACCATGGAATCACTTCAGGTGGAGTTTGGTTGGTAGAACCATGGAATCGCTTCAGGCGGAGGTAGGTTGGTAGAATCATGGTATCACTTTAGGTTGGAAAAGACCTTTAAGATCTTGGTCTTGTAATGACAGGATGAGGAATAATGGGTTTAAACTGGCAGAGGAGAGATTTAAACTGGATATTAGGAAGAAGTTCTTTCCAGTGAGGGTGATGAGACACTGACACAGTGATCAAAGATCACATTCTGTGATCCACAACCTCCCTGGAGGAGTTCAAGCCCAAAGGTCGAAGTTGAAGGAGGTGTTCAAGGTCAAAGATCACATTCTGTGATTCTGTGATCCACAACCTCCCTGGAGGTGTTCAAGGCCAGGCAGGATGAGGCCTTTAGTGACCTGTTCCACTGGGAGGTGTCCCTGCCTATGATGGGGGGTTGGAACTGGTTGAGCTTTGAGGTTCCTTCCAACCTAAACCATTTTATGATTCTATGATCATTGAGTCCAAACGTTACAAAGAATCACAGAATGCAATCAGTTGGAAGAGAGCTCAAAGCTTATCCAGTCCAGCCCTTGACCCAGTACTGAGGGCTCAACACTAAGCCATGTCCCTAAGTGTCAGGTCCATGCACTGCTCAGGGGAACTTCAGACAATTAGCCTGGGCCCATCAACACTACCTGTCCAGACCAAGACAGAGCAAGGGGGAATGGCCTCAAGATGAGACTGGGGAGGTTTAGACTGGACATCAGGAAAAGGTTTTCATGGAAAGAGTGTTCAGGGACTGGAATGAGCTGCCCAGGGAGGTGGTGGAGTCACCCAGCCTGGATGTGTTTAAGGGTGGTTTGGATGTGGTGCTTGGGGATATGGTTGAAGGTGAATCTTGTCGAGTAGGGCTCTAGGTTGGGCTTGGTGATCCCGAGGGGCTTTGCCAACCTACATTTTTCTGTGATTCTTTGACCCCACTGTAAAGCTTCCCTACCCTCTGGCAGGTGGACACAGCCACCCAGCTTGGTGTCATCTGCAAACTCACTGAGAGTGTCTCAATCCCCTTATCCGGATCATTGATAAAAGTATGAAAGAGGACAGGCCTCAGTGCTGAGCTCTGAGTGCCACCACTGGGTGCCAGCCAGATTGGTTTCCATTCAACAGCACTCTTGGGGCTCAGCCATCCAGCCAGGTTTTCATCCAGAGCTGCTGGGTTACAACTAAACCATGTCCCTCAGCACCACATCTACACAGCTTTTAAATCCCTGTAGGGACAGGGACTCCACCACTGCCCTGGCGAGCATGGACAAGGGCTTGACAACACTTGTGGGGAACAAAAATTACTCCTCATGCCCAACCTAAACCTCCTCTGGTACAGCTTGAGGCCCTCTCTTGACTGGATAGGGAAAGTTACTTCTCTCCTGCTAATGTAAAGCCCAACCCTTTGAAGTGCTGAGTGCTGGAGCAGCTCTGTGCAGAGGATGGAGCAGCAGGAACACAACAGCAATGCCTTCAGCCTTCCTCCCTCACTGGGCTGCCTACCTGCTGCCCCTTACAGGAAGGTGAATAAGTGTGACTTTCATTCCAAGAAGCTGGAAAAGGGTTTTAAGTGTTTAAGGACTTAGTTAAAAGCAGGAGATTAAAACACATTCCTCTGCTCTGGCTCCTAGACAAAGCAGCTTCGATTCCTTTAAAGTCAGCAGAACAAGCCAGCAGTGACATGTGAGAGTTGATCCAAGTCTACCAGCAGCCCATCTTGGTGTGACAAGGGGACAAAGATGTTAACTTGCCCTGAGATAGGATAAGGAGCAATGGATGAAGCACGGGAGGCAACAGCTCAACACAAGGGGGAACTTCTTGACTGCAAGGGTCCCAGAGCACTGGCACAGGCTCCCCAGAGAGGTTGTGGAGTCTCCTTCTCTGGAGACTTTCAAGGCCTGTCTGGATGTGTTCCTGTGTGACCTGAGCTAGACTGTATGGTCCTGCTCTGGCAGGGAGGTTGGACTCGATGATCTCTTTGAGTCCCTTCCAACCCCTTACATCCTGTACTCTTGTGATCCTGTGGTTAGACCAAAGCTCACTGGAACTGTAGATTCATTATGGGGTCACTCTGTAGTGGGTCAGCCCCACTATCTTTGTTTTGTGCTTCTCACAGCAAGAGCAAAGGAGCTCACCTCCACCCCTGGCACATCCCTGTTTAGACTTTCCTCTTAGCTTGGCCCTTACTCTCACCCAGAAGAGTCTGGTAAATACATGTGGCTCCTGATGCTCTGGCCAGTGAACTTTAATACCTAATTGATTTCTGCTGTGGATCATGAAGAGGAGGATGCTTGCAGGAGGTGGCTTAGAGAAAGAAGATTAAGATTTCAGGTCGAAAAGCTGCTGACAATATAAGCAGCCTTGTGTGAGTGCACCCCCAGCAGAAGAACCTTGTTCCAGGCGGTTCCCAATTCACTCTTAACTATGTGGAAACCAGATGCAATGGGAGGAGACGTCTCTGAGCCCGTTGTAGAAGGATTTGCTTCTCTTTGTGTTGTCATCTGAAGAAAAGGATTAATAGAGGCAGGACTGTTATTTTCTCCAACGCCCGTGATCTCATCGACTTCCTTCTGCAATGATAGGATCAATGAGTCTCATATTTGAAGGTTTATTCTTTGTTTTCCCCTGACCTCATGTCCAAAGTTATAAATTCACCATCCTGAAGGTTCCTTGGGGATTTCTTCATCCAGTTTTTTTGAACTAGTGCGGCTCCCAATCGAAGCTGTCACTGAAGTGTCTCCAAGAATTTGTTCTGCACTCAGATTTGATGAAGGATTTGGATTAAGCCAAACAGTAAACATTGATGAGGTTTAGCACCACTGCCATTGCCTCACAACTGGACATTCTGGGAAGGTGAAGGCATTATTTTTACAGCCTTGGTAGGACGTGATTTGGATTCCTCTGTGCTCGGTGCTGCACAAACACACTGAGCAAGCTCTACAGTGCTCAAACGTGGATCTGAAGCAGAGAAAGCTGAATTCAGTTTCAGATCAGCAAGCCTGGTTACCCACTTCTTGAACAGCTTCTGTGGTCTTGCTGCTCCTTGCAAAGTGACAGCAAAACAGCTGCAGATCTCACTGCTGCTTGTGCATCTGTGTGCAAATTCACCTTAAAGAGGTATAATGAAAGGAAGAGGGCAGGGGGTGGAAAGAAGCAAAAACAGTGAGGAGGAAAAGAGACCACCAAACCCCCACAGTTTCTGGAACATAGAAGTTCTGGAGGTGTTTTCAGATGCAGAAGTTCTGCAATGTGCTCTGCTGCCAAGACTACCAAAGTTATCCTGGGGGGTGCTAAGAAGAGGAAAACAGCAGGGTGAGGGAAGTTCTCCCCCTCTAGTCTGCCCTAGGAAAGCCAGCTCTGGAGTACTGGTTCTGATCCTGAGCTCCCATTTCAAAGAGACAGGGAACTACTGGAGAAAGTCCAAAAGGATGAGAGGCAGAGACCTGGGACTGTTTAGCCTGGAGAAGAGCAGTCCCAGAGGGGATCTGATCCATTCTGAACAGTGTCTAAAGGGTGAGGAACAAGAAAATGTGGCCAGACTCTTTTCCATGCTGTCCATTGACAGGACAAAGGGCAATGGGCACAAACTGGAACCCAAGAGGCTCCATCTGGATGATCTTGGAGGTCTCTTCCAATCTGGTTGATTCTATGATTCTATGAACATGAGGAAAAACTTATTTGCTGTGAGGGTGCTGGAGCCCTGGAGCAGGCTGCCCAGAGCGGTGGAGCCTTGTTTTCTGGAGATATGCATAAACCTGTTCAAACGTGATCATGGTGTACCTGCTCTGGGCAGCCCTGCTTTAGCAGGGGGGTTGGACTAGATGATCCCCAGAGGTGCCTTCCAAGCTTCACCACTCTGTGATTCTGTGAGGGTCGTGGTCTCCTGAGGAGTATGGCTCACAGGGACATACAACCCAAGGTAACGCAGCAGATAAGCCAGAAATCGCCTGTGACATTGTATGTTTGAAGCCTGAATGAAGGCAGGCTTGGCTCCCCTGGGTACTTCATGAAAAGTACAGCGAGGAGGTGAACTGAGGATGTGAGAGAAGAAGAAATGTCTAGGTAGACTTGCTGTTTCATCCTCCCTGGAAGAAGGGAATGAGCAGTCCCATATGCTGAGCCAACAGCCTGAGCCAACCCATCTAACCGTGAGCACTGACCCAGGGCTGCTGTACAGAAGCACTCTCCTGAAAACCTGGCCCGGCTACTAAATAAGCTATTTTCTTTCTTTCTGGGAGAATCTTAATGGGCAAAGATGTTCCAGATGGCAGGCAGCCTCCTGCCACCAGGATTAACAGTCAACACAGAAGGCGAAGCCTTGGGAAGAGCTCTCGGCGATTGTTCCTGCACGCACAGAAGCAAAGAGGCTGGGAGCAGTGCTCGGTGTAGCTAAACCTTCACCTTATTACCTTCCTGGGAATTGGGATAGTATTACCCAGAATCCTCCTCGCTGCAGCTCTGCCTTGAAAAACAATCTGTTTTGGAGCTCGGTGTACCCTGAAAGTGACTGCATTATGAGGATTTGACTTTGAAGTGCAACATTTGGAATCCATTATTCAATCATTAATTTCCTCTGGTTTTCCCCCCAGCTTCAATGCTTCGCGCTGGATCCCTGGGCTCCGTGGTACAAGCAACACTTCAGTGCAACCGTTTGTACTTCAGCAAATGCTGTGCTCCATCATTCTTTCCTACTGCAGAAGCCTGTGTTTGTTTTAACCACCGATCCAGCAGCAAAGCTGCAAGAGCAAGACATGATCCTCCTACCCCAGGCTGGCCTCTGCCTCTGGGTGTGCATGGGCAAAACCCTCAGGTACTTCTGGAAAAGGCCTTCTACGAGCAACTAGTTGTGGAGGGCTGCTGCACCCTCAGAAGTTTGGACTCCTTCAGAAACAAAATGAAAAGCTGTTTCATTTCTAGCGGTTCTTGGTCACCCATCAGTGTGGAACCCAACCTGGGGGCTGAGAATCGAGTTGTGCTCATGCAGAATCACCAAAACATGCAGGTTAGCAAAGCCCCTCAGCAGCACCAAGCCCAACCTAGAACTCTACTTGACAAGATTCACCTTCAACCATATCCCTAAGCACCACATCCAAATGACTCAAACACATCCAGGCTGAGTGACTCCACCACCTCCCTGGGCAGCTCATTCCAGTCCCTGAACACTCTCTCCAGGAAAAACTTTTCCCTAATGTCCAATCTAAACCTCCCCAGTTGCAGTTTGAGGCCATTCCCCCTTGTTCTCTCTGCAATTACCTGTGAGAAGAGCCCAGCAGCAGCCTCTCCACGATGTCCCTTCAGGTAGGTGTAGACAGCAGTGAGGTCTCCCCTCAGCCTCCTCTTTTTCAAGAGGTGGTGATCATCAGGATAATGTGTTGGAGTTTGATCCCTAAGTTTGATTTGGAGACTTTATTTGGATCAACTCCAAGACAGTGAGGGGAATGAAAATGTGCTTTCTCCATAAAGTAAGCAGTTGGAATCTATAGCCATCAGGGGAATGGTGTTGTATAAGGAGGTGTTGTTTTAACGTAGTGGCTTTAAGAACATAACTCTTTCTCTAGGGCTAGGGTAGGCAGCAGATCCAAAGATGGTATCACTCCACAGCACAGAAGTGGTTGCACTAAATTAAGTAAACTGGAAGCTCAGCTGGTGCAAAACTGATGTAGATTCACTGCAAGCCATGATTATGGTGTTGTACAAAATCTGTTAATAGGCAGGGATTACAGCCTCTGGTACCCACAGAGGCTCTGGCACAGCAGGGACACTTGAGGATGATGTGTGCTCAGTCTAGGCTCAGATATCAACATTTGGCCCTAAGAAGCACAGAGCTGCAGGCTTGCAGAATGCTGGGGAACTGGAATGGGCCTTGGAGAGCAACAAAGCTGGAAATTAGTAGATTCAGACTGGATGTTAGGGAGAAGTTCTACAGCATGAGGGTGGTGAGAACCTGGAACAGGCTGCCCAGGGAAGTGGTGGAAGCCTCATCCCTGGAGGTGCTTAAGGCCAGGCTGGATGAGACTCTGGACATCCTGATCTAGTGTGAGGTGTTCCTGCCCATGGCAGGGGGGGGTTGGAACTGGCTGATTCTTGTGGTCCCTTCCAACCCTGACTGATTCTATGATTCTATGACCCTATGATTCTGTGATCTACTTCAATCCCCAGATAGGTGTCCTAGCACTTGGCACCACTGGAAAGAACCTGGCCTCATCCTCTTGATCCTTCTCCGTTAGTTATTGATCAACAATGAGAAGATCCTCCCTCATTTTTTCCCGGCCTCAACAGCCCCAGGGCTCTCAAATTTTGCTCCTCACAGACTCTAATGTTCTTAAACAAGATACCTTGTGCAAAAGGGGGAGGGATGAGGAGTGGTGCCCCTCTTCTGATAGTCAAGCGGGTGGGATTTTCTGGAAAGCATGCTTCAGCCAGCGAAGCTACAGCAGGAGCCTGGAGGCTTTGCAAACAGCACACAACAGCTGAATTGCACTCAGGTGAAACAAAGATAGAACCACCTCTACATACCTATTGAACCAGAACTGCAGACCACAAACAAAGTACCACAGGAACTTATCTGCAGGGGCTGAGATTTTGAGTCCAATCTCACCCAAAGACAGTTGAGACATAAGGACAGCTTCCTACCATTTTAAAGGGTCAAAGATCTTAATATGGTAGCCCTTGGGAGTATTAACTTGATCTGAACTTGGACTGTTCTCAGCTTGGGCCTACAGGAAATGTGGGGACAATCTTTTTAGCAGGGCTTGTTGCAACAGGACAAGGGGTGATGGTTTGAAATGACAAAAGGGGAGTTCCAGACCAGAGGGAAGAAATGTTTTTATGCTAATAGCGGTGAGACAGTGTCACAGCTTGCCAAGAGTGGTGGCAGACGTCCCATGCCTGGAAACCTTCCAGATCAGGTTGTTTGGGTCTCTGTGCAGCCTGACCTAGCTGAAGATGTCCCTGCTCATTGAAGACAGGTTGGACTAGGTGACCTTTAAAGGTCCTTTCCAACCCAAATATTTCAATGATTGTATGATGTTATGAATTTGATGTGACAATGACAGCTTGTGCATTATGAGGAAGAAGCACTAAATGCATCATGGTTTATTGGCCAAAATGGGGGTGTGGAATGCAAGTGATTTCTCTTCTCGGCTCTGCAAAACCTTTGGCTGCTTCTATCTTATTGCAGAACATCTGTGGAAGAAGACTTTGATTCCTCCCATTTTACCTCAGTGCTGCAAGGGAGAGTGGCAAAGTATTTGTTAATTTTTCTCCTCTTTGTTGTCCCATGAGTGGGCATTTAGGACATTTGAACTGTGTACATTTCTGGAGCCCCCAACACAAGAAGGACATGGAACTGTTTGAGCTAGTCCGGAGAAGGCCATGATGATGCTCAGAGGGCTGCAGCATCTCTGCTCTGAGGACAGGCTACCAGAGTTGGGGCTCTGTAACCTGGAGAAGAGAAGGCTTCGAGGAGACCTTGGAGTGGCCTTCCAGGAGGCTGAAGGGGGCTACAGGAGGGCTGGGGAGGGACTATTGACAAGATCTTGTAATGACAGGACAAGGAGTAATGGGTTTAAACTGGAGGAGGGGAGATTGAAACTAGAAGTTAGGAAGAAGTTCTTTTCAGTGAGGGTGGTGAGACACTGGCACAGATTGCCCAGGGAGGTGTTCAAGGCCAGGTTGGATGAGGTGTCCCTGCCAATGGTGTGGGGTTGGAACTAGATGAGCTTTCAGCTCCTTTCCAACCTAAACCATTCTATGATTCTATGAACTGCAAGATCTTGCAGATTTTCTCTTTGATGTAACGGATGGGAAGATGTTAAGAGGAAGTTCTTGCCAGAGAGAGTGATTGGCATTGGAATGGGCTGCCCAGGGAGGTGGTGGAGTCACCGTCCCTGGAGGTGTTCAAGAAAAGCCTGGATGAGGCACTTAGTGCCATGGTCCAGTTGACTGGCTAGGGCTGGGTGCTAGGTTGGACTGGATGATCTTGGAGGTCTCTTCCAACCTGGTTGATTCTATGATTCTATGATTCTATGTCCTAGGGAATTCCAGTGCCATAGGCTGTGTGGTGACTGCTTAGAGAGATAGGCTGGAAGCCATAGAAACAATGAAGCTATGAAAGTCCAAGATGATGTTTGGAGTTCTTGTGGCCAAAGTGTAGAACCCTGCACTTAGCCTTGTTAAATCTCATGCTGTTGGCCTCTGCCCACACATCCAGCCTGTCAAGGTCCCTCTGCAGGGACTTCTCCGTGACCTGCCCTCTCCCAGAGTATTTGTCACTCCTACAGCACCTGCCTAGGCTTGAGTGCCTGAGTAAAGCACCAACCACCCTCTGCCACAACACCTCACGATAACATGATGAAACATCTCTCCAGGCAAAGCTCAAACGGTCAGAAACAGAAGCTGCATTTTGCTGCTCGGACAAATGGTGCAGCTGCAACACAACTGAACATCAACCTTTGAGGTCCGCTGGAAGCCGAGCCTCAGAGGCGCGGAGCAAGCCGATCTGAGAGGTCACGAAACAAAGGTTTGATATACTGCTGTGGGTAGGTAAACAGCACAGATGAATTTAAATCACGTTTAGATTAAAGAGGGCTGAGCATAAAAAATGTTTTCATTTGAGCTTTACAGCACAATTAAGAACAGTTTAAGCTTTCAGTTCCAGTGGCTCTCGCTCAGGTCTGTGGTTAACCGAGCGCTGGAGATAGATTCTTATTAATTTCTACTGGGAATGCCATCTCTGTTTAGATGTAGAATTATACCTTCCCTCTAAACAGCCCCCTTATCTTACAATCTGCAAATTGCAGGGTCTCCCACAGAAGGAAATCTTTTATTAAGCATTTTATTTTCCTTTGCTGCAGGCAGGCAGACTAAATAAACTCCAGCTTAGACTTTGCACGGTGTCTCTCCGTTGGCCACATCCAAGAAACACAGACAATGCTGGTTTGCAAGAATGAAAGAATTTTAATAAAAACAAGCCATTCAAACCCCCTTGTCAACTCCTCCTGCTGGATTGTTATAAAGAATTTATTTCATTACTATAAGTGCTGTTGACTTAGTGTTAGTTTCAGCACTTGAATTCTTGGATAGCCTGAATAAAAGCCTGTTTTCCAAGATAAATATATTATGCAAAGTATGACCTTCATTCTTTTGCTGATATGTCTGCTGACTCCAACTGCTTCCCTCCTTCAGAGGGGGCTTTCTGAGACCTGATGGGGAGGAACTTTGGTTTGGTTTTCCTTGATGAAAAACGCTGCAAAACAAGGGAGACGGTGCGAAAAACAAAAATAGCAAGGCTGGAGCCCCTTTCTGTTGGGGCCACAGACAACCAAGTGTCAGCTCTGACGAGCTGGAAGTGGTGAACTGCTTCCATGCCTGCAAGCGGACGCTTTGGATCTCCACATGGCAAAAGGTTTCCCTCTCATGGGGAAGTTTGCTGCACAGTAATCATGCTCTGCTGTGTTAATGCCTTCAAAAGGAAGCAGTTGTGACCTGTCAGGGAGGTGGTCACAAGACAGACATGGAGGTGCTGGAAGGTGTCCAGAGAAGGGCCATGAGGATGATCAGAGGGCTGGATCTGCTCTCAGGAGACTTTATTGTGGCCTTCCAGTATCTGAAGATACAAGAAAGCTGGGGAGGGACTTTTTAGGGTGTCAGGTAGTATAGGACTGGGGAGAATGGACCCAAGATAGAGGAGGGCAGATTTAGATTAGACATTAGGAAGAAGCTCTTCACCACGAGGGTGGTGAGAGACTGGAGCGAGTTGCCCAGAGAGTGGTGGAAGCTTCATCCCTGGAAGTCTTTAAGGCCAGGCTGGATGTGGCTCTGGGCAACCTGATCTAGTGGGAAGTGTCCCCCTGCCCATGGCAGGGGGGTTGGAGCTGGATAATCCTTGACATCCCTTCCAGTCCTGACAACTGTACAGTTCAATGATTTCAAGGACATTATCCTTTCTGCTGGAGCAGGGGCGAAGGAAGATATAGACATGCAAGAAAATGAAAGGAGGAATCTGGCCTTCTGATTCTGCCTTTGGTGGGATCAAAGATAGCATTCTGTTGGGTGTCTGCACGGCCCTGCAACTGCCTTGCACAGCTGGAATCACTGGATGTGCACTGGATATTACAGGGACAAGAAGATCCATGCTCTGCCCTGTGTGATACTGTTCAAGGCCAGGAAATGGCAGCTGCTGTCCCACTGCTGCTCCAGGCACAAAACTCTGCCTTGTGTCGGAGAACATCCTTGGACTGTTCTTAGCAAATAAATCATGGGATCAGGAACTGGTTTGGGTTGGAAGACCTTTAAAGGTCATCCAGTCCAACCCTACTGCAGTCAGTAGGAACATCTTCAACTAGCTCAGATTCTCTATCCTGATCTGGAATGCTTCTAGGAATGGGGCACCAACCACTTCTCTGGGCAACCTGGGCAGTGTTGCACCATTCTCAGCATAATAAATTTCTTCCTCCATCTGGTCTAAACCTCCCTCTTTTAGTTTAAACCCCATCCCTTTTTGTCCTGCCTCAACAGGCCCTGTTACAAAGTCTGTCCCCGGCTTTCTTACTGGCCCCTCTCAAGTACTGAAGGTCTCCCTGTAGCCTTCTCTTCCTAAAGCTGGACAACCTCCCCCTCTCTCAGCCTGGTCTCACAGCAGAGGTTGTTTCCAGGCCTCTGAGCATTCCTGTGGCCTTCTCTGCTACAAGGTCCTTGCCTGATGCAAGGCACTGCCTACCCCTGACTGCTTTGCAATTTCTCTCATCATAGCAATGCTCAGTACTAAGAACTGCTAAACAATCCATGGCAGCTTCTGTCATCAGACTAAGCCTGCTAGGGGCTAAGGAGAGCTCCAAGGGCTTTGGTTTCTCCTAATGAGCCTCATGCTCAAAGAACTTCAAAGCTGATATGGGTGTTAAATAAAAGAAGATGGCAAGGAGATGGCAGAAAAGAAGGAAAATATTAGGAATGCTTTTCACTTGGATGTGTTTGAAGGGAACAACTCAAGTCCCAGAATTTCTTAGAGTTTCAGTAGTGACCACTCTTGATGTGATTCGTTGAGCTCAAGCTGCTGAATTATGTGACCACAGATGACTTACCCAAGTCCATGCAAGGAGGTCCAGGGCTGGAATGCAGCCCACTGAAGCATGGCAGCATTGCCTCCTACTTCTCCTCATATCCCTGACCCTCTCTGACTCATTGCTTCCAGCTAAGTGAGTGTTCCAGTTCCAAGATGATGCACTCTTCCAGGAGCACCCACTCCAGCCTATCAAATGTCTCTTTCTCATCAGGACTTGTACTTTCAAACTCAACCTTCTCTATTTCACAGAAATCTGTGTGCTCTCCACAATCTTGTCACAGAATCCCAGCATGGTGGGGGTTGGAAGTGACCTGTGGAGATCATTTGGAGAGGCTGCTGCCGGGTTCTTCTCACAGGCTATTGGAGACAGAAAAAGGGGGAATGGCCTCAAGCTGAGACTGGGGAGGTTTAGACTGGACATTAGAAAGAAATTTTTCATGAAGTGATCAGGCACTGGAATGAGCTGCCCAAGGAGGTGGTGTAGTCACCCAGCCTGGATGTGCTTAAGGGTCATTTGGACATTGGTGCTTAGGGCTATGGCTGAAGGTGAATCTTGTAGAGTAGGCTTCTGGGTTGGACTTGGTGATCCTAAGGGGCTTTGTCAACCTGCATGTGTCAGTGATTCTGTGATCTGGTCCAGCCCCTCTGCTAAAGCAGGGTCATCCACAGCAGGCTGCCCAGGACTGTGTTCAGGCAAGTTTGAAATCTCTCTGGGCAGCCTGTTCCAGTGCTCTGGCACCCACACAGGAAGGGTATTTCTGCTCCTCCAATTTGTGCCTGTTGCTCTTTGTCCTGCCACCAGGCACCACTGAAAAGGGTTTGGCCTCCATCCTCTTAACACCATTAGCTGAGATCAGCTTCTGAAGCCTCAGCTTATTAGAGCCAGGACACGGTTTCAAGAAGGAACAATCAATTTAGCCTCGCCAAAACCTCCTTTCCCTGATTTCATTTGTCGACAGAAATTGAGGTTAATATTGCCTGCTTTCCCACGGAGAAGAGAAAGATGACCACAGATGTGGCATTGGGGGACATGGTTTAGTGGTGACTTGGAGGTTCTGGGTTAAGAGTTGGACTCTTCCAACCAAAATGATTCTACGATTCTATGGACAGATCCTTCCAGAGATGGTTGTTGCTTAGCCCTGTGTGTTAGCCCTATACATTCCCTACACCTAGTCTTTTCCAGGCCACTTTTTCTACACTTAAATATATCTACTGCATGGGAGGGCTGTGACACTCCAGGCTAACAGGCATCTGGGAAGTTCACAACCATAACCAAACACCAGTGTAGCACAGGAAGAGAAGAGGATTATTGTATCCAACACAAGAACTGTGTCCAGTTCAAATTACAGTAAAGAGTAAGTGTGGGTAGGCAGAACATGAATCAGAATTTGGCCTGGAAACCAGCTTACACCTACTTTTCCTTAAGGGAAGAGAGGCTTTGGAGAACTTGGGTAACTGGGAGTGGCAACTGGAATTTTGGGTTATGTCTTACCAAAAGAAAGACCTCCAAGTGAATTCTGGCAAACAAATCCAGCACCAGAAGAGCAGATCAGCTTGTGTTGCACCACAGATGCTGCTCTCTGGAAGCCTTAGTGCACAGAGGTTTCCCAGCCTTAAATACCACCCATTCGATGCTCGCTTGCTTCAGCTCTCTGAAATCAGAGCAAGAGATGCTTGCTCTGGTGGTTATTTTTCCAGGTAAAACTTTTCAAGGAGGGGGGCTAGTCTTATTCCAGCTTGGAAGAATTTCCATCTCTTTGGACTCCTCAGCTATCTGGAGCTGTTCTCTTGGGTTGTATGCAACTGCCTCTTCCTGACAGAACATCAAGAGAGGAAAGTATGGTGCAACAAAAACCTCGACAAAGATAGTGTCCATGCTATAACAGTGAAGAGGAGTGGAAATGGCTCTGAAAATCATGACAATCAGATGACCAAGGAGAGCAACCCATTTCACAGAGTCAGAATCACAGAATTAACCAGGTTGGAAAAGACCTCTGGGATCATCGAGTCCAACCTATCACCTAACCCTTCTAATTAACTAACCCATGGCACTGAGTGCCTCAGCCAGCCTCCTCTTAAACACCTCCAGGGATGGGGACTCCACCACCTCCCCAGGCAGCCCATTCCAATGCCAATCACTCTTGCTGTCAAGAACTTCTTCCTAACATCCAGCCTGAACCTGCCCTGGCACAGCTTGAGGCTGTGTCCTCTTGTTCTGTCCCTGGGTGCCTGGCAGAAGAGACTAACCCCACCTGGCTACAGCCTCACTTCAGGTAGTTGTAGAGAGCAATGAGGTCTGCCCTGAGCCTCCTCTTCTCCAGGCTGAACAACCTCTTGATTTCTCCACCACACGAGCAGTGCTGATGAGCTCCAGTGGAGGATAAGGATGGCATCTGTGGGCTTGAAGGGTCATTGAAAACCACTACCTCATGAGATGCAGATCTCCCCTCCTCAGGCTTGAAGCCATTTCTTCTTGTCCTCGTAGTGACAGGACGAGAACCAATGGCTTTGGGATGGAGGATGGAAATTTTGGAATGAAGATTGGGAAGAAATTCTTTACAGTGAGGGTGGTGAGACATTGGAAGAGATTGCCCAGGGAGGCTATGGATGCCCCCTCTCCAGAGGTGTTTGAGCCCAGGTTGGATAAGACCTAGAACAATCTGTGCTAGTGGAAAGTGCCTCTACCCTTGGCAGAGGGGTTGGAACTGGGTGACCTTTGAGGTTCCTTCCAACCTAACCCATTCTTGCTTTTTTGTGCCAGGCTCCAAAGATCATTATGCTTGGAGCCAGACCAAGTGCAGCACTGGGAAGAATTCTGCCCCATGAGCAATGCAGATCTGTGCAGCATGCTCTTAAAGAAACCAGGCAGTAGGTCACTCATCACTTTCTATCAGAATGTAGGTGGAGAATGGTTTGAAGCAGCCCTGAGAGAAAGCACTTGAGAATGGTGGTTGAGGAGAAGCTTGACATGACCCAACAATGTGCACTCACAGCCCAGAAGCCAATCATGGCCTGAGCTGCATTCCCAGCAGCATGGGCAGCAGATGCAGGGAAGGAATTCAGCTCTTCTGCTCCACCTGCTCAGCTGAGGCCCCACCTGCAGTGCTGGGTCCAACATAAGAAAGGTATTGATCATGTCATGATCAGAGGGCTGGAACTTCTCTGCTGTCAAGACAGGCTGAGAGAGTTTAGTTTAAACTGAGTGAGTGGAGATGTACAGCATATGCAAGGAAGAAGTTCTTCAGTGTGAGCGTGTTGAGACACGGGACCAGGTTGCCCAGAGAAGCAGAGAATGTCCCATCTCTGGAAAGCATCCAAGGCCAGGGTGGTCAGAGCTTTGAGCAAACCAGGGAGAGGTGTCCCTGCCATGGCAGGAGAGTTGGAACTAGGTGATTTTTAATGTCTTTTCCAACCCAAGCTGTTCTGTGATTCTATGAATATATTCTATTGCCTGGTAGCATTGAAATATTTTCTCATCTTTCCATTACAAAGTGTAATCCTCCTAATCCTGGGTTTCACCTCCTTGGACCAAGCAAAGAAATTCCATCCTGAGAGTGCTTTAAAACTCTGTATATGACTCTTGCTTTGACACATCCAGAGCTCATTTCTGCCCGGGCAATTATTCCTTCCTCTGCCCGGTTTTGACGCATTTCCTGAGCTGAGTGCATCAGGCAGAAGGAGATGTGTCTAATAGCCAGGCTGTGGCCAAAGCTCTTGGTCACTCCCTGCATTCTGAGGGAGAAGTTTTGGGAGGAGTGAGGTGCAGGGCCAAGCAAGATCACAGGATCACAGGATATCAGGGGTTGGAAGGGACACAAAGGGATCATCAAAGTCCAACCCCCTTGCTAGAGCAGGACCACACCATCTAGTTCAGGTCACACAGGAACACATCCAGACAGGCCTTGAAAGACTCCAGAGAAGGAGGCTCCACAACCTCTCTGGGGAGCCTGTGCCAGTGCTCTGGGACCCTTACAGTCAACAAGTTCCCCCTTGTATTGAGCTGGAACCTCCTGTGCTGCAGCTTCCATCCATTGCCCCTTGTCCTATCCCAGGGAGCAAGTGAGCAGAGCCTGCCCCCCTCCTGACCTCCAGCCGTCAGATATTTAGAAACATTTATTAGACCCCCCTCTCAGTCTTCTCTTCTCCAGACTAAGCAGCCCCAGGTCCCTCAGCCTCTCCTCATCAGGCAGTGCTCCAGTCCCCTCATCATCCTCATAACGCTCCCTTGGCTTCTCCCTAGCAGATCTCTGTTCCCTTTCAATTGGGGAGCCTGAAACTGAAGGCAGTACTCAAGATGAGGTCTCACCAGGGCAGAGTGGAGTACATATTCATAAATTACCAACAGATTTAAGTTGCTTCTTCTTACAATTTCCCCTTTCTCTTCTGTTGAAAAGGTTTGTCTCAAACCTATGTGAAAACTGAAAGCCCACCCTACGTAGGCTGCCTGTCTTGAGAGCAGAGAAGTTCCAGCCCTCTGACCATGACATGATCAATGCCTTTCTTATGTTGGACCCAGCACTGCAGGTGGGGCCTCAGCTGAGCAGGTGGAGCAGAAGAGCTGAATTCCTTCCCTGCATCAGCTCCCCAAAATTCCAACATTTGGATCAATACAAACACTTGAAACTTTCTGAGTGGTGCCCAGTGACAGGGGGCAGCTGGCACAAAGTGATACCCAGGAGGCTCCACCTGAACAGAAGGAAAAAAAAGCCATCCTGTGAGGATTTTGGAGTCTGGAGCAGGCTGCTCAGAAGGGTTGTAGAGTCTCCTTCTCTGGAGAGATTCCAAAGCCACCCAGACAAGATCCTGAGCAACCTGCTGTGAGTGACTGCTTTAGCAGGAGGGTTGGACTAGAGGATCTCCAGAGGTGCCTTCCAACCCACACCATTCCAGAATTCTGTGAAAACATTGACTAAGTCTGACAGAAGATGGCCAACAACAGAGAACCTTAACCCCTCTCTAATCTTAGCAGATCAGGCTCATTTCATAGCAGGTCTCTGTCTGCTGTAAAGGAGCCTTGCTCCTGCTGGAACTATCATCATGTAAAATCAAAACTGCACCGACTCAGCATCTCAGCCTTGTGGCAGGTAGGTTTTCTCATGAGAGCAACAAACAGCTGCTGTTATGAGCAGTGCTTTTCCAACACTGAGTCCTCAGCTATTTCCACACCTTTGCTTCACTAAATGCTTTTCAACTTCCAAAGGAATTAGCCTCAGTCTCCACTAAAAAGAATGGAAGAGAAAAGGTAAAACTATTCTGTTGTTCAGGCACTGTGAATGTACAGGGGCAGCCAAAGGGACTTTTCTCCAGTGTCAGGAAGCTGGGGATGGAGACCATTCTGCACTCACATACGAAATGGAAGAGGGAAGAACAGTTTATAGACTTTTCATTACTGTTTCTCTCCATACTTTACAGTTTGATCTGCCCTAGCACAATAGTGGAGATGTCTGGATTAGGACTTAGGTTTAGAGCTCTTAAAGCCACCAAAGAAGATGCTGGAGGGAATCCCAGGTCGATTGGTTAGCTCTGCCAAAGGGACCAAAGGTCTGGCAATGACATTAACATCTTGGTATGTGAGCTATATTCATGGGTCTTTGGTTTCATGGTTCCCACTAAGTTTTAAGGGTTCTCAGAGACTCACTGGAATCAGGGATGGAAAAGACCTATTACCCTAGGTCATTTGGTCCATCCACTGACCCTAAACATGGCAGGATTTTCCATACTGTCTTGTCTCAAGGGCTTTGTCCTGTCCAGTTTGAAATGACTCAAGTCAAGGGGCTTCCACCCTTCCACCACTCCCCCTGGGAGACCATTCCACAGCTCGACACACATTCACTTACAAATATTTTCCTGAGAGCGCATCCAAATTTTTCTTCACTTCATTTCAGCTCATGATCCTCCTCCTGCAAATCCTCCTGCTCTCTCCTCCAGTTGAATGAACACTGAATGTCTATATGAATGTCTATATACGGCTTCAGCACATCCCTCCTTATCAACAACCTTGAAACAGCCAAAGGGTGCAGAGGGACTTCCTTCCCTACACCATGCCTTGCAGCTCCTAGTAAGAGTTGGCCACTAAGAGCAGTGGCTTCCAGGATAAAGGGCTTCTTGGGACTGGTGTTCACATGAGTAGTGTGGCCTCCAAAAGAGATCACACAAAGAGGACCACAGACCTATCCCCCACTAAGCCCAAGAAAAGGCATAAAACCTGAGACATGGAGACATCCTCCTCACAGTGATGGCACTGGGTTGTCTTTCAGCAATCTGAATTCCACCTTTAAGCACCCTGCGTGCTGCTAGCATGGCATTAGCAACCTGCACTTTTTCTGTGCCTCATTTGCTTGTGGTAAAAGGATGGTGATGGAAACTACACTGAGGAGAGACTGGAGGAGCTGGGGCTGTTCGGTCTGCAGAGGAGAAAGAAGGCTCTGAGGTGACCTTATTGTGGCCTTCAGTATCTTAAGGAGGCTACACAAAGGCTGGGGAGGGACTTTTTAGGCTGTCAGGTAGTGATAGGATGGGGGCAATGTATCAAAGCTAGAGGAGAGGAAATTGGACATTAGGAAGAAGTTCTTCACTATGAGGGTGGTGAGACCTTGGAACAGGTTGCCCAGGGGGGTGATGGAAGTCTCATCCCTGGAGGTCACCAGATCACAGGCTCACAGGATGTCAGGGGTTGGAAGGGACTCAAAGAGCTCATCGAGTCCAAGCCACCTGCAGAGCAGGACCATACAATCTAGCTCAGGTCATACAAGAACACATCCAGACAGGCCTTGAAAGGCTCCAGAGAAGGAGACTCCACAACCTCTCTGAGGAGCCGGTGCCAGTGCTCTGGGACCCTTCCAGGAAAGAAGTTCCCCCTTGCACTGAGCTGGAACCTCCTGTGCTGCAGGTGTTCAAAGCCAGGCTGGATGAGGCTCTGGACAGCCTGATCTAGTGTGAGGTGTCCCTGGCCATGGCAGGGGAGTTTGAACTAGATGGTCCTTGTGGTCCCATCCAGCCCTGACTGATTCTATAGTTCTATGATCTTGTTCCACTAGACTGCAGGGAGGGGATTGCTGCTGTCTGGATATGAAGGGACAAAGCAGCACCCCGGCCAGAACACATCAAATATCATTCTGTTCCCAGTGGGCTGTCAGGAAAGCAACAGACTTCCTTCACAGAATCACAGAATTGTGTGGGATGGAAGTGACCTCTGGGAATCACCTAGTCCAACCCCTCTGCTAAAGAAGGGCTCCTGATGACAGATTGCTCATGTCTGGCCAGGTTTGGAATCTCTCCAGAGACTCCACAACCTCTCTGGGCAGCATGCTTCAGGGCTCCAGCACCCTCACAATCAAGAACTCTTTCCTCATGTTCTGGTGGAACCTCCCGGGTTCCAGTTCCTGCCCATGGCCCCTTGCCCTGTTGCTGGGCACCACTGAAAAGAGTCTGGCCCCATCCCTTTGCACCCTGCCCTTTAGCTATTGATCAGATCCCCTCTGGGGCTGCTCTTCTCCAGGCTCAGCAGCTCCAGGGCTCTCAGCCATTCCTCACCATAGAAATGCTCATGGGCCCTCAGCATCTTCATTTTCTTCCACTGGACTCTCTCCAGTAGTTCCCTGTCTCTCTTGAACTGCACAGCCCAGAACTGGACCCAGAACTCCAGATGTGGCCTCAGGAAGGAAGAGTAAAAGGGGAAAAAGAACTAACTCATCACACTCTTCTTAGTGCACACCAGGACACCACTGCCTTTCTTGGCTACAAGAGCAGACTTCTGGCTCGTGATGAGCATGTGTTCTCCACCAACTCTCCCAGGTTCTACTTCATGGAACTACTTCCAGTAGGTCAGCTCCTGACCTGTACTGGTGCCTGAGGTTACTAATCCCCAGGTGCAGGACTCTACACTTGCCCTTGTTATAGAATCATAGAATCAGTCAGGGTTGGAAAGGACCACAAGGATCATCCAGTTCCAACCTGCCTTGCCATGGGCAGGGACACCTCACACCAGACCAGGCTGTCCAGAGCCTCATACAGCCTGACTTAAACACCTCCAGGGGTGAGGTTTCCACCACCTCCCTGGACAACCCATTCCAGGCTCTCACCACCCTCATGCTGAACAGCTTCTTCCTAACATCCAGTCTGATCTACCCATTTTTAGCTCTGTTCCATTTCCCCCTAGCCCTATCACTACATGAACTTGCATGAGGTCCCTCTGCAGTCTTCCTGGAGGATCCCTTCAGGTACTGGAAGGCAGCTCTAATGCCCCTGGGGTCTTCTCTCCTCTAGACTGAAGAGCCCCAGCTCCCTCAGCTTGTCCTCAGAGCACAGGTAAGTCTCTAATTACAGGATCCATCTGATGAGCTCTTAGAAAAGGCTTTTGTGATGTAGCTGAGGAGGCAGGAAAATGAAGCTATTTCCAGGAATGAGTTCTAGAGAGATCTAGCAGGGATCTTCTAAGGTGAATTGAGAGTGGAGGTGAATGTGGGGAGGCCACAGGCACTTGAGGTTGAAGGGCATCCACTACCTCCTTGGGCAACCTGTTCCAGGGTGTCAGCACCCTCATGCTCAAGAACTTCTTCCTAACATCCAGTCTGAATCTACCCATTTCTAGCTTTGAACTTCAGGAGGCTTCCCTCCACCCTGCTCTCCTGCCTGTCCTTTGCAGAGCTGGGAGAGGAAGCTGTCTGTTGACAGATGTTGTCAGCAGAACTATTCAGAGCCATCAGAGGTAAGTGCACACCTAACCTCTGAGCACGTCCCTGGGAGCTGAGGAACCAAGTTCCTCGGGCATCTGTGAGAGCAGCCTTAGCTTTGCTATGCAGAACTGCTCTCCAAGACGGAGCTGGGACACAGAACGGGGACTGGCAGGCTGGGGCAGGGGAGGGGGAAACAACCTGACGTGGCTGTTTTCCTTCCAAAGAAAAACCACCTCCTGCAGCTCTCAGCTAACGACACAGAGCCCTGGGGTGCTGGGGGACTGCATGGAGCCCTGGCCTGAGTCTTTGCTAGCTGTGCCTGTGAGTGGGCCGAAACAAAAACACACAATGCTCAGGAGGAGTAAACCATAAACAATGCTTAGATCAACAGTGCAAAGAGAGCCAGCCTCAAGCTCCCCCCCGGGCCAGGTCGCTGCAGGGAGCTGGATGAGAAGGAACCTGCTGCGACCCAGGCTGCAGAAGGCAGGAGTGACACTGGTTAGCAGGGTGAAGGAACTTGAGGAATGGGCAAGAACTGTGAGTGTTGCATCCATAGGAGGAGAATGTCATTCTCTGGCCAAGTTCACGGCCAGGGCTGGCTGCACAGCTTTCAACAAACATCTCCCTCCCGGAGAAGGAGGATTTTTTTCACCCCTTTTTAAATGGAAGTTTCCCCCTCTTCTTTTGACCTAACAAATTCCTCACAGCTGGAGCATCCCTGCCATTGCTGACTGTGTCCTGCCTCCTCCACATTTTACCTTGTGAGGAGGCTGATGTTTGGGATCCAGGGAGGTATGTGGTGGGGGTTGAGGGGTGGGGATCACCTAATCCTGATGCCCAGTGACAGGACAAGGGGGCAACGGGTGGAAGCTGAGGAATAAGAGGTTCCATGTGAACCTGATGAAGAATTGTTTTCACTGTGAGGGTGACAGAGCACAGGAACAGGCTGCCCAGGGGGGTTGTGGAGTCTCCCTCTCTGGAGGTATTCCAGAACCATCTGAATGTGCTCCAATGTGATCTGGTCTGGTTGATCCTGCTCTGGCGGGGGGGCTGGACCAGATGATCTTTTGAGGTCCCTTCCAACCCCTGACATTCTATGATTCTATGATTCCATGACTCCATTATTCCATGATTCTATGATTCTATGATTCCATGATTCTAATCCAACCACTCTACCACCGCAGGGCCATTCAGAGCAGCTTGCCCAGGGTTGCAATGTCCAGGTAGGTTTGAAGTCTCTCCAGAGGAAGAGAGGGCTCTGAGAAGGATGTGGCATTCCAGCTGTCTGAGTCACTTGTGCCCTGTCCATCCTTTTTTCCTCAGGCATTGCTAAAAGCACAGTTTTTATGCTGCTTTATCCATTCATTCAGGTCTTTTGGCTGCTCTTCTCTTTTCCTCAAAGCCTCAGCTTGCACTGAGTGGTTTCATTTGGTAGCTTCTCATACTACCTCCCACCTTCCTTTTCTTCCCTGACCTGCAGTGTTCTGGAATCACCTTCTGGTTCCCTTTCAGCTGTTTCAGACTCAGGAAAATCACCACCTGTGCCCCCTCAAGAGTGGATTTTCCCAGTGCTTTCCCAGATCACTCCTCCTTATCACATCGCCCCAACCCAGCACTTCTTTTTCACTGTGAAGGTGACAAAACACTGGAACAGACTGCCCAGAGAGGCAGCAGAGTCTCCTCTGGAGACATTCAAAATGCACCTGGATGTTTTTCTCTGTGACCTACTCCAGGAAATCCTGCTCTGGCAGGGATGGTTCCACTAGATGATCTTTTGAGGTCCCTTCCAACCCATAATGTTGTGTGATTCTGTGGTGAGTTGGGAATGTGCAGGTTCAGGCTGAAGAGTTAATACAGTGACAGCCAAGCAAAGGCTGACTTCTCTTTGTGTCCTCGTCTAAGCAAAACCTATGAGTGAAATGGACATCATTATTGTTTTCTTTTCACAGCCAATAACCCAATTGCTCTCATTAAAATATCCCAGTTAGCCTCAAACCAGCACATCCTTTCACCCTGCCTCCCCTCCAAGCTGGGACCTGCTTCCTCGCACCTCGGGCTCCGCTGGTACTGCTGTTGCACAGAGCAGCAGGAACTGCTCAGCAAAGATCACGACAGCAGCTGGAAGCCAGCAGCGATTTACAGCCAGAGCCACTCTTCGCCTTCCCTGTGTGTTAGTCAGAGCAGGAGAGGTGGATTTATGTCTTCTCTGCGGAGAACAAGTGCAGTCATAGCATGTCTCCACTTTCCTGCTGCTCAAATTACTCTTGTAACAAGAGCCATTACTTATCAGCGATACAACAGTCCTGCAGCTCTGCTTGCAGTGGATTTATGCCTGGAGGGCAAACTCCTCTGCGGACACCGAGGTGACGAAGAAGGGACATGTCTGCACTGCAGCCCTGCCTGTCAGGGTTCTTTGCCTCCATCTGGCTGACTGCTTGCACAACGTTTGATAGAACTCATGGAAGTTCTTGAGTTCTTGAGGGCTGGAGCTGCTCTGCTGTAAGGAGAGACTGAGCGAGCTGGGGCTGTGCAGTCTGGAGAGGAGAAGGCTCCCAGGTGACCTTATTGTGGCCTTGCAGTATCTGAAGAGGGCTACAAGAAAGCTGAGGAGGGACTTTTTAGGCTGTTGGGTAGTGATGGAACTGCAGGGAATGGAACAAAGCTAGAAATGGGTAGATTCAGACTGGATGTTAGGAAGTTGTTCAGCATGAGGGTGGTGAGACCCTGGAAAGGATTGCCCAGGGAGGTGGTGGCTAGGTTGGGCTGGCTGAGCTTGGAGCTGCAATGGAGCCAGGCTGGATGAGGCTCTGGACAGCCTGATCTAGTGTGAGATGTCGCTGGCCATGGCAGGGGGGTTGGAACTGGCTGATCCTTGTGGTCCCTTCCAATTCTGACTGATTCTATGATTCTGTGATTCTTTTCAGCAAGTCAGACTGACTTGGGCTAATAAGTAAGGGGAGTTGTTGGAGAATGCGCAGAATTGGGGAATGCACTGAACTGGGGAATGAATAAGAAAGTCCTCTCAGCATGCCTATGCAGACACCCATCTGGTGTGATCTTTTAGCCTTGCACACAGGAGAGTTACCCCACATGCACACTATTTATGCTTCAACACAAACACAGGACAGAGAAATAGACCTTTCCCACCTCTGATCATGCTTTGAGATTTTCCCTTGCCATCCTCCTCCCATAGCTCCTTCCCACATGAAAAGAACAGGAGCTTAAGAGATGAAGTTTGGTTGTAATGGATCAGACCCAATGCCCACCTGTCCTAACATCCTGGGACAGGCACTGTCCAACAGCACATGACAGAGCAAGAGCCTAAGAGTGGGATTCAAATGACAGCTGCTTGAAATACCCTCCTGAGTCTGTCTTTCTTTCTTTCTTTCTTTCTTTCTTTCTTTCTTTCTTTCTTTCTTTCTTCCTTCCTTCCTTCCTTCCTTCCTTCCTTCCTTCCTTCCTCTCTTTCTTTCTCTCTCTCTCTTTCAGCAGAAACCCAACATTCAGCTTGTAGAACCACAGAATCAAAAGTGTTCGGGATTGGGAGGAGCCTTTAAATGTCCAAAAAGAACAAGGAGACAATTGGATGCTCCTTTGTAAGACCTCTGCCTGGAGGCCCTTGTGGTGCTTGCAGATGAACTGGCAATTCAGCTGATGGCTGAGCAGCAAGACACAGCACCTACCACTGTCCTTGAACGGCCAACCCAGGACTCTTTCACCCTCTCAGCACAGTTTAGCCCTCAGCCTCTCAGATGCACTGAGATGCAGCCACAAGGCCTTCTTATCACATGAAGAAGTACTCCAAAACCTTCCAGAGATGTTTGAGACCTGGAGCGTAGAATCACAGAATGGGCTGGGTTGGAGGAGACCTCCAAAGCTCATCCAGTCCAACCTTCCTGCAGTCAGCAGGGACATCCTCAACTAGATCGGGTTGCCCAGAGCCCTGTCCAGCCTCATTTTGGATATCTCCAGGGATGAAGCCTCAACCACCTGCCTGGGCAACCTGTTCCACCTAGAGCTGTCTCCTTGGCTAGATCTTTAGGGTCATTCCCAGATGTTCTGGTGCCTGGATCTCAGTGTGAGAAGTGATCTGCTTTTCTGCCTTTCTTTTAACAACACGAGGATTCCTTTCCCTAAAGCTGATGATGCTGATCAGGAGCCTGCCAGTAGCATCATGTGTTGCAAGCTTGTTCCAGGCATGAAAAGCAAAGGACAGCTTTGGATCAAGAAAATCTGTCTTTACTTGGAAGCCTGTGAATCACTCAGAGCAAGCAGGGATGTTGGTGTGCTTGAAGTCTGAGCATCTGCCTAACATCTTGGCTGGGTTTAGCTCACATTTCTGACCAAGAGTTTATTCCACGGATTCCACTCTCTCAATTGGCCGTTACCAGAGGGCACCTACACTCAGACACACAACTAAAGATCTTGTAAGGTTTGTCTAACCCAACATCTAGCCCCAGATATTCGTTATTTCTAACTCTTTAACTCGTGTATTTTCCGATTGACTCCCGGTATTTGGGTCATGGCCAACGCTAACACTGGGCTGCCTTCCAAGTTTAACAGCAGAATTATCTTCTGAAATAGAGGTTCACTGAAGCTGATTTGATGGCTTTTTAATGTTGAGATTTCTCTACAGTTGCTTCCAAAATGACCTTTTGACCAAAAAGAAAATGCTGGACTTTTGTATTCCCTCCCCCCCACTTCATTTCTTTGGGTCAAACTTTATAAGAAGAAAATAGAAGAAAGACAAAATGTTAGGGGTTGGAAAGGACCTCAAAAGATCATCCAAGTCCGACCTCCCTGCCAGAGCAGGGTCATACAGAGCAGATCACACAGGAAAGCAGCCAAGCAGGTCTTCAGTATCTCCAGAGAGGGAGACTCCACAACCCCCTTGAGCAGCCTGTTCCAGTGTTCTGTCACCCTATGCCAGCAGCTGATATGCTTCTGATCCCAGAGACCACTGGAACAGGAGCTTTGAGTATATCCCTGTTGCCTTGATGCAAAACTCTTGCTGCAAACATGCCCCAAGCTGCCTCTAACTTTCCCCCAAGCACCTCTGCCTCCCATTCTTGCCTTACCCTGAGTAGCCCAAGAGATCTGAAGCCATTCCGAAGTTGCATCCCTGCTTTTTGGGGGGACATCCCAGGCTGGAATACCTTCTCTGGCCTTTACCCAAGCTGGTTGTCTTTCCTCTCAGAGATCCTGGAAATGGATTTACCTACGTAATGTGGACTGCCAGGTGACACCATTGGTGGGACAACACTAATGGTGTCCAAACTACCTTCCAGCCAGCCAGGTCTGGGCTTAGTGTAACCTCCAGGAATGATCATAGAATCATAGAATCACAGAATCAACCAGATGGGAAGAGACCTCCATGATCATTCAGTCCAACCTAGCACCCAGCCCTATCCAATCAACCAGACCATGACACTAAGTGTCTCGTCCAGTCTTTTCTGGAACATCTCTAGGGGAGGTGACTCCACCACCTCCCTGGGCAGCCCATCCCAATGCCAATCACTCTCTCTG
>WAAF01001124.1:40958-73843 GCA_013400475.1 Tricholaema leucomelas | reverse complement strand
CACTTAATCTTGTTGAATCTCATTCCATTGGCCTCTGCCCATCCATCCAGCCTGTCCAGGTCCCTTTGCAGAGACTTTATATCCTCCAAAATATTGACACCTGCCCATAGCTTGGTGTCATCTGCAAACTTACTGGTGCTGGACACAATACCCTCCTCCAGATCATCAATGAAGGTATTAAACAAGACAATCAGGGCCCAGCACTGATCCCTGGAGGACACTACTTGTGACAGCTTCCAACTGGATGTGGGTCCATTCACCACCACTCTCTGGGCCTGCCTCTCCAGTTGGCTCTTGACCCATTTCAGAGTGAATCTGTCCAAGCCATGAGCTGCCAGCTTTGACAGGAGCTTCTTGTGGCAGATGATGTCAAAGGCTTTGCTTAAGTCCAGGTAGACTAATCCTGATTCAGAGGGGTACAGCTGGTAGGGGAGAAAGCAATAGCGTAGGAGACAATGGGGATGGTTTATTGCTCTGGACAGAGATCAGTAACATTTCCAACCTGCTCTGCCCCTTTTAATTCCCTGCTTAATTTATTCTGTATTATTTATAGGCAGGTAGGTTTGCACATTCATAAAACGTTCAGCTTCCTGTTATGTCTAGAGAGCTGGTAGGAGGTATGGCAAATATATTCATAGCAGCTCAAATCCCCTGTGTGGTTTCCATTGAGTGAAATATTCATCACTTCCTCTCCTGAACTCAGTGAAGCACTGCCAATGTTTTCACAAGAGGCTCCCACAGAAATGTCTCCTCCTTCCCTCTTTTCACCTATACGTGTATCTGTCTTTCCTTCCTTCCTTTCTTCCTTCCTTCCATTCATCTATCCATTTGTCCACCCATCCATCAGCCTCTGGAAGGAGAAGTCAGCACTAAAACCAGGTAAGCACTTAAGGGAGCCTACAAGAGTGATGGGGACAGAAGTTTGAGCAGTGCCTGCTGTGTCAGGACAAAGGCTGATGGGTTTAAGCTAAAAGAGGGAGATTTAGACTGGAGAGAAGGAAGGATTTATGACCATGATCTAGTTGACTGGACAGGGCTGGGTGCTAGGTTGGACTGGATGATCTTGGAGATCTCTTCCAACCTGGCTGATTCTGTAATTCTATGACATTTTTTATGCTGAGGGTGGTGAGACCCTGGTCCAGACTGCCCAGAGAGATGGCAGATGCCTCATTCCTGGAAGATTGCCAGGTGAGGTTGTACTGTGCTCTGAGCAGCCTGCTCTAGGTGAGGGTGTCTGTGCTTGCTGGTGGAGTCCAGCAGAAGCTACAAAGCTGCTGAGGGATCTGGAACATCTCAGTGAGAAGAAAAGGCTGAGAGCTCTGGAGCTGAGAGCCTGGAGAAGAGCAGCCCCAGGGGGGAATCTGCTCAGTGCTGATCAATACCTAAAGGGCAGGAGGAAAGAGGATAAGGCCAGACTCAGAATCACAGAATGGTTTAGGTTGGAAGGGACCTCAAAGATCATCTAGTTCCAAGCCCCTGCCATAAGCAGGGACTCTTTTCAGTGGTAGCCAGCAACAGGACAAGGAGCAACACACACAAACCAGAACACAAAATGTTCCAGCTAAATGCAAGGGGAAACTTGTGGAGTAAGTGAGCTCCTCTCATACTCTGCTTCATCACTTAAAGGATAAACAAAGAGATTTCTCCTGAATGCGGCACCCAGAAGCTGAAACTCTTCTGCCTCAGGACTCCTGCTAGGAGAAGACAACTGGACAGCTCTAGAGAAGCTAGGTCTTACAGCCAGGCTCACCCAGAATCACAGGGAAGTTGGCTGTGGTGGGACCTCCAAAGGTTATCTTTCTCAACTCACCAGCTCAGGCAGTTCCGTCTACACCAAGTTCCTGGGGACTAACCATGGCAAGGAGCTAACCTGCCTGTAAATCAGGGCAGTTGGGCCCTGCATCCCCTGGAACAGGATGTCACATCACTCTCACTTCCCCAGTGACCCTGTGTGCCTCAGGCTACCAGCCTGGATGTTGTTTTGGGCAGATCTCTCAGCCCTGTGTCTGCTGAAGGGCACTGCATGTAGGGCTGGAATGCCTCTCCTATGTAAAAAGGCTGAGAGAGTTGGGCTGGTTTAGAGTGAAGAGAAGGCTCAATGTAGACCTCATTGCAGCCTTCCAGTACTTAAGGCAGGTCAGTGAGAAAGCTGGGGACACTGTAGCAGGGCCTGAGTGACAGGACAAGAGGTGATAGTTGGAAACTAGAAGAGGGAAGTTTAGACTAGAAAGAAGGAAGAAATTGTTGGTGCTGAGGGTGGTGAGACACTGACCCAGGTTGCCCAGAGGGGCGGTAGAGGTTCCATCCCTGGAACCATTCTGTTCAGGCTGGATGGGGCTGTAAGCAACCTGACTTAGCTGCAGATGTCTCTGCTTGCTGCAGAAGGTTCGGATTAGGCAGCCTTTAAAAGTCCTTTCCAACCAAAAGCATTCTCTGATCCCACGACAGTTCAGCTCCTCCAAAGCTGTGGAGCTGGTGACCAGGAGCTGGCTTCATTCTGATTTCATCTGAGTTACTAAATGTTTCTCTGGGCCAGCTTTGATTTGAAGCCCTCAAGGGAAGGCAAGAAGGTCACCAGGATTCTTGCTGCAATCCATGGCTGTGGGTACTTGCTCCATTGCAATGACTCTGTTGCCACATCCTCTCCCCTTCCATTCTCCCTTCCTCTCCTCCCACTTGCTTTTATTTTTTCTTTTTCAGAGATGAAATCAGTCACTGCAAGAGTGAAGAAAGGCCCTGACCTTGGATTTTATTAGAGTGGAGCTAGAGGTTTGGGCTGGTTTGGGTTTTTGGGTTCTTTTTAATTAACTTTTGGGTTTGTTCACTGCTTTCAGGCAGATTTGTAGAGAGGTCTTTTTGCCAACTCCAGTTGTCGTCAAGCGGTTCCTGTGTGCATGTCATTGCTGCCCTCTACTGCGAGGAATCAGAAGTCAGCAGCTGAACGTCAGCAACCTGGGGGTAAGTGCGGGGCTCCTCTCTCCCTGCTGCTCCAGAATTTCTGGTCTCTGCTATGAAGATCTGCAGGAAATTGAAATACCTTTGTCAGTGATCATAGAATCATAGAATCAGTCAGGGTTGGAAGGGACCACAAAGATCATCCAGTTCCAATCCCCCTGCCATGGGCAGGGACACCTCACACACTAGATCAGGCTGTCCAGAACCTCATCCAGCCTGCCCTTAAACACCTCCAGGGGTGAGGCAACCCCTGGACTGGGTTGTCCAGGGAGGTGGTGGAAGCCTCACCCCTGGAGGTGTTTAAGGGCAGGCTGGATGAGGTTCTGGACAGCCTGATCTAGTGTGAGATGCCTCTGTCCATGGCAAGGGGGATTGCAGCTAGATGACCCTTGTGGTCCTTCCTACTATGATTCTGGGATTCTATGACTTCCTATAAGGGAGTCTGGAGATAGGCCAAGGGGGCATGGANGGTGGTGAGACACTGACCCAGGTTGCCCAGAGGGGCGGTAGAGGTTCCATCCCTGGAACCATTCTGTTCAGGCTGGATGGGGCTGTAAGCAACCTGACTTAGCTGCAGATGTCTCTGCTTGCTGCAGAAGGTTCGGATTAGGCAGCCTTTAAAAGTCCTTTCCAACCAAAAGCATTCTCTGATCCCACGACAGTTCAGCTCCTCCAAAGCTGTGGAGCTGGTGACCAGGAGCTGGCTTCATTCTGATTTCATCTGAGTTACTAAATGTTTCTCTGGGCCAGCTTTGATTTGAAGCCCTCAAGGGAAGGCAAGAAGGTCACCAGGATTCTTGCTGCAATCCATGGCTGTGGGTACTTGCTCCATTGCAATGACTCTGTTGCCACATCCTCTCCCCTTCCATTCTCCCTTCCTCTCCTCCCACTTGCTTTTATTTTTTCTTTTTCAGAGATGAAATCAGTCACTGCAAGAGTGAAGAAAGGCCCTGACCTTGGATTTTATTAGAGTGGAGCTAGAGGTTTGGGCTGGTTTGGGTTTTTGGGTTCTTTTTAATTAACTTTTGGGTTTGTTCACTGCTTTCAGGCAGATTTGTAGAGAGGTCTTTTTGCCAACTCCAGTTGTCGTCAAGCGGTTCCTGTGTGCATGTCATTGCTGCCCTCTACTGCGAGGAATCAGAAGTCAGCAGCTGAACGTCAGCAACCTGGGGGTAAGTGCGGGGCTCCTCTCTCCCTGCTGCTCCAGAATTTCTGGTCTCTGCTATGAAGATCTGCAGGAAATTGAAATACCTTTGTCAGTGATCATAGAATCATAGAATCAGTCAGGGTTGGAAGGGACCACAAAGATCATCCAGTTCCAATCCCCCTGCCATGGGCAGGGACACCTCACACACTAGATCAGGCTGTCCAGAACCTCATCCAGCCTGCCCTTAAACACCTCCAGGGGTGAGGCAACCCCTGGACTGGGTTGTCCAGGGAGGTGGTGGAAGCCTCACCCCTGGAGGTGTTTAAGGGCAGGCTGGATGAGGTTCTGGACAGCCTGATCTAGTGTGAGATGCCTCTGTCCATGGCAAGGGGGATTGCAGCTAGATGACCCTTGTGGTCCTTCCTACTATGATTCTGGGATTCTATGACTTCCTATAAGGGAGTCTGGAGATAGGCCAAGGGGGCATGGATTGAAGCTGAGGGAGAGCAGAGTGAGACTGGAGCTGAGGAAGAAGTTCTTCAGTATGAGAGTGCAGAGACTCTGGAGCTGGCTGCCCAGGGAGGCTGCGGATGCCTCCTCCCTGGGAATGTTCAAGGCCTTGAGCAGCCAAGTCTAGCTCAGAGGTGGCCCTGCCCGTGGTAGGGAGGTTGCAATCCAGAGCTCCTTTCATCTCAAGCCATTCTGTGATCCTGTGCTAACTCCCATCATTTATTATGCAGGTTTGTTAAGGTGCTTTGGTGCCTGCAGCAGAAGCCAGATTCCAAGTTTCCCTGAAATCTTCTAGCTCATCCTGAACCAGGAGATTATTTGCAGAGCTCTGGGCATCACTATTGTGAACAACCAAAGCCAGACCAGCATCTGGCACTGCTCTAGTGGCCAGCCCAGCCCTGACCCTTAACATCCCAGCACACATCCACAGGCGCTTTGCCAACTGATTTGCTGGAGCTCTTCAGCACTCCGTGGGGTCAAGTAATGGAAGGAAGGCAGCAGCGAATTCCTTTGGCAAGGTGAGCTGACAGGCACCACGTTCTGCATTACAAACCTCAGTCTTTCCCTAAGAGGCTTGGCTGGGAAATTGTTGCTGCCATCTGAACGCATTCTGGGCATTTTTTTTGTTACGAGTGTTTTATGACTTAATTGATCTCCCTCTCTTCTGTAGCAAATAGAAGAAAGATGTGCAACCCTACAGAAAAACTGGGACTCCAAGAACAATATTTTTCAGCATAGTAGGAGTGAGTGGGGAAAGGAAGGAGAGAACAATATTCAGCTTTTTAGTTCCTTTTAGGGGAACTCATCTGTATCTCCCTTCAAAATGGGCAAGTGGAAGAGTTTTTCTCAGAAGTGCTCATTCAGTTTTTAAACTCTCTTAATTGTCCAGATTCTTCTCAGTTCTGGGCTCTCCAGTTCAAGAGAGGCAAGGAGCCACTGGAGAGACTCTAGTGGAGAGCAATGAAGATGCTGAGGGGCCTGGAGCAGCTCTGTGAGGAGCAAAGGCTGAGAGCCTGGAGAAGAGCAGTGCCAGAGGGGGTCTGAGCAATGCTCAGCAAGAGCTGAAGGGTGAGGGGCTAGAGAATGGGTCCAGACTCCTTTCAGTGATGCCCAAGGGACAAAAACTAGAACCCAGTAAGTTCCACCTGAATATGAGGAAAATATTCCTTGCTGTGAGGGTGCTGGAGCCCTGGAGCAGGCTGCCCGGAGAGGTTGTGAAGTCTCCTTCTCTGGAGAGATTCCAAACCCACCTGGACATTGTGATCCTAGGCAAGCTGCTCAGGCTGGGCCTCATTTAGTAGGGAGGTTAGACTAGAGGATCCCCAGAGATTCTTTCCAATGCTCACCATGCTGCAATTGTGTATTGATTAATAAAAAGGTTCTGATTTGCTTGGTTAGCATCTTCCTTTCTGTGCCTGAAGATGTACCTTGTGTGGCAGGGGAGCGATGAACTTCCATCAATGAACTAAGAGGTAGAAGTCCTGAGTCAGAATATGAAGGTCAGGCAGACTTCCTCGAGTTACTTTGGCAGTCCTTTGCTCTGGTAAGGTCTGCTGCCACAGGGAGCCCTTCACACTCTGCTCCTTCACCTGCTGAGGCTGCTTGCCCTCTGCACCAAGGCTCTTGTACACTCCTGCTGCCCTGAGGGGTATGGTTCTGTTGCTCTTTTCCAGCACACATTGACTCATGCTGTTACTTCCATCTGTTCTTATGCACAACATTTCCCTCAACATAAACAAGTGGGTTTTTTCCTACCTTACTTTTTGAAACCTGAGACAAACCTCTGGTGAAGGACTTGGAGGCAATGGTCAGTGAAAACCTGGACATAGTCTGGTACCATATGCTCCCCACTGAGACTTAGAACCCTAGAATCAGTCAGGGTCAGAAGAGACCACAAGGATCAGACAGTTCCAACCCCCCTGCCATGGCCAGTGACATCTCACACTAGATCAGGCTGGCCAGAGCCTAATCCAGCCTGGCCTTAAACACCTCCAGGCATGAGACTTCCATCACCAACCTGGCCAAACCCTTCCAGGCTCTCACCGCCCTCATGCTGAACATCTTCCTCCTAACATCCAGTCTGAATCTACCCATTTCTAGCTTTGTTCCATTCCTTCTCAGTCCTATCACTCCCTGACATCCTGAAAAGTCCTTCCCCAGCTTTCTTATACCCCACTTAAGATACTGAAAGGTCACAATAAGGTCTCCTTGGAGCCTTCTCCCCAGACTGGACAGCCTCAGTTCCCTCAGTCTCTCCTCGTAGGGCTTAGCCATGCCCAGCAGCACAGGCAGCAGGTGGAGCAAGGAGATTCTGCCCCTCTGCTCTGTTGAGACCCCACTTGCAGTGCTGGGGCTAGCTCTGGAGCACTCAGCACAGGAGACATTGTCCTATTGGAGTGGGGCCACAAGTATCATTCAAGAGCTGGAACATCTCTTCTCCAGCCCATCCTCACAGAAGGCTCCAGGGAGACCTTCTTGTGGCCTTTCGGTATTTAGAGGGACCAATAAGAAAGACAGGGACAAGTTTTCATCACAGAGTCATAGAATGGTTTAGGTTGGAAAGGCTCTCAGAGATCAACTAGTTCCACCCCCATCCTGCCATAGGCAGGGACACCTCCCACCAGCACAGATGACATAACCAGTCCCCAAAGCTGATGAAAGGCTGGGGTCTGGTTGAGAAGAAATTCTGTGGCTTTGAATCCATGAGACAATGATGAGTGGCAATTGCCTCTGGTTGCCAGAGGCTTACAGGTATCCACACACTTTTAAGTCAAAAACCAAAGCCAGTTGCCACCATAAAGCCACCTCCCAGACCAGCACCAGCCTGTGATGTTTGCCTGCTGTGACAGGACAAGGGGTGATGGTTTTAAAGAGGCAGACTTCAGCTAGATAGAAGGCAGACTTTGTTTCACTGTGGGTGGTGAGCCCAGGTTCCACTATCACAAAGCCCCACAGTTGGGAACATTTCAGGTGAGGCTGGACAGAGCTCAGAGCAACCTGATCCACAGAATAATGTAATGTCAGGGGCTGGAAGGGACCTCCAAAGCTCATCCACTCCAACCCCCCTGCCAGAGCAGGATCTCCTAGAGCCGATCACTAAGGAACACATCCAGGCAGGTCTTGAGTATCTGCAGAAAGGGAGACTCCACAACCCCCCTGGGCAGCCTGTTCCAGAGTTCTGTCACTCTCACAGGGAAAAAATTCCTCCTCATGTTTAACTGAAGCTTACTATGCCTCAGCTTCCACCAGTTGCACATGTCCCTGCTGACTGCAGAGGGCTTGGATGAGATAACTTTCAAAGATCTCTTCCAACACAAAGTGTTCTGTGATTTTGCATCTGACTCCCCAGACCTCTGCACCACAGAATCTCAGAGGGTTTTCAGCTCTACCTTGTGCAGCAACATTAACATTTCTAACCCTCTGCTACAGCTATCTCACATGGAAAGAGTCCAGAATCACTGTTAGTAGTGCTGATGCTTGTCCTCAAGTCAAACAAAGTTGCTATATTCTCAAAATGTTCTTATGGATGAAACTGTTTCTGAACCCCAACAGATGAACCATCTGCT
Source organism: Tricholaema leucomelas (assembly GCA_013400475.1). NCBI lineage: Eukaryota > Metazoa > Chordata > Aves > Piciformes > Lybiidae > Tricholaema lacrymosa > Tricholaema leucomelas. The sequence continues at coordinate 65,665 of WAAF01001124.1, read as the reverse complement.
TATCAGCTAAGGAAAGACCTTGTCCACAAGCCAGACTGGGAACAGCCTGGCAGCTACAAAGAGGCCTTGAAACAGAGAGGCTGCACCTTCCCTCACAAATGAAATGGCCAACAAAAAGCTTTCCAAAGCCACCAAGACAAGAGGCAGATGATGAGTTGCATCTGCATGGCTGCACTTCTTTTAACAGCAGCATAGCCCCATCCTAACTGCCTGCCGGAGCTGCTTTGAACTAGGTACCGACCCATGGCTGGGCATTGCTAGACCAAAAACTGCTCCAGGGAATGCACAAACAATTAAGGATCCTGGCTGCTTGCAGTCCAGCACCCAGGCCTGTGAACCTCACAAGACATCTGGTTGAAATGCTCCACCACAGCATGTCTTTGTGTGCTCAGTGGAAGGATGAGTAGGGACAGATCTTGGTTTGGAAATATTATTGTTGCTTCTCCCTCTTCCGACTGCCAGTCTGAGACACCATACCCATAATATCCATGACAGCTTGGTCTTGAACTTGGTCTGACCTCTTCTAAAGGCAAGATGAACAAGCAGCTCTGTGTTTGCAGAACAAAATACCCTGGCTCTAGGACTATACAGCAAACTAAGGGATAGTTTATTTGGGTCTCTCCACTTCTCCTCAGTCGTCGCTGCTCTATGATGCTGGTTTGGAAGAGGAGAGAGAGAACTCCAGCATGGAGCTTCTAAGTCAATATCCACAAGGTGTAAAAGTGCAGAAGAAGGGGCTTAAGACGATTCCTCAGTGGAAAAGGACCAGCAAGCATGAGCTGACAACCAGATAAGCACAGCCAGTGGTGTGCCCAGGTGGCCAAGAAGGCCAAAAGCATCCTGGCTTGGATCAGCAATAGTGTAGCCAGCAGGACCAAGGCAGGAATCATCACCAGGTGAGGCTGCACCTGGAATCTTGGGTTCAGTTTTTGGCCACTCACTCCAGGAAGAACAATGAGGTGCTGAAGTGTGTCCAGAGGGGCAATGAAGCTGATGAAGTGTCCAGAGCATAAATCTTGTGCAGAGCAGCTGAGAGAACTGGAATTGTTCAGCCTGGAGAAAAGGAGGCTAAGAAGAGACCTTCGGAAGTGCTCTCTATAACTCCCTGAAAAGAATCATAGAATCATAGAATCATAGAATGGTTTAGGTTGGAAGGGACCTCAAGGATCATCCAGCTCCAACCCCCTGCCACAGGCAGGGACACCTCCCACTAGTGCAGCTCGCCCAAGGCCTCATCCAGCCTGGCCTTAAACACCTCCAGGGAGGAAGCATCCACAACCTCCCTGGGCAACCCGTTCCAGTGCCTTACCACCCTCACTGTAAAGAACTTCCTCCTAAAGAAGCTGGAGTGAAGTGAGCATAAAGCTCTTCTCACAGGTAACAAGCAACATAATGAGAGAAAACGGCCTCAAAGTGGGCCAGGGAAACTTTAGGAAGGATACAGGGGAAGATCTCTGCACTGAAAGAGTGGTTAAGCCCTGGAGCAGGCTGCCCAAGGCAGTGATAGAATCACCTTCCCTGAAAGCATCCCAAACCCGATGTGCAGATGTGGCACTTGGGGATTTTAATTAGTGGTGGCCTCGGGGCAGTGCCAGGTTAACAGCTGAGCTTGCTGATCTTGGAGCTGAACAGATTAATGTGGAGACCTTCCTCAACCTTGATGATTCTGTGATGTTACAACAGTCAAAATCCCTAAACTCAGGGGCACAATGTACTCCTCTGTTTCAGTTGCATAAAGAAAGACACAGAGATGATACAAGAAGGTCACATTTCTCTCCTCCTGAATGTATGAACCCATTTCTGGACACCAGAAATATCTTCTGAGGCTTTTTTTTTTTGGCCACTTCTGATTTCCCAGTGCTATGACAATATTGCTACATTGAGACATGTTTGCAATGTGTCCATGAGAAAAGCAAAGCAAAGCAATCAAAAAGGGATAAGGATTGTATCTGCTCAGTCAAGCTGGGAAGAACCAGGAATATTGAGTGCTCCCTGTGGTCCTCTGCTGTTCAGAGAAAATGCTGACAGCAGTGGCCTGCTGCTTCAGGGATAAAATCATCATATGGACCCCAGTTTGATGGGAAAAAAGCTAATTGTCTCCTCTAAGAAAGTTGAGTCAAATAGAGAGTGGCTGGCACCTCAGCACATAGACTTTAGCCTTCTGAAAGATCATTTCCCAACCATGGAAGGAATACCACAAATGTGTCCAGGACAGTTGCTTTGAGGATACAGCATTTTAACAACTCAAGCATGTGTGAAGCATCACCACCAAGTCTGTGTGTCATTTTCCAGCCTACTCCCTGCAGTTCCTCTTTGTGTTGGGTCATCAGCCCGGTCCTTCCCCACAGCAGGGACAGTCTCTTCTGGCTATGTCTGCAGAGTAGCTAAACCACTTCTGTTACTATGATCTCTCCTAGCCAGGCCACACCTGGAGTATCACAGAATCCAGAATGTCAGGGGCTAGAAGGCACCTCCAAAGCTCATCCAGCCCAACTCCCCTGCCAGAGCAGGATCTCCTAGAGCAGATCACACAGGAACACACCCAGGTGGGTTTTGAATATCTCCAGAGAGGGAGACTCCACAAACCCCTGGGCAGCCTCTTCCAGGGTTCTGGCACCCTCACAGGGTAAAAAAAAATCCTCCTCCTGTTTAAGTGAAACTTCCTATGCCTCAGCTTCCACCCACTGCCCCTTGGCCTGTCACTGGGCATCCCCCAGCAGAGCCTGGCTCCAGCCTCCTGGCACTCACCCTGCACAACCTGATAGCCATTGATGAGGTCACCTCTCAGTCTCCTCCAAGCAGCACAGCCCCAGCTCCCTCAGGCTCTCCTCATGATGGAGATGTTCCATTGCCTTCATCATCTTTGTGGCTCTGTGCTGGATTCTTTCAAGCAGTTTTATATCCCTCTTGAATAGAGGGGCCCAGAACTGGAGTACTGGGGCCACTTCTGGGATCTCCAGTGTAAAAGAAGCAAGGAAATACTGGAAAAAGCCCAATGGAGGCTACAAAGATGCTGAAGGGCCTGGAGCATCTGTGAAGAGGAAAGGCTGAGAGCCCTGGGGCTGTTGAGCCTGAAGAAGAGCAGTCTCAGAGGGGATCAATGCCCAGGAAGAGTCAAAGGGCAAGGATCAAGAGGATGGGGTCAGCCTCTTTTAAGCAGTACCCAGTGATAGGAGAAGGGGCAATGGGCACAAACTGAAACCCAGGATGTTCCACATACCCAGGAGGAGATATTTCTTTGCTGTGAGGGTGCTGAAGTGGGTTGCCCAGAGTGGTTGTGGAGTTTCCTTATTTGGAGAGACTCCAAATCTGCCTGGACATTGCAATCCTGGGACTAGATGACCTCCAGAGGTCCCTTCCAACCCCTACCAAGCTGCATTTCTATAATACCGAGGGTGACAACTCAATGGAGATAGGAAGTGGCTGATTTTACCCTCTCACACCATTTCCTTGGGAAGAGGAAGGATAAAGGCATCCTTACATAGCTGAGACACTTCTACTTTTGCATCAGGAGCTGAGATGAGATCTACCTATGGCACAACATGACCCCTGACACAAGACTAAACCCAAATCATGGTCTAGACTCGCCAAACCAGGCTTGGTGCTGTCTTAAGGACTTAGGTGCACTGCTTCTCTGTGCTGTGTAGACGTAACCAAAATGGTCCAAAGCAGGCTGGTTCCATCATGTCTAGTTTCAACAAAGCAAAAATGTTATTAGGCAAAAAGGGCTCAGTGTGGCATTTATTCAGAGCCCTTTAGGCAATGGCTCAGGTTTCAAAACTCACAATCCATAATGGCTGGCTAAAGACAAATGGAAAGTGAAGTGGTCTCCAGAGATGTGGTGACTCTGTGTCTGATCCTAGAAGACTGCAGTAATACCAGAGCATATGAAAATGGAGAGGGTGGAGGGAGAAACACCACCAGCAGAAATGTCTACTCTGTTTTCATAACCCAGAAGGGGTTTCTTCAGGATTCAGCCTGGGTTTTAGGACCAGTAAAGGGAGCAGTTCCTTCCCTCCTTCACCTCCCTATTTCGGTTCATAAATGTGATTTGTCTTGTGTCATTTGGGGATATCAGCAGACTCTTTTCCTGGTTATTTTTCTTTCTGCAATGGCTCACATTTTCTGCTGTGCTTGGCAGTTTCCAGGAGCTGGATGAATATTCAGAGAGGACTGTGGTGACTCCATTTCAGCTGGCACGATAAGAAGTGCCAGACAAACAGGGTGAGCTTCCCACCCCAAGGCTTTGCAATCCATAACAGGCAACCTGAAAAAAGACTTTTCCATATGAGACACTCCATGAGACCATTTGAGTCTTTTTCTTTGCATGTCCTTGACTACTTACTCTAGACTATAGCTAAGCATAGATCAGTTGTCTCCAGTATGGTAGGACTCTGCATGCCCATGAGTAGCAAGACATACACCACACCTCACAGGCAGTGCACACATTCAGTGGTGTTGGAAGCCTCAATCACAGAATGGTCTGGTTTGGAAGGGACTCCTAAAGGTCATGCAGTTCAAGCCCCTCTGCAGTCAGCAGGGACATCCTCCACTAGATCAGATTACCTAGAACCCTGTTAATCTTGAATATCTCCAGGGATGGAGCATCAACCACCTCCCTGGGCAACCTGTTCCAGTGTTCCACTAGCCTCATGGTGTAGACTTGCTCTAACATCCAAGTTCAATCTGCTCTGCTCTGGTTTGAAGCCATTACTCTTGTCCTGTCCATGCAGGCCTTTGCAAATTGTCTCTTTCCATCCTTTTTGTAGCCCCCTTCAGGTACTGTCAGGCTGCTGTTAGGTCTCCCCAGAGCCTTCTCTTCTCCAGACTGAACACCTCCAGTTCCCTCATACTGTTCTCAGAGTAGAGGTGCTCCAATCCCCTGATCATTTACATGGCCCTCCTTGGGACCAGCTCTATCAAGTCCATGTCCTTCCTATTTTGAGGGCTCCAGATCTGGATGCAGTACTCCAGGTGAAGTCTCACCAGAGCAAAGTGGCAGAATCAGCTCAGTCAATCTGAAGCACAGATCTGTGATGTCAGTGAAACTGGTTCACTTGGTCTCTTTTGGATTGGAAACTGCTCTTCCTAGCATCACCCAAAGGCATCATCGCAGCAATGCATGAAACAGTCTTGGATAGTCCAGGAGAATGGAAGGAAAAGGACACAGTATCACAGCATGATGGAGGTTGGATGTGACCTCTGGATATCTAGTCCAAATACCCTGCTAAAGCAGGGACACATGGAGCACACTGCACAGGGTCACATCCAGGTGGGTTTGGAATCTCTCCAGAGGAGGTGACCCCTTGGACTGGTCAGGCAGAGTTGCTACCAAGCTGTAGGAAACCGCCACAGCTTTCTGGGACAAACTGCTCAATGGTGTCTTGTGGGCTTTATCAGAACTTTTACAGCTGGTTTGTTCCTAAGAGTATCTGCTCAACAACAGGAGGATCAGGTTCTTCCTGTTGTATTTAAGGATGTTGCTGTCTTAGCAAGGAGTCTGCATACAACACAGCAGAGCTGTGTGCCACAAGGACTCAGCAGTCTGCTGCTAGAGCTTGTCCAAGAGCCCTGGGACTGCACTCTGATGCTGGTTTCTAAAATCAGAGGCTCACAGGGTGTCAGGGGTTGGAAGTGACACAGAGAGCATCAAATCCAACCCCCCTGCCAGAGCAGAACCATACAATCTAGCTCAGGGCACACAGCAACACATCCAGACAGGCCTTGAAAGGCTCTAGAGGATACTCCACAACCTCTCTGGGGAGCCTGTGCCAGTGCTCTGGGACCCTTACAAGAAAGAAGATCCTCTTGTGTTGAGCTGGAACCTTCTGTGCTGCAGCTTCCATCCATTGCTCCTTGTCCTATTCCAGGGAGCAAGTGAGCAGAGCCTGTCCCACCTCCTGACCCTCAGCCCTCAGATATTTAGAAACATTGATTAAATCCCCTCTCAGTCTTCTCTTCTCTGGACTAAACAGCCCCAGGTCCCTCAGCCTCCCCTCACCAGGCGTCCCCTCATCATCCTCATAGCCCTCAGCTGGACTCTCTCCAGCAGGTCCCTGTTCCTCTGAAACTGGGGAGCCCAAAACTGAAGGCAGTACTCAAGATGAGGTCTCACCAGGGCAGAGTAGAGGAGGAGGAAAATCTCCCTTGCTCTGCTGGACACACTCTTCTTAATGCCCCCCAGGGTCCCATTGGCCCTCTTGGCCACCAGGGCACATTGCTCCCCATGGATGTTACCCACCAGCACTCCCAGGTCCCTCTCCACAGGACTGCTCTCCAGCAGATCATCTCCCAGCCTGGACTGGTGCAGTTTATTCTTCCTGCCCAGGTGCAGGACTCTGCACTTGTTCTTGTTGAACCTCCATCAGTTCCTTTGTGCTCAGCTCTCAGTCTGTCCAGGTCTCTCTGGATGGCCTCACAGCCTTCAGCTGTCTCAGTCAGCTCAGTTTTCCCCACCTCTGACATCTTACCAGAAGTGCTCACTTAGGTAACCCCTCCAAATTATTTCTTCATGGGGAAAATACCATATGGAGCTTACCCCCATCCCTGCCTCAACTGTGCTGAGCACCAAGGTATGATTTATACCACCATATGTATCCAAGTCTATCTTAGGAGCCACTCAGTCCCTCTCCACTGATCACAAGAGGCATCCAGCCAACCATCCTGCCCAGTCAGCTCAGGCTCTGACAGCACAGAAGTACTCCTATGACTCTTCTTTGGCTCTTAACTTAAGCAGTTCCAGTGACTTCCAGTGACTTTGCTGAGACCACACACAGAGGTTATGGACAAGACACTGAAGACAGCTTTCATGTGACCTACCTCTTACTTCCAAAGCTTCTAACAACTCAGGATTCATTGGTTTAAGCTTTTTCACATGTTCTGAGGTGCACTAACGGGGAGGGAATATGAAAAACAAAACAAAACATTAAAAATTGATCAGTCATGCCCAGACCTGTGGGCTGTCTCCTGCCTTCACAACCTGAGGCATTCACTGCCCCCAGCAATAAATCTCAGGGGCTGGAGATGCAGTTTGGGAGGATTTCTAGAACAAGACAAGGACTGCATTGCCCAGTGCTGTGTCATGGTGACCTGACACCAAGCTCACCTCTCTTCTAACCCTACCGTGAACCTCCCTGTGCTCCAGAGAGAAGAATTCAGCCTGCAGGGAGGGGACTTACCCTCCTAACCCGATGGCTTTGAGTCAGGAAGACTCCTGTGATAGAGCCATTCAGGACGTGCTGTAAACAAATGAGCCAATGGACAAAAAATGAGCTGTGTCCTGGGGACAGGAGACACACACAAGGTTGGGCTTTTTTTTCCCCTGGTGTAGATGTTCCTGAAGAGCTCTGTTCTCAGAGGAGCAGGAGCAATCCATGGACTGAAACTAAACTGACCCTGACTCACCCTGGACTCATGTTATTGTTGCTGTCAGCTTGCTGTCCTCTATGGGATGTGAGTTGCAAAACACAGTGTTAGAGGGGAGGAGGGGGGGGAAAAAGACCCTGGCCTGCCATCTATTTTAAACACAGTGTCTATTTTTCCTTTCATTTTGTAAACCACTTGAGCATTTCTGAAGTGATTCATTCCTTTATCTCCTAAACAAAGAGCTTGTGGCAGCACAGGGCTGGGATATTTTTGTTTGGCAAGCAAAGGGAGGTTTTGGTTCAGATTGAAAGAGGGATGTAAAGAGGTCAGTTGAAAGCAAACTGCTGCTAGAGCAGAATGCTGCTGGTGTTCTCTAGGATGATTTATAGATGACTGAACTATGCCTTTGCAAATCAGCATGTGCCTGCCGGCCGTGCGTTAGACACGACAAGGAAAGAGGTAGCACCGAATCCCAGCGTGGTAGGGGCTGGATCTGGACTTCATCTAGTCTAGTCCCCGTGCTAGAGCAGAGTCACACAGAGCAGGTTGCCCAGGATAACCTGCTGGGTGTGCTCGGAGGAAACCTGCTGTTGAAAAGTGGAAGCAATGTCACCGCAGACTGCAGTGTTGGCTGGGAAGTGACAAACAGCCCTGGCAAGTGGCACGGTGGCAGTGCCCTGCCTTTCAGTGCTTGCTGCCGAGGTGTCTGCTCTCCCAGTTGGATCTTGTCCTGGCCTGAGCCAGACCAGAGCTAATTCTGCTCAGGGATTTGTATTCTCAGCTCAGGCTCTTCTCTCTGAGGCTCTCTATGCCGTTCAGGGCAGGGTTGCACAGCCAGAGGCTACTCCTAGCAGGGAGAAGCTGATGTGGAGAGCTCCTGCCAAGGGCTGCAATGCAGAAAGGCTCTGGCTGAGACTTGCTTCTGGGCACACCAAAGGCACTGCCACAGCTTGTGTGCCACCTTGGGGTGCAGGAAGGTGGCACCTGCAAGGAGGAGCAAACAGGACAGGTGGCTCAACTGACCAACAAGTGATTGCAGCCCATGGATGACATCTTCAGGGCCAAGAGGAAACATCACCAAGGTCAAGCATCTTCACTGGCCACTGTGCCAGCAGGACTCTGTCTAGTCTGGCTTTGATCACAGTCTGTGCATTCTTGAATCCAGTCCCCATCTTCTGCTGAGCCTAGTCTCAGAATTTCCCAGTGTCTGCCCCCAGCATCAGTGGTGACAGTGGTAACATCATTGCCATCAAGGGTTGAGTTGATATTGGTTTGATCTCTTTGCCTCTATTTCATTGGATTATTTTCATTTCCATCTCAGCTGGTTGAGTTTCTTCCCCATCCCATCAGTCTCTCTCCCTTATTCTCTTTCTCTTCCCCCTGGGATGGCAGAGGGGTTGACAAAGAGGCTCTGTGGCTCATCCAATGGCCAGTCCTTAGCCATAGTGTAAAGAAGACATAATACAAAGAGTTCTCTGTATACTAATACATTTGGGGGAGTGAGACCTTTTTAGCCAACCAGGTAGTTCCAGCCCCACTCTTCAGGCCCTTCTTATGGCTATGTTCAAACTTTTTATTGAGTTCTGAATTCTTTTTTGTCAACCAACTAGGAGGAACTGACACTAGACATAGAGCCAGGAGGAAGAAATTGTCTTCCAAGAAGGGACTATGCAGCATTGATTCATCGGAGTTGGCAAAAGGAGAGCTGGGAAATCAGTGACTGATTGCTAGTTGCAGATCTGGATAACCAAGCAGTGAGGAGAGAAGCAGTGCTGGTGAAGTGGCTAAAAACTGCCTGTGGACACGTTTAGGACAGGCATGAGAGTTTGTGACCATGTGAACAAGGGTGTTTTGCTATTCTTCTCCAAGGAGGCTCCTTGGAACAAGTAACCACAAGGTCTTAAATCCAGCCTTGATCACTTCATTAAAGCAAGGATGTGTTGTGGTTGCTTGGGTTTGCCTGAAGTGGGTTCACTGACCCATAAAGGACTTTCTGGTTTCGTGCTCTTTCTATTCACTTCTATTTTATTTTCTGCCCATGTCAAATAACATCTTTGTGTTTCCCTTCCACATTTCCCTCTCCAAACAAAGATCTGCTTTCTGGTGAGCTTAAATTTTTGTAAGTGGATCTGGGGAGCTTGCAAGCGAGGAACATTTTTTTCGGTCTGGCACGTTGTTTATTTAATGTTACCAAAACTTTCCAACTTAAAGCCAGCAGAGGCCTCCCCCCAGCCTCAGTGAGTCAGTGCTAGGTGTTGATGTGTTCATGCTCTCTCCAGGGACTTTGGGGTGGAGGGCAGCGGTGTCAAACACACTCTGCTAATACCCACTATTCAAAAGCTGAACGAGAGAGAAAGGCAAATACACAGCAGGTGGGGGCAGAGTGAACTTAAGTGAACCACAGTTTGAGAGAACTTGGTCCTCTTTAAGAGCCTAGTCCCATCCTCTTGCCCCCCACCCTTTAGCTACTGATATCATTGAGCACATCCAGGGCTTCAGCACCCTCACAGCAAAGAAGCTTCTTGTCATGATCAGCTGGAGCCTCCTGGGTTCTGGTTTATGCCCATTGTCCCTTGTTCTGGCACTGGGCACCAGTGAAATGAATCTGGCCCCATCTTCTTACCCCTACCCCATTTGTCCCTGGCCCTTAGCTATTGATCAGCATTGCTCCCTGTGGGGCTGCTCTTCTCCAGACTCAACAGCCACAGGGCTCTCAGTCTTTCCTCCTCACAGGGATGCTCCAAGCACCTCAGCAGCTTGTACTCCCTTTTGGACTCTCTCCAGTACTTCCCTGTCTCTCTTGACCAGAGGAGCCAAGAATTGAACTCAATATTCCAGATGTGGCCTCCTTGCTCTCCATAGAGGGGGTTGACTAGATGACCTTTAAAGATGTCTTACACACAAAGGGTTCTATGATTTTGTGGTGAGGAAAATAAATGTGTACTCACTTGAAGACAAGGTTTGATAGCTTTCTTTGAAGTAAGCTTCTGGAACAGAGAAAAGGTCCAAGAAAAGGTCCAAGAGAAAAGGTCCAAGAAGTGTCCAGTTCTGGGCCCCTAAATTCAAGTGAGATGTTAAGGTCCTGGAATGTGTCCAGAGAAGGGTGACGAAGCTGGTGAGGGGCCTGGAACACAAGGCCTATGAGGAGAGGCTGAGGGAGCTGGGGGTGTGCAGCCTGCAGAAGAGGAGGCTCAGGGCTGACCTCATTGCTGTCTACAGCTACCTGAAGGGAAGTTGTAGCCAGAGGGGCATTGGTCTCATCTGCCAGGCAACCAGCAACAGAACAAGGGGACACAGTCTCAAGTTGTGCTGGGGGAAGTATAGGCTGGATGTTAGGAGGAAGTTCTTCACAGAGAGAGTGATTGGCATTGGAATGGGCTGCCCAGGGAGGTGGTGGAGTCACCGTCCCTGGAGGTGTTCAAGGAAAGCCTGGATGGGACACTTAGTGCCATGGTCTGGTTGGCTGGATAGGGCTGGGTGATAGGTTGGACTGGATGATCTTGGAGGTCTCTTCCAACCTGCTTGATTCTGTGATTCAATGATTCCAGAGAGATGGTATGAGCAGTGACTGGCTTAGCCTGCTTGAAAGCCTTTCCTACACCTCTGCAGCCTCTTGCAGTGCTGCGTCCCAGATAAAAGGAAATTGCCCTTGCCTTGCTGCTGCCACGGGACAGCCACCTTTGGTGCCCTGAGCATCCCCCTGCAGGCTGGATTTCAGTGCTGCAGGGGGACAGATGGAAAGAACAACCAAAAGCTCCCCTTGACTATTTTGTTCTACTATAAATAATATCTTCTTTTTAAGCTGGAAGGGAGCCCAGCAGGAGGCTTCTTTGGTCTCAGCCACTGGTCCCAGGGGATGTGAAGGCTCTAGCGGGGTTGGGGCTTGAGGGGGGGGAGGCCTCAGACAGCTCCCACACAGAGGCAGGAGGGTGTTTTTTTTGTTGTCCAGCTTTCACTTTTCACTGGAGCGAACCATTCCAAACTATTCAAAAGAGAAGGGGCTGAATGCCACCGCTTGTGGGGGTTACGCCAGGGCAGCCAAAGGACACGCACCCAGCCGGCAGCCCCTCCGCTCTTTGGTTAGGAGTTAAGGTGTGCATGCACACCTGCGGGAGGCGGCCGGGGGGGGCACCCAGAGGGCACCCAGAGGCTCACCGAGGCTTGGGCTTTGTTTTCTGTCAAAGCAGAGTGCACGTGGCCGGCAGGGCAGGCTTGGCCAGGAGGGGCTGGGGGACAGTGACAAGTGGCTGCGCTGAGCCCTGCCTGGTGGATGCCATTAGCTCAGCAAATAGCCTTTCGGGAGAAAAACTGACAAAAACCTGCTCCCACCGACCTGGGGAGAGATGCAGGCACTTTCCTGTGAGCTGGGGATGGCTAGTGTGGGGAAGAGGAGGCTGAAAGGAGACCTTATTGCTTTCTACAGTTACCCAAAGGGAGGTTGTGGAGGGGCTGCTGCTGGGCTCTTCTCACAGGTAATTGGAGGGAGAAAAAGGGGGAATGGCCTCAAGCTGAGACTGAGGAGGTTTAGATTGGACATTAGGAAAAAGAGAGTGTTCAGGGACTAGAATGTGTTGCCCAGGGAGGTGGTGGAGTCACCCACCCTCAATGTGCTTAAGGGTGGTTCAGATGCAGTACTTAGGATTATGGTTTAAGGTGAATCTTGTTGAGTAGGGTTCTAGGTTGGGATTGGTGATCCTGAGGGGCTTTGCCAACCTGGGTGTTTCTGTGATTTCCTCCAGTCATTCCTCACTCCCTCCCCTCTTTTGTTTCAGAGTACAGGGCCAGACTCTTTTCAGTGTTGCCCAGCACTAGAACCAGAGGCAACAGGAATGAATTAGAACCCAAGAAGTTCCGCCTAAACACAAGGGAGAACTTCTTGTTAGGTTTGCCTTCTCTAAGAGACTTCCAAAACCCACTTAGAATCATAGGTTCATAGAATCAGCCAGGTTGGAAAAGACTTCCAAGATCATCCAATCCAACCTATCACCCAGCCCTATCCAATTGACTAGACCATGGCACTCAGTGCCTCATCCAGGCTTTTCTTGAACACCTGCAGGGATAGCAACTCCACCACCCCACTGTGCAGCCCATTCCAATGCCAATTCACTTGGACATGTTTTAGGCTGTCAGGTAGTGATAGGACTGGGAGGGAATGGAACAAAGCTGGAAATGGGTAGATTCAGACTGGATGTTAGGAAGAAGTTCTTCAGCATGAGGGTGGTGAGAGCTCGGAACTGGTTGCTCAGGGATGTGGTGGAGGTCTTATCCCTGGAGGTGTTTCAGGCCAGGCTGGACGAGGCTCTGGACAGCCTGATCTAGTGGTCCCTTCCAACCCTGACTGATTCTATGATTCTATGTTCCTGTGCCTAGATGTACTATAATGACACTGTGTTCAGAAGGCAGGTTGGACTAGATGATGTCCAGAGATCCCTTCCAAACCCCAGCATTCCATGATTCCTCAGAGCCAGGCAGATTCCAAACTTTGAATCTCCCCTGTACCAGGTAGGAGATGATACTTTGTACCATCCATGTTTCCTTTTTTCTTGCTACTCATTTCCACCTCTTTTCACTTCTTCCCTTTTCCATATCCCACAGACTATTTTTATTCTTTTCTTTCTAGGTCTCTTTTAGTTCCCTTCTGCTTTTCCCTTCCCTTCTGCTTTGCCTCCTTCCTTATGCTGCAGCGATGCTGTAGGTGGGCCTGTTCAGCCCCTGCTGAACAACCTGGCTTCTCCCCAACAGCACAAGAGGAGAAGAAGTTGTGCTTGCCAAGCCCTTCCCTAGCCTGGAGGATCAGATGCACCTACTCCTAGCACGGAAAAAGCCGGTGTGAGCACCACACATCTTTATCCTCTACACCATCATCAGCTGGGCTGGAATTTAGCTGATTTGTATCACTTGGGGACTAAGGCTGAGCTATTTCGATTCCTGCCAGCTGGTAACTGCTGCAGGTTCAGCTGCTGTTGCTGGAGGACTGTATCCCACTCTTCAGGTCTGGCTGACAGCAGAGTGCTGAGCACACAGTCTTGATTTTTTTAGGAGCTTGCTTCTGCAGGCATGTGCACCTCGCTGGCTTTTGAAGCATCTAGCTGCTGATACAGTGCAATTTCTTTTTCTTTTCATGCTCAGAAAGTTGCTCTGAAAGTTTAAAGCTATTCCAAAGCACAGGAGTGCGTTGCCTCCTCTTGAGCAAGTCCAGAACTACCTATGGGCATCTTTTTAAAGCATCCTTCAAGCTTCTCAGCAGTCTTCTGACATTTCTAGCCATAGAGAAGAAAAGAAGCAAGCTGCATGTGGCCAAGAAGGCCAATGGGATCCTGGGGTGCATTGAGAAGTGTGTAGACACCAGAGCAAGGGAATCACAGGCTCACAGGTGTCAGGGGTTGGAAGGGACACAAAGGGATCATCGAGTCCAACCCCCCTGCCACAGCAGGACCATACAATCTAGCTCAGGTCACACAGGAACACATCCAGACAGGCCTTGAAAGGCTCCAAAGAAGGAGACTCCACAACCTCTCTGGGCAGCCTGTGCCAGTGCTCTGGGACCCTTACAGTCAACAAGTTCCTCCTTGTGTTGAGCTGGAACCTCCTGTGCTGCAGCTTCCATCCATTGCTCCTTGTCTTGTCACAGGCAGCAAGAGAGCAGAGCCTGTCCCCCTTCCTGACCCCCAGCCCTCAGATATTTACAAACATGTATTAGATCCCCTCTCAGTCTTCTCTTCTCCAGACTAAGCAGCCCCAGCTCCCTCAGCCTCTCCCCATCAGGCAGCACTCCAGTCCCCTCATCATCCTCATAGCTCTCTCTTGGACTCTCTCCAGCAGATGCCTGTCCTTCTTAAACTGGGCAGCCCAAAACTGAACACAATTCTCCTCCCTCTCTACTCTGGCCTAGGGAGGACAAACCTGGACTAACAAGTCTAGTTCAGGGTTCCCCATTTCAAGAGAGACAGGGAACCACTTGAGAGAGTTCAGTGGAGGCTATAAAAACGTTCAGAGCCTGGAGCATCTCTGTGGGGAGGAAAGGCTGAGAACCCTGGGGCTGTTGAGCCTGGAGAAGGGCAGCTGAGTAATGCTCAGCAAGGGCTAAAGGGTGGGGAGTCTCAGCCATTCCCCCTGCTAGAAATAGTCCTCAACCAAAGGCAACTTCTGAACAAAGTTTCTTGGAGCTGGCTAAACCAGAAGAGGAGACACCTTACTGCTATTTTCAACTGTCTGGCAAGAGCATACAGAGCAGGTGGAGACAAACTCTTCTTGAGCATCCTCAGACCAGCACAACAGGTTAAGGGAAAGAGGCAAAGACAGAAACTGTATGAGGAAAGGGATTAGATATTACAGAGAAGAGCTTTTTTCATTCTGTCCATGTTCAGCTAGGGCTGAGCTACAAGAGTTATCATCCAGCAGCTGAGAAGCAGGGTCAGGAAAACAAGAGAATAGCCTCAGGTTGAGAGGAAAATGGATCCACAAAGCCAGGATCAACACCAGTAGAAAGTGAGACTCACTCCAGTAGATGTACAGCAGTCACAGCAAGCAGGAAGGCAGCCTTCAGGAGAAGGAAGAGGAGCAGCATCAGAAGACATCCACACAACAGTATGACCCAAGCAGAAAAGCCTTAGCAGCAGCCAACCTCCCCCTTTATAATGAATGAGACTTTTATGGTCTGAGCTACACCTATGGCCAGTTAAAGTCAGCTGCCCTGGCTAACGCCAAACTGCTAACACCCTGCAGCCCATGGCTGGGCCAGGACTCTGTCCCAGTAAAACCAGGACAGCCAAAAAAGGATGAGCAAACACTGGACCGGGGTTCAGAGAGTTTGTGACATGCTCTTCTTTGAGCAAGGGGTTAGATCAGGAACCAGTCTTTGTTCTATAATTATACTGACAAGCCTTCAGAACATTGCTCTTGGCCATCATTTTTTGCAAGTCTAGATGAAACTTCAGCTTCCTAAACAGCTTCTCCATTGTTCTCTGTCCTCTGTTGTTCTCTGCATGTCCTCCTTTTCACTGGCTTGCTTATTTTTCCCCTACGGAGGGGCTTTTGATATTTCTATTCTTTCAGACAATTCCTTTCATGTTTCTCCTGATGCTCCTTTTCCCACCTGCTGTGGCAGACAGCCTGGTTTAGCATTCTTCACATATCTCCAAAACATTCTGCTGGAGATAAGGGGCTGTCAAAAGCCTGAGGAATCCCATTTTTTCTTACAAGCTCATTCCATTTAATCCTCGGGGTTTGGGTTTGTTTTCCTAGGACATTTGCTTTCCAAAGCCTTGAGATATCTTGTTTATACTTTTGGTGGGATTCCAAAACTCACATCTGTTTGTAAAGGTGGAAAGAATATCTGAGCTGCAGAGCCAGGGCTTGATCTGCCAGTTGTAGGCTTTCAGTGATCGAAGCTCCTGAGTCTTAGCAGCTACCTTGCCAGCTCATGATACTATTTCCTGTTGCATTGCCTCACCAAGCATGGTTCTGCCAAGGGACATGAGTAAGTTCCACCTTTTCTGACCTTTTGCCCTCTCAGAGACTATCTTTGCACTGGAAACTTCTAGGAAACTCACTGTCTTTTCACGTTCCTCTCAAGCCCTCAGCCTCACGTTGAATTTTGTAATGCCGAACGATGCTTTGGTTCCTGCCTGTGGAGCAGCTGAGCTGTTGCTCGACAAAGCTGCAGAATCCCCTCCCTCCACCTGCTGCCCACACTGCTGGAGGTGCAGTCCATGACATAGTTGGCTTCTGAGCTGTGAGCACACATTGCCAACTTATATCCAGCTTTTCACCCACCAGCATTTCACACAGAATCACAGAATTAAGCAGATTGGAAAAGATCTCTAAGATCATCAAGTCCAACCTGTCACCTAACCCTTCTAATTAACTAACCCATGGCACTAAGTGCCTCATCCAGCCTCCTCTTAAACATCTCCAAGTCCAAGCCCTTCTCTGCTGAGGCTCCATAGGTTTGCAGGAAAAAAAAAGCACCCAAAAGCCATAAAGGCTCAAGGCTGCCACTGAATTTTTGCTCCACTGTAAACACTCTGAGTTTATAGAATCATAGAATCAGTCAGGGTTGAAAGGGACCACAAGGATCATCCAGTTCCAACCCCCCGGCCATGGGCAGGAACACTTCACACTAGATCAGGCTGGCCAGAGCCTCATCCAGCCTGGCCTTAAACACCTCCAGGCATGAGGCTTCCACCACCTCCCTGGGAAACCCCTTCCAGGCTCTCACCACCCTCATGTTGAACAACTTCTTCCTAACATCCAGTCTGAATCTACCCATTTCCAGCTTCGTTCCATTCCCCCATGTCCTAGGAGGGTTTAGGAGATGTCAATACAAACTAAAATGTTCCTAGCCTCAGGCAGCCCTGTACAGTAGCAGTTCAAACAACCTTTTTTTCTGAGCTAACCTTTTCCCTGTCACTGAAGCAATAAGTGCCAATTCCACCCTAGATGTGTGCGTGTTATGTGCTGTGTTCCATCTTTTGATCCCTCTCTCTGCCTTCAATCTGGGCACCTCATGCTGTCTGTGCAACTCAAGCGTCCCCTGACAGTTTGAAGCTGCAGGTATCACCACCCCGTTTGGCTCTGGTTTCCTTTGCAGCCTCATCTTTCACACTATTTCCATTTACTATTTTCCTAATGCTGCCTAAGAATAATACACAGCAGCAGCCATTGTCCTCTGACATGCATAATCTGCTGTAATTGGGGATTTCCTCCAATCCCTCCTGTCAGCTCCAGAGCACTGAATGAACTCCCTGTCACCATCGGTTAAGCTTTAGTAAAAACTGCAACCCAATAGCTTTGATGTTGGCTCCTTGGGAACCATCTGACATAATCCCACAAATTCTTTGGAAAGCACAGGCCCTGGGCATGCCCCTCTCTGTTTTCCCAAAGAAGTTTAGACAGAGCAGGGCTGTCCTGGTAAAGTCACAGAAATTAGAGATGAGGAAAGGGCCTCCTTATTATAGCATCGCTTCGGACACTTTGGATGGGCACATTCCCAAAGTGTGGCAGAGCTCCAAGTGGGATGCAGGTGCTCTGTGCCTTGGGATCAAGAAGGCAGTCAGTAAAACTCACTCTCCTCTACATGGCTGTGATGCCATTCAGTGAAACTTGGACAGGCTGAGGGTTGGGCAGGAAGAAATTGAATGAAATTCAACAAGGGCAAGTGTAGAGTCTGGCACCTGGGAAAGAACAACCCCAGGGATCAGGATAGGTTGGGGACTGACCTGTTGGAAGACAGCAGAAGGGAAAAGGATTTGGGGGTCCTTGTGGATGGGAGGGTGACCATCAGCCAGCACTGTGCTCTGGTGGCCAGGAGGGGCAATGCCATTCTGGGGTGGATTAGAAGGGCTGTGGTTAGTAGGTCGAGAGAGGTTCTCCTTCCCATCTACTCTGCTTTGGGGAGGCTACATCTGGAGTACTGTCTCCAGTTCTGGCCCCCCAGTTCAAGAGGGACATAGAATTGCTCAAGAGAGTCCAGCACAGAGCCACAAAGATAATGAAGGCAATGGAAGATCTCTGTTACAAGGAGAGCCTGAGGGAGCTGGGGCTGTGCTGCTTGAAGGAGACTGAGAGGTGACCTCATCAATGGTTATAAAGATGTGCAGGGTGAGTGGCAGGAGGCTGGAGCCAGGCTCTGCTGGGGGATGCCCAGTGACAGGCCAAGGGGCACTGGGTGGAAGCTGGGGCATAGGAAGTTTCATTTAAACAGGAGGAGGATTTTTTTTTCCCTGTGAGGGTGACAGAAGACTGGAAGAGGCTGCCCAGGGCAAGTGTGGAGTCTCCCTCTCTGGAGATATTCAAAACTCACCTGGACATGTGCCTGTGTGATCTGCTCTAGGAGAACCTGCTCTGGCAGGGGGTTGAACTAGATGAGCTTTGAAGGTCCCCTCCAGCCTCTAATATTCTGTAATTCTATGATATTTAGGTCAGACTGACTGCTGTAAAATCAATATATTTCTCCATGGATACATTCAATGCATGTTTGAAAGTACAAACCAGCTGAATGTCATTGAGTTCTGATCAGAAAAGCTTTGGCCTTTATCAGGGGTTAATGCTGAGCTGGCCTCTAGGCAAGCAACAGGCACCGAGCAACAGGCACCAGGCAATGCTCTTCCTAAAGGGAAAAGAAGTAAGGGAGAGAGGCTGATGGAATGGCAAAGAAACTAAACCAGCTGGGATGGAAATGAGAGCTACCAAATGAAATAGAGACAGGGAGATACAAGCCAATATCCAACCCAATCCTTGATGGCAATGATGGCACCTGCTGTGGGTGGGCACTGAGAAACTCTCAGACTGGACTCAGCAGCAGATGGGAACTGGATTCAGGAGCACATGAACTGGGACCAACGGCAGAATGGACAGAGTCTTCCTTGGATGCTGACATTGAAGAAGAGGCTTCACCCTGGTGATTGCTCATCTTTCACCTGAAGATGATGTCCATGGGATGGAATCCCATATTGGTCACTGTCTGCTCCTCCCTGCAGTTGTCACCTCCGCCTTTCTGCACCCCAAAGTGGCACACAAGCTGTGACAGTGCCTTTGGTGTGCCCATGAGCAAGTCTCAGCCAGAGTCTTTCTCTATTGCAGCCCTTGGCAGGAGCTCTCCCCATCAGCTTCTCCCTGCTAGGAGAAGCCTCTGGCTGTGCAACCCTGCCCTGAACTGCAGAGAGTGCCTCAGAGAGCAGAGCCTGAGCTGAGAAGTCAAATCCTTGAACAGGATTAGTTCTGATCTAGCTCAAACCAGGACACGCTTGTTCCAAATTGTCTGGTGACTCTCATGGTACTATGGATCCAAAGACAGAGTGACATGATGTTGGAGATTCTCAGTTTTCTTTTCAAGATAGAAGTGAGAAACTTACCCATCTCTTGTCAGAAAATGCTCAGCTTTCAAATGTCAGTGAAGAAATAAAAGCAATCCATAATGATCTCTTTTTTTTCCCCTAAACTCATTATTTTTAAGCCAACTGGAAGATATGTGCCAGGGGAAGAGCAGAGAGTGCTGGTTTATGGCTTCTGAGCATTTGGAACCAGCGATACAAAGCAGTCAGGCTTTAGTTTTCCTGCACTGGCAAAACTTTTACCCTCCAAAGCTCACCCAACAGCTTTATGTAGCAACAGTTTTTGTGGCATACAGAGCCCGGCAGCTGATGCCTGCCTGCCTGCCTGCCTCCTGCTGTCTGGCTGGGTACCATTACAGCTGCCTCATGCAACATCTTCTTACACACACTATACCAGTACAGGCTAGGGCTTGACCTGCTGGAAACCATCTCAGTGGAGAAGGGATGTGTTAGAAGGGCTGTGGCTTGTAGATCGAGAGAGGTTCTCCTGCCCCTCTACTCTGCCCCTGGGAGGCCACATCTGGAGGACTGTGTCCAGTTCTGTGCCTTCCAGTTCAAGAGGGACATAGAACTGCTCGAGAGAGTGCAGCACAGAGCCACAAAGATGATGAAGGCAATGGAACATCTCTGTTATGAGGAGAGCCTGAGGG
The DNA here is from genome assembly GCA_013400475.1 of Tricholaema leucomelas. NCBI lineage: Eukaryota > Metazoa > Chordata > Aves > Piciformes > Lybiidae > Tricholaema lacrymosa > Tricholaema leucomelas. Next base: position 45,816 of record WAAF01001124.1, on the reverse strand, counting down.
AGCTCGGGCTGTGCTGCCTGGAGAAGAGGAGACTGAGAGGTGACCTCACCAATGGTTATAAAGATGTGCAGGGTGAGTGGCAGGAGGCTGGAGCCAGGCTACTTGAAGGGAGGTTGTAACCAAGTGGGGTTGGTCTCTTCTCTCAGGCACCCAGCAACAGAACAAGGGGACACAGCCTCAGGTTGTGCCAGGGGAGGTCTAGGCTGGCTGTTAGGAGGAAGTTCTTGACAGAGAGGACAGAGAGAGTGATTGGCATTGGAATGGGCTGCCCAGGGAAGTGGTGAAGTCGCCATCCCTGGAGGGGTTGAAGCAGAGCCTGGATGAGGCACTTAGTGCCATGGTCTAGTTGATTGGCTAGGCCTGGGTGATAGGTTGGACTGGATGATCTTGGAAGTCTCTTCCAACCTGATTGATTCTATGATTCTATGAAAGGCTGAGAGCCCTGGCTCTGCTGAGCCTGGAGACGAGCAGCCCCAGAGGGAATCTGAGCAATGCTCAGCAAGAGCTGAAGGGCAGGAGGCAAGAGGATGGGGCCAGACTCTTACCAGTGATGCCCAGAGACAGGGCACAGGACAATGGCACAGAGTGGAACCCAAGATCTTAAGCAAAACCTTCTTTGGTGTGAGGGCGTTGGAAGCCTGGAGCAAGCTGTCCAGAGAGGTTGTGGATTCTCCTTTGGACAGATGTCAAACCCTCTTGGAAGCAATCTTGGGCAACTCACTCTGGGTGACCCTGCTGTATCAGGAGGGTTTGTCTAGATGATTCCCAGAGGTTTCCAATCCCCTCCATGCTGAGATTCCGTGATTCTGGGTAACTATGATGTTGCATCTGAGTTCAAGTTGCAGGTGGGAAACAGGGCATGAGTTTGTATTCCCCAGAGAAAGTGCACAGAAAAGCTTCCAAAGATTATCATTGTGGTGCTGAAACAGAAACGTTTTCTGGAGACATCCTCAAACCAATGTCAAGGTGTGAGAGGGAGAGAGGAGTGGAGAAGGATATCTCCACGTGGCTTTTAGACAAGGGAAGTGTCGACTTACTGCCTGATGAAGTCATCTGAAGCATCTGAAGATGACTTTTAAAGGTCCCTTTCAATCTTAACTATTCTATGACTCAATGAGCAGGTGGGAACCCCCAGAAAGGAAGGCAAGTGATAAGGAAGGAGAAGAGCTGGAGCAAGGAACCAAGGAGAATTTGAGAAGGACAGAAAAGGGAAGATGCTGGCAGTCGTTGCAGGCAGAAGAGTTTCCAACTGAGCAAGGCTGTAGGCAACAAGTAACAAATACTAACCAATCCATATTGTGCACTACAGAAAGGCCCTGTTTTGGCTCTGCACTCTGTGCACTCATCTCAGTGACGTCAAAGGGAGCTTTGCAGCTGATCAGGGGGTGTTTACGACCTTCCATTTTTGTGCCAGCTCCTCAGCCAGAGAGGGTGTTTCCTGAAACATCACCAAAGCTGCAAGTCCACCTTCTCCACTGAAGTCACCAGCTGGTGCTCTAGAACCTTGGGGAACCCTTTGCTGCCAGGTTGCCCTGTTGGTCAGAAACATGGAGGCAATTCTCTTTCGGCCACGCTTGGCTTTCTTTTGCATGCTTGGCAGGAGAGCAGCCTCTCTACAGCTTTGCAGTCTCTCTCTGCTTTCATTTCCTTTGTCTCAGGGTGCTTGCCAGGACTGACATGCTGGGCAACTCTTTTCCCCTGCAGAGTATCTGTCAGATGAGTTTCTCCAAAAGCCATGAGCTGCCACAGCCAACTTGCGATTTAATCACTGCCACTGATGAGCAAACGAGCACCATATCTGGGGGGTTTAGGGGTCTTGTTAAGTCTTTTCCTTTAAAGAGTTGTCCTACAGAAGAGTTCCTTCTTGTGCTACTGCAAACATTCAAGCAGGCCACTCACATCTAGCTATCTCCCTTGTGTGCTGCCTTCACAGAATGTTTTCACTTCTTGGAGTCTCTTCCCAGGAAAATGCTTCAGAGAGCTGGAGGAGAGGTTTTGCAAGTGGCTGCTGCCTCAGAAACCAATGGACAGTGGTGGAACAGATACTGAAACACCTCATCTGCTTTCATAAGATGCTTAGAGAGGCTCAGAGGTTGGTTCTCATGAGGCTGAGGATGCTTTATGTCTCCTGAGCTCATGCCAAATAATGACTTTATTGCTGCTGGGGTGCTGGCCCATTGTAATATGTAAGGGTGCCCAGAGGCCCTGGGTTAGTTGCTGGTGTTGTTGGAGTAATCCAAGAGAAACAAACGAATAAATAAATAAATAAATCAGTGTGCAACTCTTCAATTGCTCAGCAAAGAACAGGAGAGAGGAAGGAGAAACTTCATCACCCTCTACAGCTACCTGAAAGGAGGCTGGAGCAGAGTAGTGGTCAGTCTCCTCTCACAGGCAGCAAGTGACAGGATAAGAAGAGACAGCCTCAAGTTGTGCCAGGAGAGGTTCAGGATGGATATTAGGGGAAAAAAAAAAAATTTCCCCAAAGGGGTTGTTAAGCCCTGGAACAGGCAGGCCAGGGCAGTGGTGGAGTCACCACCACTAAGGTATTTAAAAGACCCATGGATGTGGTGCTGAGGGATGTGGTTTAGTGGCAGTGGCTTAGCAGTAGCGGTGGGATTGCAAGTTCCAGGCAAGTGGTCGGACTTGGTGATCTCAAAGGTCTCTTCCAACCTCAACAGTTCTACAATTCTATGATTCTAGGACTCCTGAGACTTCATCAAATGCCTTCCTTTTTCTCTGTGGCTGCATCCTTGAGCTTTAAAGCCTTCTGTTTCAGCAGGAGACAAATAACTGCAGAGAATCTAAACAGCGAAACCTCAACCTGGGCGACTCTCCAGGCCTGTAGCAACTTATTGGTCCCACATAAACTGAAGATTTGGGTCGTGACTACTCTATAAAGAATTAGTAAACTGTTCACAAAGAGCTAGAGAGTATTATACAATCCAACAGGGCAGGAAATTAAGTATTTATAGTGCTTTCTAATGATGTACTTATTGTCTCCAGCACGTGAGCCTCAAACCCAGAACATGGATATGTTCATTCCCACTTCTGGTCATGTATTCATCCTCCATAAGCTGACCCCCAACAAAGTCTGAAACAGGAATCTGACCAGTTGATTAGAAGTAGAGTCACCTGTGGAAATGCCACAGAGACATCCTGTCGAGGCCAAGTCAAGAGCACAAATCTTCTGAGGACTGGCTGAGCGACCTGGGGTTGTTCAGCCTGGAGAAAAGAAGGCTTGGGGGAAACTATCTACAGCTCCCTGAAAGGAGGTTGGACCCAGGTGGGAGTCAATCTCCTCTTGCAAAGACCAAGTGATAGGACAAGGAGAAATGGCCTTGAGTTGCACCAGATGAGGTTTAGGTTGAACACGAGGAGCAATTCCTTCCCCCCAGAGGGTTGTGTCAAGGCCTGGCCCAGGCTGCCCAGGATAGTAGTGGAGTCCCCATCCCTGGAGGGATTTCAAAGCCACGGAGATGTGGTGCTGAGGTCCAAGGTTTAGTGGTGACCTGGCAGTGCTGGATTGATAGTAGGACTCAATGACCTCAAAGGTCTCTTCTGTGATTCTGTGAGCATTGGACTCTCCATACAGACTGCCAGCTTGAATATACAAACCTGACACAGATGAAATTTGTAGCTCAGGAAAAGGTAATACTTCTCTTGTCCATGGAAGGGCTGTGGCCTGTCTGTGTCTGTTGTCTGTTTGCATTCAAAAACTGTTGCCTATCCTAATAAATCAGCCCTTTTTGTTCCATGTATTTCCAAAACAGGAGTGATTTGCAGGCTTCAGCAGTCCCCACCAGCCTTTGAGAGCAAGTGGAAGTCATCTAACCAGAAACCAGAAGCTCTGGAAACATGGCACAGGTTGGGGCCAGGATGAGAATCAATGGCATGAAGTCAGAAGTGAGACCATTTCAAGGGGAAGAAGAAGGTTCTTTTCACTCAAAAGGGAGACTCACTGAGGTACAAAGGCCTGTTTCTAACTTCTAAGGGGCCACATCACCAGCTCAAGCACAACTTACTGAGTCACTGGAAGACTAAAGATCAATTTCTTCATTTTCTTTTCAAATGCAAGTTGAAGAAGATTTACATCTTGAGTGACATCTGTGTGTCTGTGTTTTCCCTCCAAAGTCAGGCTGCTTCTGGAGAAAATCACATTCATCAGCACATTGGGCAAGCTGAGCCACTTAAAAAAATATATATCCCATAAAAAGAAAGACCTAAACTGACATTTTGGCATGACTTCAAATCCCATTAAAAGAGAGGAAAAAACACCCATATATATATATATATATGTATGTGTGTGTGTGTATATATATATATGTGCATTTTTTTTTCATAATGCAAAAAGCTGGGACATGTTTTAGTCATTTATGGCTTATGGGCTTAGAACTCTCACAACTGCTTTGAATTACAAAGAAGTTTTGGTCCCACTTTCCCAGATTTCATCCCGGTACAAAGGTTTGATTTCTTCTTCAATAATGTTTCAATAAAGTGAGTTATGGATCTTATGGATCTGTGTGCAGACCCATTCCTATTCTTCCTACTCTTCCCCTTTTCCCCACCTCGGCCTTGAGTAGGTTACATAGCAAAGGTGAGGACTCACCTTTGTAGGAACATCCTTGTGCTTGCTGCCTGCCTTGTTTGGAGTTAGTAAGAAGTGCTCTGGATGATGACAGTTTGTGGTGAACGTTACTAATAAAGCCCTTTTTTCGTTATCTATTTCTCCTCATGATCAGGTATGAAAGTACTTTGTAATTTCAAAATCAGTGCCAGGTTGGCAATTCTCTCTCTCTTTCTCCCTTTCTCTCTCTCTTCATCTTCCTCTCTTTCTTTCTCTCTCTTTCTTTCTCTCTCT
>WAAF01001124.1:6264-40815 GCA_013400475.1 Tricholaema leucomelas | reverse complement strand
CTTTCTTTCTTTCTTTCTTTCTTTCTTTCTTTCTTTCTTTCTTTCTTTCTTTCTTTCTTTCTTTCTTTCTTTCTCTCTTTCTCTCTCTCTCTCTCCCTCTCTTTCTCTATCTCCTTCCTTCCCTCTTTCTCTCTCTTTTTTCTCAGAGTACAGAGGAGAGGAGTGCAGTGGAGAGAAGGATGCAGACATTGCCATCTCTGTTTGGTTTTGGATTTCCTTTTTCTGCCTCACTGAGGAAACAAATCATTTTCCAGTTTGTTTAGGAGTGCTGATCGAAAGCTGCATGGGTGTGTTGCGGAGGGACACAGTTTAGAGGTTGTGGCTCAGCAGTAGTGGTGGAATTATGAGCTCAAGGCGAGTGGTTGGCCTTGATGATCTCAAAGGCCTCTTCCAATCTCAACAGTTCTATGGTTCTTTGGCACAGCCATTCAAGAAATGCCAGGCTTGGCCCTTCACAGCATCAGATTGGTTCACACTCTGGACCATCCAGGCCTTCAGAGCTGCTAGTGAATATGTGAACATTTCCTTTCTGGTAAGACTCCCAACCTGCCAGGACAGAAACAGCTCATCAAAGCATAAATATAGCCAGAAGCTGGAGGAGAGCTCCAGCTCACATTTTACTCCATTCCTATCAGGGATCCTGGAGGAGCTTAACAGAGTATAAGGACACATCACATACAGAGTGGGCATTCTTTTTAGCAGCCCTGTGGAGAAGGATCTGACAGTCCTGCTGGACAACAAGCTCAACCTGAGCCAGCAGCATGCCTTCATGGCCAAGAAGGCAAGTGGGATCCTGGGCTGTGTTAGGAAGTGTGTGACCATTGAGAGACATTCTCCTCCCCCTATACTCTGCTCTAGGAAGGTCACATCTGGAGTACTGGATCCAGTTCTGGAGTCCTCAGCATTGGGAAGATGTGGACATATTGGAGCAGGCTCAGAGGAGGCCTCGGAAGTGATCCAAGGGTTGGAAGCCCTCTGCTGTGAGGAGAAGTTGAGAGGGTTGGAGTTGTTCAGCCTGGAGAAGAGGTGCCAGGGAGACCATCTGGTGGCCTTCCAGTGCTTAAAGAGGCTTCTAAGGAAGCTGGGGACGGACATTTGAGCAGGGCCTGTTGTGACAAGACAAAGGGTGATGGTTTGAAACTAGAGGGAGATTTAGATTGGGGAGAAGGGAGAAATTTTTGATGCTGGTAGTTCAGGAAGATGGTAAATGCCACATGTGAGATTTGGCAGAGGATGTCCCTAACTCAGTCACTGGCCAAAAGCTGGAACTCATATCTAGAAAAAGAGTCAATCCTGCTCCATTCCTTCACTTTTTGCTGCAATTTCTGTCTGGCAGAGACAGGACCTGAACCAGAATGACTCTTCTTACATCCTGATCAATTGGCAACTGAATGGCACAGGTTGAGATCCTCAGCTGGTTTATATTGATGGAGGCCCACGGATTCCCCTGGCTCTGGGCCACTTTACACCAGCCAAAGATCTGTCCCACAGTGTTTGAATCCTTGTAGCTAAGCATTTCCCTGCAGTTTACGATGAGGAAACAATAGCACAGTGCCCATCTGCTGCTATCAAACCACAAGCCAACAGACTTTCCACAGTCATATGTTAGTGCCTGAGTGGCCGTGACAGATTTACTACAGGTTTAACATAATAAACTCGAGGTTATGTTTTAGTAGCTCTCTGCCTAGTTAGTGGAGCAGAGTGGAAATGTAATAGGTACAACATGCTAGGCCAGGACTAGGTCTTGTGTCTCAGTACTCTGTGTTTTATTGTTCCTTGTGCTCCTGCTGAACAGGTTTTTGTTGGACTAGCTCAAGATTTTGACCAGGTGAAGGCAAAATCCGCCAGGAAATGGTTATTCTTCTGGGATGCTTGAAGGGCTTCAAATAACAAATCACATGGGATACAAGCAACCTGCTTCTATGAGGTGCTAGGATCCTGTCAGCAAAGTATACGTCAGTTATCACAGGTTCATGGAAGGGCCTGTTGTTGAGGGAGGTTGAAAGAGAGAGGTTGAAAGAGACCTGTGAGAATCATTTAGTCCAGCTCCTCTGATAAAGCAGGGTCACCTAAAGCAGCTTGCCCAAGATTGTGTACGGGTAGGTTTGGAATCTCTCCAGGGAAGGACACTCCACAGAGACAACCTTTTGTAGAGGAAAAGTAAACTGAATTGGTTTCAGAGCCATGCTTTGGGTTGGAAGGACTTTCCTAGATGAACCTCAGCCTTAGTAAGCACAGCATTTGTTTGCTGCTTTACCCTTTCACCCAAACAGCCCAGGTGGATAATGTCCTTTCTTTGCTGTTCACTTTTCTGTCTGTGGTGCCTAGATCAGGGAAGTGCTGGCCAATGCCTACTGCATGCCTTGGCACAAGGGACAGGCTGTAATGCCCAGACTAGTTTAAACCCACTGACCTCCATCATGATTTCTTAGCTTTTGCAGGTTGATGTTTCCATGAGAGTAAGGTTTGCCCCACTTATGGGCACAAAAAAAATCAGTGACCCCAAAGCCCTTTGTGCCAGATCCAACACAGAATCACACAGAAACATCCAGGTTGAGAAAAGCCCCTCAGGATCACCATGTCCAACCCAGAAGCCTACTCTACAAGATTCACCTTCAACCATAGCCCTGAGCACTACATCCAAATGACTCTTAAACACACCAGGCTGGGTGACTCCACCACCTCCCTGGGCAGCTCATTCCAGTCCCTGAACACTCTCTCCCTGAAAAACTTTTTCCTGATGTCCAATCTAAACCTCCCCAGCCTCAGCTTGAGGCCATTCCCCCTTGTTCTGTCTCCAGTTACCTGTGAGAAGAGCCCAGCAGCAGCCTCTCCACACTGTCCCTTCACTTAGTTGTAATGAGGTTTCCTCTCAGCCTCTCCTTCCTCAAATTAACCATCCCCATCTCCCTCAGTCACTTCTCATCAGGTTTATTCTCTAGGCCCATTATCCTTTTCTTTTTCCACCATGGTTGGACTACTTTTTTCTTACCACAATTGCCCTTCTGTCTTTTTTTTTCTTAGTGATACTTACAACTGAGGAGAGAGGAGCACACAAAATCTTTGGCCCACACAATGAGGTTTTGGATGACTGATCTCTGTTCCCAAGCCACCAGGCTCTCTTTGATGAGTGATTTATGTCCAGGAACTCCTGAAAAAAAGATTACCACATGCAAATGTTAACTAACCTTGATCACAGGCAAGGAAAAACTTAATACATGCAGGCCATTAAGTATTTTGTAAAGAAAATAGTCTTAATCATGAACAGAGCTGGTTTCCAAGAGCCAGTTCTCCATGTTGGGCTGTGCAGCATAGCCTGGGTGCAGTAAGAATAACAGATGTGGTCATCTTCTCTCAGCCCTTTGAGAACAGCAGCACCAACCCAGTCACACCGATATAATGTTCCCAGAAAGCCTTGGGATCCAAGGGTGTTATCTCTGACCAGCCTGTGAGAGTTAGGGTGGGGAATGTTTTCCCATCACATCCAATCTGGGCAATGATACACAGGAGAATGGTGTTAACTGACATGGAGGTGACTTCATTTGCAGTGTGTTTCTCACACTGTCCGTGCCTGGTGCCACTGTGCTGGAGTTATTTATTCCAGGCTGGAGTTCCTGCTCTCTGTTCTTTCTCATGGTCATTGATTAGGGAACCAAATCTTATCAGCTGAGCAGGAGAAACTCCAAACACCTTGAAAAAGACTTTTAATAGCGTTGGATCCATTGTCCAGGTAAGAAAGCCGAAGCACAGGGAGGTGATTTGTACAACGATTTCTCTGCACCACAGGGACACTTTCCCTCCTGTAACAGAGCACAGGGTAGATGTGCTGAGAAGCAGGGAAAGACTTTCCTTACAAAATCATAGAGTGCCAAAGGTCAGAAGGAACCTCTGGGGATCACCCAGTCCAACCCTCCTGGTAAAGCAGGGTCACCCACAGCAGCCTTGGCAGGTTTGGAACCTCTCCAGAGAAGAAGACTCCACAACCTCTCTGGGCAGCCTGCTCCAGGGCTCCAGCACCCTGAACCGAAAAACATTTTTCCTCTGTTGCCCCTTGTCCTGTCAGTGGGCACCACATGAATCTGGTCCCATCCTCTTGATCCTTCAGCTCTTGCTGAGCATTGCTTAGATGCCCTCTGGGGCTGCTCTTCTCCAGGCTCAACAGTCCCAGGGCTCTCAGCCTTTACTCTTCACAGAGATGCTCCAAGTCCCCTCAGCAGCTTCATAGCCTCCACTGAACTCTCTCCAGTTGCTGCCTGTCTTTCTTGAACTGTGGAGCCCTGAACTGGACCCAGTCCTCCAGATATGTCTTTGCCACGGTAGAGTAGATGAGTAGAGAACACTTTCTTGATCTGCTGGCCACACTTCTCTTACTGCACCCTGGGAGACCCTTGGCTTTCTCGGCCACAAAAGCACATTGCTGGCTCATGGTTACAACGAAAAGGAGCTGCCTACAGGGTGGAGTGCAGGAGTTCCTTGTAATCCATACAGACATATTACAAACAGCTGTCCCCTTAACTCAAAGCCCTTTCTTGAAAGATTAATGTAACATTCAATAGCTACAGCAAGTTCTCAACATCTACCAGCAACCATCCAGATGACTACAAGAGCTTCTTCAGCTCTATGTGGCAATGAGGATGAGGAGCATGGAGGATGTTTCTTGCCTCGAGTTCAGGTAACACATTTTTTTCTCCCTGTGCCTCTGTATATTGCTCACCAGTGGGCAATAGGTGCAGAGCCCAATGTGGCTTTCCAAAGCCCTGAACATTGCTGAGATAGGGCAACATCTTCCATGCTTGAAACGGAGGGGAAGATCTCCAAACTCATCTCAAACCACAAACCAGCAGGGAAAAAGAATCTTAATGCTCTAATTTCATTTTAATAACTGGGAAACATCCTATTGTAGTTCAGACCACAATGTATAGTTTACAGAGTTCTGTAATTTCCATCCCAAAACAAAAAGCCCTGTGCAAGCACAGCAGTTATATTTCTCTTTTCCTTCAAAGAAAAAAACAAGCCCAAAACACTGAGATCCTTTTGCAAGTGCTGCTCATGTTGACAACTTTTCACAACGCCAACATATTATGGGCAAAATATATTGGTAAAAGCAAATCAATACTTTTCAGGGGCAAAAAGATTGATAACATAATGGCTTGAGAGCTCTCAAAATTCACTCACAGCCCAACCAGAAGTACTGTGTCCAGGTCTGGGGCCCTTGTTACAAGAAAGATCTGAAGCTGCTGGAAGGTGTCCAGAGAAGGGCCATAAGGACGATCAGAGGTTTGGAGCTGCTCTGCTATGAGGAGAGACTTGAGGGATTTGGGGTTGTTCAGTCTGAAGAGGAGGAGGCTCCCAGGAGACCTTATTGTGGCATTTCAGTATCTGAAATGGACTGCAAGAAAGCTGGGGAGGGACTTTTTAGGCTGTCAGGTAGTGATAGGACTGGGGGGGAATGGAGCAGAATGCCCCATCCAGTCTTTACTTGAACACCTCCAGGGATGGCAACTCTACCACCTCCCTGGGCAGCCCATTCCAATGAAAATCACTCTCTCTGCTAACAACTTCCTCCTAACATCCAGCCTGTACTTCCCCCAGCACAACTTGAGACTGTGTCCCCTCATTTTGTTGCTGGGTGCCTGGCAGAAGAGCCCAACCCCACCTGGCTACAGCCTCCCTTCTGAGCCTCCTCTGCTCCAGGCTAAATCTGTAAATCTGTAAAGCATGCAGCTCACCCTGTGAATCCTTTCTGGTGCTTCACTAGGAACTCCAATAGGAATCTGGAGTTTTGGGTTGCCTCTCTTGCAGAAGAGGGATGTGAGTTGGCAGTTTTGCTTAGCATGGGAAGCGTAGAGGTACCTGAAAAGAGTTAAACTGCTGAAGTTCTTCTCCAAGTCTCAGCCAGATGTTTCAGAAGGAGCAGTTGGTTGTTGGAAAAGTGCCATCAGCTGCCTGCATGGTTTCTCTTGTCATCAGTACTTCTCCTTGTTCGTTTTTTTTCCAATGTGGAAAATTCCCATAAAATGGAACTGGGATAAAAATCTTCCCCAAAAGGTTTGTTGAGCCTTGGCACAGGCTGCCCAGGGCAGTGGTGCTCTCACTGTCTGTGGAGGGATTGGAGCCATGCAGATGTGGTGCTGAGGGACATGCTTTAGTGGTGGCCTGGCAGTGCTGGGTTAACAATTGAACTTCGTTATCTGAAAGTTCTCCAGCCAAACAGTTCAGTGATTCCATGACACCTGCCACTTCCGGGTGACCTATTCCACTGCTGCAGCCACTCTCCCTGCTGTTCCCTTCTGTGGGCATGACACTGAGGCTTCCAGAGAGCATCCAATGCATTTTACACCTTCAGCTCTCTGTTTTCTAATCCCTTGCTTGATCTTGTTTTTCCTGTGCCACTTGCACTAGATTCTATGGTCCTGCTCTGAAGGGGGGTTGGAGTCACAGAATCATAGAATGGTTTAGGTTGAAAGGGAACACAAAGATCATCCAGTTCAAAGCCCCCTGCCATAGGCAGGGACACCTCCCACTAGAACAAGTCACTCAAGACCTCATCCAGCCTGGCCTTGAACACCTCCAGGGAGGTTGTGGAACACAGATGTGATCTTTGATCACATTTTGTGTTTCTGGGATTCACAACCTCCCTGGGCAACCTGTGCCAGTGTCTCACCATCCTCACTGAAAAGAACTTCTTCCTAACAGCCAATTTACGTCTCCCCTCTGCCACTTTAAACCCATTCCTCCTCATCCTGTCATTACAAGACTTTCTCAGTAGTCCCTCCCCATCTCTCCTGTAGCCCCCTTCAGATACTGGAAGGCCACTCCAAGGTCTCCTGGAAGCTTTCTCTTCTCCAGGCTGCAGAGCCCCAACTCTCTCAGTCTGTCCTCATAGCAGAGCTGCTGCAGCCCTCTGAGCATCTTCATGGCCTTCCTCTGGACTGGCTCAAACAGTTCCACGTCCTTGTTTTGTTTCGGGCTTTAGGACTGTACAAAGCACATCCAGGACTCCATGATCGGTGGAGGTCCCTTCCAAATCCCTAACATCCTGGAATCCTGGGATCTCCTTTGGAAATTAGTCTAACACAGAAACAGAGAGGAGGAGACTCTCTGCAATCATCAGCTCCCAAAGAAAAGGCTCAGGAGACTCTCTGCAATCATCAGCTCCCGAAGAGAAGGCTCAGCTCTGCCCAAGACAGCCCTGAGCACGCATCAGCTGGCCCTAAATGAGTTGCTGACAGGGGAGACGCAGGCCGGGCTGGAGATCTGAGGCAGGACTCGTGCAGCGTTGGAGCCTGGCAGTTGAACACCACTCTGCCTTTTTGCTGTCATCCTTCACAGCCTGATTTTTCTGTTGGGCTTTTTTTTTTTTTTTCCCTTCCCCCAAGTGAGTTTATGGCACAGCCAGAGGCAGTGATACTGTGCCAGCACTTTAACAACACTTTCTTGTACATATTTCTCTTTCAGCTTATGGTAAAGGCAGTGTCTGCTCAGATGGAGAGGAAGGGAAAGGCTGGGGAAATCTATTTGTTTTCCCATTTAAGCAAAACCACACATCCTTGTAATTGGAAGTAGGGAGGGCAGCAGCATCCTCTGGCAGTCGTGTTCCTCTTAATGTGCTTTTTGTGTGTGTGTGTGTGTGTGCTGGAATTATTTATGTCCTGTTAGTGGGAAATATACAGAGTATGGTGATAGTAGAGAACAGCCTTTAACTTCTGGAAAGGGAAATGGTTCCCATTTGTGGCTTGAAAAAACACAAACACCAACCAGCCCTAAAGAAACAAATAGAAAACAAAGGGCTGCATGGTTTGCCTGAACATCTGCAGGATTACATCGGAACTGATGATTGGGGGGAAAAAAGTCTTTGCTGTTTTCCAAGTATTTTACTGCTTTTCCAAATCCCTGTGGTGTGTGTATATTGGGGTTGGGTTGGGGGGGGAGGGTTTGTTTGCTTCCTGAAAAGTTAGTTGCCCAGATGGCTATGGGAAAGCTAAAACTACCAAAGAGATGGCAGTGTGGACTGTTAGCAATATTCCTCAAGGTGGGGAATCATCACAGAATCACAGAATGTCAGGGGCTGGAAGGGACCTCCAAAGCTCAGCCAGTCCAACTCCCTGCCAGAGTAGGATCTCCTAAAGCAGATCACACAGCAACACATCTAAGTGGGTTTTTAATATCTGCAGAGAGGGAGACTCCACAACCCCCCTGGGCAGCCTCTTCCAGGGTTCTGTCACCCTCACAGGGAAAAAAAAATCCTCCTCCTGTTTAAATGCAACTTCCTATGCCTCAGCTTCCACCCAGTGCCCCTTGGCCTGTCACTGGGCATCACCCAGCAGAGCCTGGCTCCAGCCTCCTGCCACTCACCCTGCACATATTGATAACCATTGATGAGGTCACCTCTCAGGCTCCTCTTCTCCAAGCAGCACAGCCCCAGCTCCCTCAGGCTCTCCTCATAGCAGAGATGTTCCACTCCCTTCATCATCTCTGTGTTTCTGTGCTGCACTCTCTCAAGCAGTTCTGTGTCCCTCTTGAACTGAACAGAGTACTGCAGATGTGGCCTCCCCAGGGCAGAGTAGAGGGTCAGGAAATACAGTATGGTAAGGGTCAGAAGAGATCTCTGGGGATCATCTAGTTCAACCCCACTGCTAGAACAGGCTCATCCACAGCATCTTGCCCAGGATCACTATCCCCAGGCAGATTCGGAATCTCTCCAGAAAAGGAGACTCCACAACCTCTCTGGGCAGCCTTCTCCAGGGCTCCTGCACCTTTGCAGCAAAGAAGTTGTTTCCTTGTGTTTAGGTGGAATTGTGTTCTGGTTTGTGCCCTTTGCCCCTTGTCCTGTCACTGAGCACCACATGCTAGGAAGCGGCAGCCAAGGGCTAAGCACAGATTGCCAGGAGAGATTTGGGTAGGACACGAGGAACAATTTCTTCCCCCAAAGTTTTGTCAGTTCCTGGCCCAGGCTGCCCAGGGCAGCAGTGGACTCCCAGTCTACAGAGGGGTTTCAAAGATGTGGAGATGTGGTGCTGAGGGCCATGGTTTAGTGATGACCTAGCAGTGCTGGGGTAAGGGTTGGCCTTGATGATCTTAAGGGTCTCTTCTAAAACCAGAAGTTGCATGCGTGTGACTTTTGGTTGCTACTGGCAAAGATTTCTGTGGTCTTCTTTAATGATTATCACTTGCAGGATCATGGATGTCAGGGGTTGGAAGGGACTCAAAGTCCAACTCCCCTGCCAGAGCAGGACCATACAATCCAGTTCAGGGCACACAGCAACACATCCAGACAGGCCATGAAAACCTCCAGAGAAGGAGACTCCACAACCTCTCTGGGCAGCCTGTGCCAGTGCTCTGGGACCCTTACAGTCAACAAGTTCCTCCTTGTGTTGAGCTGGAACCTCCTGTGCTGCAGCTTCCATCCATTGCTCCTTGTCCTATCCCAGGCAGCAAGTGAGCAGAGCCTGTCCCACCTCCTGACCCCCAGCTCTCAGATATTTACGAACATGTATTAGATCCCCTCTCAGTCTTCTCTTCTCCAGACAGAGAGCAGCCTCAGATCCCTCAGCCTCTCCTCATCAGGCAGTGCTCCAGTCCCCTCATCATCCTCATAGCCCTCCCTTGGACTCCCTCCAGCAGATCCCTGTCCCTCTTCAACTAGGGAGCCCAAACCTGAAGGCAGTACTCAAGATGAGGTCTCACCGGGGCAGAATAGAGGGGGAAGAGAACCTCCCTTGCTCTGCTGGACACACTCTTCTTAGTGCCCCCCAGGATCCCATTGGCCCTCTTGGCCACCAGGGCACATTGATGCCTCATGGATGTTATCCAGCAGCACTTCCAGGTCCCTCTCCACAGGGCTGCTCTCCAACAGATCACCCTCCAGCCTGTACTGGTTGCAGTTTATTCTTCCTCCTCAGATGCAGGACTCTGCACTTGTCTTGTTGAACCTCATTTGGTTCCACTGTGCTGAGCTCAGTCTGTTCAGGTTTCACTGGATGTCCTCGTGGCCTTCAGCTGTCTCAGCCAAACCTCTCAGTTTGGTGTCATCAGCAGCCTTAAGTATATACAATATTGCATTGGGAAACTTAAACTGATCAAGTGTGAGCTCAGCTCTTCTTGCAGATTGAGCACTGGATCCTCATTTAAAGTAAGAACAGCAGTAGAAAAGGATTTTGCTCTGCCACCCATTAAAGGAGTAGAATTTAACCTAGACTTTTTTCACTGGAAAGCAAGAAACAGCTTCCAAAGGAGGCTTTTCTGCATAGGGGAAACTGAGGCACAGTGAGCAAGCTTCTCCACATTCATTTGAGAGGCCAGAGTTGGAATAAAATGCCATGGTCTGGAGACCAGGCCAGTTTTCAAAATGCAGCACATGCTTCCAGCACAAAGCCCACTTAAGCACTTCCAGGACGAGGGCAGGAATGCCAACCACATCATCTGCATAGTAAAGTTCATGTGATCAGGCTTCCTCTTGAAAGGTTTCCTGCACCCAGCTGTGTCAGAAACACCTTCCAGAGAATCAATGGCCTCAAGATGGAGAGTCATTCTCAAGCAAGGCCAATCTCTCACTCTGGAGTGAGGCTTCAATGTGACATTGGTCTTTTGGCCACTTTTCGTACAGGAATGTATTTGCCTGTGGTTAAATGTGCACAGTTCTGGAGCTCCCAAGAGCAGAAGGACATGGAACTGTTGGAGCCAGTCCAGAGGAGGCCATGAAGATGTTCAGAGAGCTGCAGCAGCTCTACTCTGAGGACAGGCTGAGAGAGTTGGGGCTCTGCAGCCTGGAGAAGAGAAGGCTTCCGGAAGACCTTGGAGTGGACTTCCAGTATCTGAAAGGGGCTACAGGAGGGCTGGGGAGGAACTATTGAGAAGGTCTTGTAATGACAGGATGAGGAAGAATGGGTTTAAAGTGGCAGAGGGGAGATGTAAACTGACTGTTAGGAAGAAGCTCTTTTCAGTGAGGGTGATGAGACACTGGCACAGTTGCCCGTGGAGGCAACATTCTGTGATCACATTCTGTGCTTCTGTGATCCACAACCTCCATGAAGGTGTTCAAGGCCAGGTTGGATGAGGCCTTGAGCAAACTGTTGTAGTGGGAGGTGTCCTTGCCTATGGCAGGAACTAGGTGAGCTTTGAGGTATTTTGCAAGTTAAACCATTCTATGGTTCTAAGTGACAAAGGGACACATTGTTCCTTTCATAAGCTGCTCAGCATCACTGCTGCCTTCACTTATACAACAGGAGATGAAAATCCTTGAATTTCAAGATGCAGAGAGATGTGAAAAGCCATCTCCAGCTGCTTCTTCCTGCAAAAAAGGGCAGAGAGTGTTGTGGTTAAGGTCTTGCAACTATACATCCCCATCCCCATATTTGTGCTCCCTGGGTGTCTTTACAACACAGTGGTGGCAGAGTCCTTTGCCTCACCCAAAAGGTGAGATCTGAAAGACTCTGGGGACTGTGATGGTCCAGAGGGCTTCACAACAGCAAGGTATGGGATTGATGCAGGAGGCACTGCATGACTTCGCCTGGGCCGTGTTGTGCAGAGCTGTGGGGTTCAGGCTGGTGGCCTGCACTTCTCCAGTTCCACAAGGCCCACCTGCCACATCAGTAGATGAGCAAAGCTCCTCTGTACCTCTGGGCAGGTATCCCCCATAGAAGTCTAGATTCTAACTCAGCTGAAGCACCTTGTGGAGCTGCCACCAGCTCTGTCTTCTCACTCTGTGCCCCGTTGCTGCTGGTGGCAGCAGAGCCATGCCTTTGCTTCCCTCCCACAGCCAGCAGGTAGGGTGCTGGGCACTGTCGAACACCCTTTAGCTCTCGCAGCACCTCACCGTTCCTACATCCACCTCCTCGTAATGAACATTGCAGATGATCTGCTTCTGCTGCCAGGGAAACTGCTGTGTAGCCAATGCCCCTGGGAGCCAGGGCTTGCCAGAGCAGTAGCTTGTGTGAACCTTCCTATTGTTGGAGCTCAGAGCTAACGTGGCCATTGTTACTTATCAGTGGCTGCTGTTTTCCATTACAGCCTGCTGAACACGAACTGGATATGAGCTCTGGGCTACAAGTCAGGCTCCTAGGCCTCAGCGAGCTCTGCTGAGGCTCTGAATTGCTTCCAGCTCCTTCTTAGATGCTGCTCTGTATTCAGTAGAGAATCACACGCTCAGGCTCTTCACTTCTCAACTCGTTTCTTGCCAGAGAGTTCAAACCAACCCTACAGTTGTTCTGGTTCCACTAGAGCTGAAAGGATTTTCCCCGACGCCTGTGAATTTCTCTGAGCACATCAACAGGCATAGAAGGTTTTTCAGGCCAGAAAATACACACAAGTTCCATCTCTCTGCAGGCTCTGAAACCAAAATTACACATGGATGGGAAAGTACAGTTCTGAGTTCAAGAATACTTCACATTCCTGGAGCATCTTCCTTCCTTCCTGGGACCAGAACAGGCTTCATCACTGTTAACCACAGCTGAGGGCAAACACTTGCCCGAAGATGAGTTTGGAAGCAGGTTAGAACCATCCTCACCTGTATCACAGAATTAACCAGGATGGAAAAGACCTCTCAGATCATCAAGTCCAACCTATCACCTAACCCTTCTAATTAACTAACCCATGGCACTAAATGCCTCATCCAGTCTCCTCTTAAACATCTTCAGGGATGGGCACTCCAACCACCTCCTCAGACAGCCCATTCCAATGCCAATCACTCTCTCTGCCAACAACTTCCTCCTAACATCCAGCCTGAACCTGCCCTGGCACAGCTTGAGGCTGTGTCCTCTTGTTCTGTCCCTGGGTGCCTGGCAGAAGAGAACAGCCCCACCTGGCTACAACCTCCCTTCAGGTAGTTGTAGAGAGCAATGAGGTCTGCCCTGAGCCTCCTCTTCTGCGGGCTGCACACCCCCAGCTCCCTCAGCCTCTCCTCACAGGGCTGTGATCCAGGCCCCTCACCAGTTTCATAGCCCTTCTCTGGATGCATTCAGTACCTCAATATCTTCCTTAACTTGAGGGCCCAAGAACTGGACACAGTTCTTGATGTGTCAACGTGTGGCCTAACCAGTGCTGAGTACAGGGGCAGAATAACCTCTCTGGTCCTGCTGGCCACTCTATTGCTGATATAGGCTAGGATGCCACTGGCCTTCTTGGCCACCTGGGCATACTACTAGCATGAGTGCCAAGGTTTTCAGGAGTGCCTGGCCTGTGGCAAATAGGTCCTTTACTCCATAGAGACACTGACCTGGGCCCTTCCTTTGCCTGTCTACTGATTTTCACAGCACTTGGAAAAGCCTCAAGCATTATTGGCAGCCTGTAGACAACCACACTGCTGATGCCTTTAAGGTCAAGGGGGCAAATCTAGTCATCAGTACAGACTAAGGGGTGAGGGGATGGAGAGCAGCTTTGTTAAGGACTTGAGGCTGCTGGTAGGTAAAATCTGGACATGAGCTGGCACTGAGCTCTCAAAGCCCAGAGCCAGCCATGTCCAGCCGCTGCCAGCAGTGTGGACAGCAGGGGAAGGGAGAGGATTCTGCCCCTTTGCTCTGCTGAGACCTCATCCTCAGTGTTGATGCCAACTCTGGAGTCCTCAGCACAGAAGAAACATTGAGCAGGATAGAGGAGGCCACAAAACATGATCTGAAGGTTGGAATCCAAGGGCTGGAGCCTTCTCTTCTCCCGGCTGAACAACTGAACTCTCTCAGCCTGTCCTCACAACAGAGAACTTCCAGCTCTTGGATCATATTTGCATCCCCATGCACAAGATCTGTGCTCACAAAATCCCTTTTCTGTTGGCAAACCCTATCATGGCACAGCCAGGAATTTCAACCTAGTCACTGGGCAAGCCCAGAAGGAGAAGATGCCTTAGGACTGGATTCTTTTTCTCTCACATCCTCATATTCCTACAGGTGTGAGAGCTGTGAGTTCATACTCCTACAGGTGTGAGTTCTCTTTCCAGACACCCTGACAAATGGAAAGTCTCTCCTCAGCCAGGCTGATGCTCTTTAAATATAAACACCGCTTGGAGGGTAGGAATAGGGAGACAGCCTGAATGTCAACGACTGGGAATGACCTTTTCCTGCTGAGTCTTGTTCAAGTTTGTGGATGCAAGAACAGCTCTGAAGCCTTGTCCTGCTGAGGCAAGGAAGGCAGAGTGTGTGTGAGCGTAGGTGAGTCCAAGTCCGTGTCCAAACTACCTAGGTGGCACAGAGTCCTGCCTGCAGGCTCCAAGTCTGGGTTTTCTTGATGAGACATGAAGGCATCAGGGTTATGTGTTCCCATAAGAAAAAAAAGCAGCAGAGAAAGGGTGCTTGCTTTTAGGATTGTTTGATTTAGCTGAACTCAAAAACAAAAGGGGGGGAGGGGGGAACCTCTCATGGTAGGAAATGAGGACAGAGTTTATTTCTGGAGCAGAGCACCTTGCCCAGCCCTCGCTCTCAGGGTGGGAAGTGTGGTTCTGCTGCACAGCCTGCAGAGGAGAAAGTGCAAAGGAGAAATGAGCTGAACCGCCGTGGTGTGACTCACCCCAGGGAGTTGACCTTGCCCTGAGGAAGCAGAAGGACATTCCAGAGTGGCAGTGGTGAAAAATAGTCCCTGTCCCAGAGTAGTCGTAGATTGACACACTCGCAGGATCTGGTCTGGATGGGAAGGGGTCTTTAAATGTCATCTAGTTCAGCCCCCTTGCGGTCAACAGGGACATCTTTAACAAAACTAGAAATGGGTAGACTCAGACTGAATGTTAGGAGGAAGTTCTTCAGAATGAGGGTGCTGAGAGCCTGGAAGGGACTGCCCAAGGAGGTGGTGGAAGTCTCATCCCTGGAGGTGTTTAAAGCCAGGCTGGATGAGGCTCTGGACAGCCTGATCTAGTGTGAGATGTCCCTGCCCATTGCAGGGGGGCTGGAACTGGATGATCCTTGTGGTCCCTTCCAACCCTGACTGATTCTACAGCTCTATGATTTAACAACATCAGCTTCTTTCCAATGCCATAAAGACCAAAGGATGTCAGAAGCTGCCTGATCACTGCAGAGATATTCTGGGCTGTAAGACTGTTGTATGTCTCTCTGTGTCCAAGACAACTTCCACCTCCAAGGAGGCAGCACTCAACGGACACTCTTTAAGCACTGGAAAGATCACTCTGCAGCCTTCTCTTCTCCAACCTGAACAACCCCAATTCTCACCTTGTCCTCACAGCAGAAGGTTCCAGACCTTGGATCATTTTTGTGGCCTTCTTCAGACCCACTCTGACAGGTCCACATCCTTAGCTTGCTGAGGATTCCAGAGCTGGACACAGCCCTGAAGACTGAGTCTGTGGAGATAAGGAAGAAGAGTAGCTTTGATTTCAGAAATCAGAGTGTAACAGACTTTTTCTGCTCACAGCATAGGTGAGCAATGAAAAGCTCTAGTTCATCAACTCTATCCTCTTCCTATCATGATCCCTATCCCTCACCTTGTCATCTGCCTCCTCAATTTGTTTCATATCACCAGCCACAAATCAAGACCTTGGTGTCCCATTATCCCAATGCATTGCACAGAGCATCTCACTGTGAGTTCCCAAGGTGGTGGGGAGCACCACTCCCATTGTGCCAAGAAGATAAGACTTAACTTACAGCAGCCCCACAGCTCTGCCAGGAACAAAATCCAATCAGATAAAAGTGTCAAAGAGAGAGAACAGCCAAACTGTGCTCCAGAGCAGTTCTCCAAATGAGGTAACAACCAGGGAGAGACACCGATGGAGTCTGGCAGAAGGCTCACGCACCTCCCACTTTGGCAGCAACCAGAAGCTGCTCAGGCTTTTCAGGTCTGCTGGCTGGGGCACTCACCCAGTTCTGCACAGGTTCACAGGAGGTATCAGGGTGGGAGGAGGGGAGAGTCCACTCCCTCCTGGAGCATGCCATGCCTTGTCTCCACACAAATTATCATAGAATCAACCAGGCTGGAAGAGACCTCCAAGATCATCCAGTCCAACCTAGCACCCAGCCCTATCCAGTCAACCAAACCATGGCACTAAGTGCCCCATCCAGGCTTTTCTTGAACATCTCCAGGGATGGTGACTCCACCACCTCCCTGGGTAGCCCATTCCAATGCCAATCACTCTCTCTGGGAAAAACTTCCTCCTAATATTCAGTCATTCCCCTGGAATGACTTGAGACTGTCTCTCCTTGTTCTGTTACTGGTTGCTTGAGAGAAGAGACCAACCCCCACCTGGCTACAACCTCCCTTCAAGTAGTTGTAGACAGCAATGAGCTTACCCCTGAGAGCATGTTGCTCAGAGCTTAGTTCAATCTGCCCTTGAATGTTCCCAGCAATGGGCCATCTGTCACCTTTCTGGGCAACCTGAGCTGCTGTTTCACCACCCTGATGTTCTTTCATGAGTGAACTATACCTTGATTTTACCTTTCATTTATTGACTCTCTCAGTTTGTATCAAAACACAAAGTTGGATTGTGGGAGAACTCAGTGGAAAACCACACTTAAAAAGAAATTCAGTGTGAAAAGGTTGCTGCATGTTTCTAGCACAGGGATCTGAATCAGAAAACTTCAAAGATGTGAATAACCCCAAACTGCTACAAAACATCAGTCCAATCCTACCTGCCACATGCCTGACTTTCTTGTGACTGGAAAACAAACAGGTACTGAAACTGGACTGGTTTAACACCAGGCAGGTTCAGGCTGGATGTTAGGAGGAAGTTCTTCACAGAGAGTGTGATTGGCATTGGAATGGGCTGCCCAGGGAGGCGGTGGAGTCACCATCCCTGGAGGTGTTCAAGAAAAGACTGCATGGGGCACTCAGTGCCTCCTCCCTGGAGGTGTTTAAGGCCAGGCTGGACGAGGCCTTGAGCAGCCTGCTCTAGTAGGAGGTGTCCCTGCCTATGGCGGGGGGTTGGAGCTGGATGATCCTTGAGGTCCCTTCCAACCTAAACCATTCTATGATTCTATGGTTTGGTCAAGTATAAGGGTTAGGTGATAGGTTGGACTGGATGAGCTTGGAGGTCTAATTCTGTGAGTGTGTTCAAACGATGTGTGGCCACAGCACTTTGGGGCATGGCTTAATGGCCATAGTGGTATCATGCTGAAGGTTGGGCTTGATGACCTGGGAAAGCTTTTCCAACCAAAGCAATTCCATGACAACACAACGCTACTCACCCACGAGCTTCCAGTTCAGCCGGCTACTCCAACTCATTGTAAGTGAGCAGAAAGCAGCAACTAAACACAAAGGAGCAAAGAGACACACCAGCACCGTGGGTGATGCTAGAGTGAGCATTGTTTGAGTCTCTAGCCTATCTAACCGGGGGGCCACCAGGCCCCCCGGCCTTTGAATCCCCTCCACCATCCACCCAGTGCGCACCATGGGTACTCACCAGTCACAATGAGAGGAGGATCCTCTGCCCAGTTGGGCAAGCTTGAGGGTTCTGCCTTACCTGAGGGGATTATACAGGGGAGTGAGCAGGGAGAGTAAAGTGGTCACACCTGGGGTGGGAGGAGACTACAATAGAAGCCAGGTGCTGTGGGTTTGGGGGATAAAGGAGAAAATGAGGGGCAGGATGGTAAAGGGACAGGTGTGGTGGAAGAGGGGGAGTGGTTCTGGAAGTAGGGAGATGGAGAGGAAAAGGATGGAGATGAAAAGAGGAAGGTGGGGGGAAAGGAAGGAGATGGAAAGAAAAGTAGGAAGATGGGGGGAAACTGGAGTTGGAGAGGAAAGGAAAGGAAGGAGGTGGGGGAGAAGTGGGATTAAAGGAAAAAAAAAAAGAAAAAAAACCCTGGGCTGTGTTTAAAAAAAAAAAAAGGAGCTCCTGCTCTGGCAGGGAGCTGGACCAGATGACCTTCTGAGGTCCCTTCCAGCCCTTAACATTCTGTGATTCTGTGACTCTTGACCCCATAAACTGCCAAGCTCAGCCATGCCTTTGCCATCTGCAGCTGATGCCAGCCAGGTCTAAGCAGCTCTAGTGGCAGATCTGCAGACAGCACAGACAGATGCCAGGTAACCATCTGGAGCTGCCTGCATGGAGGTACACGTCCCACACACTGCCTTCCTCCCAAAAAGTGGAGATTGTTGGCTGCTGCTTTGCATGTCCTGCCCTATTCGTTGTGACTGCCCCTCAGCACACAGCAAATGTGGGACAAGTTGGTTTGTTTCAACGTGTAGTAAGAGCACACTGCCTTCATGTCATGGACAGCATCTTCTCAACGCAACCTGACCTCATGCCCACTGTTGTTCTGTCTCTGCTCTTTAGGAGCAGGTTCTTTACTATGACATTGGTGGAACGTTGAAATAGGTTGCTCAGGGAGGTGGTTGAGGCCCTATCGCTGGAGATACTCAAAGTGAGTGGACAGGGCTCTGGGCACCCTGATCTAGTTGAGGACTTTAGGGGGGTTGGACTGGATGACCTTTGGAGATCTTTTCCAACCCAGACCATTCTGTGATTCACTCTGGGAGTTTCCAGAGCTTTTCAAAACCATCAAAGATGATTTTGTGATGTGAGCACAGTGCTCTCACTTAGAATCATAGAAACACAGAATGTCAGGAGCTGGAAGGGACCTCAAAAGCTCATCCAGCTCAACCCTTCTTCCAGAACAGGATCTCCTAGACCAGATCACACAGGAACACAACCAGGTGGGTTTTGAATATCTCCAGAGAGGGAGACTCCACAAACGCCCTGGGCAGCCTCTTCCAGGTTTCTCGCACCCTCACAGGGAAAAAATTCCTCCTCCTGTTTAAATGAAACTTCCTATGCCTCAGCTTCCACCCACTGCCCCTTGGCCTGTCACTGGGCATCCCAGTGGCTCCAGCCTCCTGGCACTCACCCTGTACACCTTTAGAACCATTGATGAGGTCACCTCTCAGTCTCCTCTTCTCCAAGCAGCACAGCCCCAGCTCCCTCAGGTTCTCCTCGTGACAGAGATGCTCCATTGCCTTCATCATCTTTGTGTCTCTGTGCTGGACTCTTTCAAGCAGTTCTATGTTGCTCTTGAACTGGGGGATCCAGAACTTCTGTCCCAAGGAGTGCCTCAGACCAAACATCTCAGACTCCAGACATCATCCATACCACCTGCCTTATTTTCCACCCCAAACTCCCCCCTGCCTCCATAAGGGGCTAACTCATCCACTGCCGAAAGCCCTCACCAACTCTCCCTTCCTTCCCTAATCCTTGAGGCAGCAAGGCATTTGATCTTTCCTCCTTGGAAAGGCCAGAAGGATAATGCTTGGGCCTCCTTGGCCCATATGGTGGAAAAGATCTCACGCCAGGTAATCCTATTGTTCCTCAGCCCCTTACCTGCCCCGGCCTGGTGGGGTTTTGCTGCGAGCTCCCAGACGCTCTAAGACGATTGGGGGAAGTGCAGCTCCCCACCGACGGCTCCAAGCACATTAGTATTAAATTCTTATACAATCAAAGCTGCCCACGAAATAAAGCCAATGATCTACCTGATTTGGATGTTCTTGGCACACGACAACAGGCAGCAATTTTCCAGCAGAATCGACTTGTTGTAACACAAGGACCCCTTTTTTTTTTTCTTGCCCTCCTGCCAGACTCTGTTAGTAATACTGTGGCACCAGGCCAAGTCCAAGCTTGTTTGGAGTTCATCTGAAATCCTCTAGTAAAAGGAGATAGAGGTTCCACATTTCCCTTGAAAGATGGAAAGCTTCAAAAGGCTGTTTGTGGAGGCATCAAGCCGACTGTCTGGGGTCCCAGCCCTGCAGCAATTACCTCATCCTGCTAATGAGGAGCTTGCTTCAGGCTGTCCCCAATGAAGTTCTCATTCTGACTCTGGGGTTTAGAAGAACAGTTGTTGAGGCAAAGTTGGCCAAACAAGCTCTCATGCTGGTATCCCTCTTTATCCATCCTTTCAGAGTACAGAGGGATGAATATTAATTTAAATCTGGCTTGATTTTTCCAGCTCAGGATACTCCATCTTTGGGGCAAATGAGCTTCCTACCACAGTCAGTTTGCATTTGTCAATTTTTTATTTCTTCCTCTTCTTCTGAGACAGATTTCTTTTTTTTTTCTTGGCTCTTTCCCAGTGGGGAGAACCAACACAGGCAGCATTTTTAATGCTCTTCCTCTGACAAGCAGTCGGATGCTCTAGTGTGTTAAGAAGGCTATGGCCAGCAGGTTGAGGGACGTTCTCTGCCCACTCTACTCAGTTCTAGAGAGGCCACTTCTGGAGTACTGGGTCCAATTCAGGGTTCCCCAGTTCAAGAGAGATGAGGAATTTCTGGAGAGAGTCCATCAGGAGCTACAAAGATGCTGAGGGCCCTGGAGCAGATCTGGGAGGAGGAAAGGCTGAGAACCCTGGTGCTGAGAGCCTGAAGAAGAGCAGCCCCAGATGGCATCTGAGCAATGCTGATCAATAGATAAGGGACAAGGGCAAAGGGGGTGAGGGTAAGAAGATGGGACTGGATTAATTTCACTGGTGCCCAGTGCCAGGACAAGGGGCAATGGGCACAAAGTGGAACCCAGAAGGCTCCAGCTGAACATGAGAAGGAATTTCTTTGCTATGAGGGTGCTGGAACACTGGAGCAGGCTGCCCAGAGAGGTTGTGGAGTCTCCTTCTATGGAGAGATTCCAGACTCACCTGGACATTGTGATCCTGGGCAAGCTGCTGTGGGTGCCCCTGCTTTAGCAGGAAGGTTGGGCAGGATGATCCTCAGAGGTCCCTTCCAGCTCCCACTATGCTAGGACTCAGTAATTCAAGGAAAGCAGTTCCAAAATGTGGATATCACATCCCATGGCACAAAAATGGTGACAGGAGACAGCTTCATTTTTGTGGAAGCCTTGGAGAAGCTGCACTCCCTTTCTCAGCAGATTCTGCTTCTCTCCTTTTTGGCTTCCCTACAAACACTCAAGACACCTGGGAGACATCACTTTCCTCAGGCTTTGGCTTGATGTAAGCCCATTACTTCTGGGCTATTAGCAGATGTGAACAAGGTATATGTAAAGCCAACTCAGTAAACAACCCTGCTGGAGCTGCAGCAGAGCACCCTGACTCCAGACCCCTCTAAATCCCAGCCCTTTCCTCTGCCTCTGCACAAGGCAAAGGCGGGGAAGAAATCTGGTTTTCACAACACGAGCATCTTTAACTGAACGCAGTCTGTCTGCAGGGTGTTGCAGCTGGGTGTGAAAGGCTTCTCCACTTCTGTGAATTTTATTTTAAAATCTCAGCAAGATTCCCATCATAAATTGTGATTAGAAGAAGAAGAAGAAGAGAAGAGATGAAATATCCAAAGTGCTGACACCCACAAGTCTGCTGATGGGAAGAGGAGGGCTGTGGACTCTGCTGAGGTTGTCTAGGTTGGAATTTGTGACGAAAGCTTCAAAGCTTTCACTTCTGTTGTGAAAATCTTGATTTATACTTGCACTCCCTTTCCAGTGAGTCTCCACTTCAAACAGAACTCTGCATCATTTTGCCACTAAAATTGCCACAGTCATAAAAGATAAAATACCAACATCAGGGATCTGGATGTGGAGAGATGAGCAGAAGGGAACATCATCAAGTTCAACAAGGGTGAGTGTAGGGTCCTTCACCTGGGGAGGAACAAGCATTTGCACCAGGACAAGTGAGGGCTGGCCTGGTGGAGAACAGCTCTGAGAAGAAGGAGATTGGAGTGCTTGTGGGCAGCAAGTTGCCCTTGAGCCAGCAATGTGCTATTGTAGCCAAGAAAGCCAATAGGATTCTGTGGTGCATGTGAGAAAAACATGACCAGTAGGTCAAGGGAGGTTCTCCTCCTCCTCTGCTCTGCCCTAGGGAGGCCATATCTGGAGTACTGGATTAATTTCTGGGCTGTCCAGTGCAGGAGAGACAGGGAACTACTGGAGAGAGTCCAGCTGAAGCTACAAAGCTGCTGAGAGGCCTTGAGCAGGTCTGTGAGGAGCAAAGGCTGAGAGCCCTGGGGCTGGGAGCCTGGAGAAGAGCAGCCCCAGAAGGGGATCTGATCAATTGATGTGAGGGTGCCAGAGCACCAGGCCAGGCTGCCCAGAGAATCTGTGGAGTCTCTCTCCAGAGAGATTCCAAACCTGCCTAGACACTGTGATTCTGTAGGAGCTGCTCTGTGTGACCCTGCTTTAGCAGGGGGTTTGAACTAGACGACCTCCAGAAGGTCCTTTCCAACCTCCACCATGCTGGGATTCTGTGCAAACAAAGCACTTAAAATAGGATGTGAATCAAGAAGCTCTTTTACAACATGATGTGAATCAAGAAGTTCTTTTTATTTCCCTTCAAGCACGCAGCTTGAAGGAAGAAGCATTTTTCTAGCACAGCAGAGGCTGTGCTGTAACACAGATGTGGTGGCTGAGATGTAGCTCTTAAGGATTTTCTTGTCCAATCCTGACTTGTGCAGAGCTGGGGGATTTCCTGTAATGCCAGATAAATCTGCAGTGGGGAGAGTTTGCTTTACTAAGGCCTGGATAAAAATGCTGAACACTTTTGCCTGGAAGCACTTTGAGACACACCTTAACCTCATCCAGCAACAATGCAGAATAGAACTGAGCCTTTGCCACAGGATGATGCCATCTCTCATGTCTGATGCAAACGCAGAGCTCGGGGCTCTTGGGCGACCTGACCTAGTTGAGGATGCCCCTGGTTGGGCTAGATGACCTCTGGAGGTCACTTGCAACCAAGATTATGCCCTGATTCTAGTTGGGTTTTGTTCGGTTTCGTGCCAAGTGTCTCCTCTCAGCGTACCTCTAGCCACTCTGGTGTTTTAATTCATGTCAAAAATGAGTAGCTCAAAGCAGCCCTTCCTTGTCTGGAATATTTAAGGAAAAAAAAAAAAAGGTGGTGTAGTGTTTCCACTCAGTCTGTGGCTTTATGCAATCCTGTCACTTGCTGGTTCAGCCCAAACGAGGAGGTTGCCATCATGTTCAGATCTCAGAGTGAGAAGGATATGAAGCAGGGCCAGAGAAGGCCACAGAAATGATGCAAGGGCTGGAAACCCTCTGCTGTGAGGCCAGGCTGAGAGAGTTGGGGTTGTTCAGCCTGGAGAAGAGAAGGCTCCGAGGAGACCTTCTGGTGGCTTTTTGGTGTTTAAAGGGGGTCGATAGGAAAGCTGGGGGCAGACCTTTTAGCAGGGCTTGTTGTGAGCAGGACAAGGGGTGATGCTTTGAAGCTGAAAGAGGGAGATTCAGACTAGATCTAAGGAGGATATTTTTGATGCTGAGGGTGGTGAAAGACTGGCCCAGGTGCCAAGAGAGGTGGGTGATGCCCCATCCCTGGAAACACTGCAGGTCAGGTTGGGTGAGAGTCTGAACTACCTAACTGAGTGGAAGATGCCTGTGGTCACTGCAGCATGGCTGGACTAGAAAATCCCAGAAGGTCCATTCCAACCCAAACCATTCTATGGGCAGCCTGTTCTGTAGAGGGTGTTTGAAAGGGACATGAGCATTAATAATCAAGGACTCCATGAATATTGGATTTCTGCTTCCTTCCTGTTGTCCTTGTTAAAGAAAAAGTGATCAAGGACATGATCTGCTAAATTAAATCACTAAGGTTTGCTTCAAACCACAGATTCAAGCTTTACCATGTGAGCAGTCAAGGAAAGGACTGCAAAGGACCTTCCTGATGTGAAACTCCCTGCAGATTCCTTACAGCTTGGTCTCAGCACGGCAGCAAATGGTTTTGGGAGCTTGCATCAGCTTTGCTTGTTCCATGCATCTGTTCCAGGATACAGATCTCCAGGTTGGCATTTCCATGTGAAAGTGCTTTTAGGGGATTTTATTCCTTTTTTTTTGGTGTTATTTTTCCCTGAGAAGGCCTTTCATTACCTTCACTACTTGCAGTTTCTACTCTCCACTTTGTGACCATCAACCAAATCCTGAACTCACATTGAATTAATTTCCTCTCTGGATACCTCAGCACCAAACATTCTGTGCAAAAAGAAGAGCAAATTGGCCTTCTCCTGTTGAATTAGGAGCTCTCCTTTTGCTTGGATCTCAATCCTGTCTGACTAATGCAGTCCTCGGCAGCTGAAAGAAATGGGCATGAACAGCAGGACCATGCAGAAAAGACCTATTTGCTCTTGGGGCTTTCAAATCACCCTGGTCCCTGCAAAGCCCCAGTGACTCCCTCACCTACAACTCAAGCCAGCTAGAGCAGCCAGCAGACTGCTCAGTCTCTGCTGAGTGTCCAGGACCTGAGGTGGCTGCCAGATGATGCAGACAGAAGTCTATATGGCCCATTATCAGGAAATCAGGACAAACCATCAGCAGCCCCAGTGTTCCTGGAAAGCCTGGGCTGCATGAGCATCGGCAGCCGCAAAGGGGAGTCGAGAGGGGAAAGCATTTATGGAGGGGGGAATGGATGAGACATGGAGTCTGGATATAAGGAGAATTGGCACTTCCCATTCAGCCACGGGAAGGTTTCCTAAACAAAAGTGCTGGAAACCCCAGAAATATATAAATCTGAACAGTCCCAAACCAGGAGAATGGTTATGTTTGGATCTAACCTTCATGACTGGGTCTTGGCTGTCTCTTCTCAGGTTGGATCACACTGCTCTCTGGAACGGAACCGCTCAGCCAGCAAGCAGTGACTTCAAGGTAGGAACCAACAGCTGAAACCCTCTTGGTAAAAGGAAAGTTACTGCTGGGAGACAGCAATGGCCCTTTACAAATCCTCTCATTGAAAGGCTTTAACAAACCAATGCTCAAAGTTTGTCGGTTCAAAGAAGCTTGGATTGGGATTCTGCCGCTTTGGCTGAACTCCAGCTGTAGAAAACAGAAAGCAGTTAACCATCCTCCAGCTAGAAGCTGGAAGACAGAAAGTTCCTCTCTTTCTAATTTTTTTCCAGAGCTTAAGAAATGAGAAGATCAAGTTAAAGGGTTTGTTTTTTTCGTGCAGTTGGTAAAGTCTCAGAAATGTTGGAGGTTTAGGTTTGGACAACTCTCAGCCGCTGACTGCTTATCATGGTCGCGTTTGCTTCAAACAGCCTCGATGGAGAACGTTAGACAGGAAATATTTTGCAGTGTCCAGCATTTCCTGAGCTGGAGGAACCAGAAATCCCACAAGAACCCTTACACTCGTGGCGTTATCCTTACCTTAAGGCTTGACCCAGGTGAAGTTGGCAATCCACAGAGCCCAGACCAAAAAAAAAGGATGAAAGGAGAAAACTGACAGGAACACAAACTTCATCCAAGGGCAAAGAACTCCTCTTGCCTCTGTGATGTCCCCAGGAGCTGTAGGAAGTGTAGCTGCTTCCAACACTGTGGTATGACTGGAGGAAGGTCAGACACTTCAAATGAGCACATGCAGTGCTCCCTCTCCTTTGGTGCCTACAATGATAGGTTGTTGACAGCTGCTAGTGTCAGACAGTTTCAGAAAGAGCTCATCAGAAGTAAACCCCAAAGTCAGTCGATGGTTTCTTTTCTCACACAGTGGAAAACAGTTGTTAGAAATCGTGGATCAGGGCTTCCCAATTCAAGAGAGACAGGGAAATACTGGAGAGAGTCCAGCAAAGGCTGCAAAGATGATGTGGGAACTGGAGTAGCTCTCTGAGGAGGAAAGGCACCTGAGGTCCTGAAAGACCAAGAGGTCTTCTCAGTGATAATCAATGTCTAAAGAGAATGGGGCCAGACTCTTGTCAACGGTGCCCAGTGACAGGACAAGGGACAACAGACACAAACTAGCACACAAAAAGTTCCACTAAACACAAATAAAACCTTTGCTGTGAGGGTGCTGGAGCTCTGGAGCAGGCTGCCCAGAGAGGCTGTGGAGTCTCCTTCTCTGGAGAGTTTCCAAACCCACTGGACATTGTGATCCTGGGCAATGTGCTGTGAGTGCCCTTGCTGTAGCAGAGGGTTGGACTGGATGATCTCCAGAGGTCCTTTCCTATCCCCACCACCACTGTGTGATTCTGTGAAAACTTTCACAGGACAAGCACTTGGCTTGCTGCCAGCTTTGGCTGAAATTCCTCAAACAGCATCACAGAAACATCCAGGCTGGCAAAGCCCCTCAGGATCACCAAGTGCAACCCAGAACCCTACTCTACAAGATTCACCTTCAACCATAGCCCTGAGCACCACATCCAAACCACCCTTAAACACACCCAGGCTGGGTGACTCCACTACCCCCCTGGGCAGCTCATTCCAGTCCCTGAACACTCTCTCTGTGAAAAACTTTCTCCTCATGTCCAATCTAAATCTCCCCAATCTCAGCTTCAGGCCATTCCCCCTTGTTCTGTCTCCAATTACCTGTGAGAAGAGCCCAGCAGCAGCCTCTCCACAATGTCCCTTCAGGTAGTTGTAGACAGCAACGAGGTCTCCCCTCAGCCTCCTCTTCCTCAAACTACCCATCCCCAGCTCTCTCAGTCACTCCTGATAAGACTTATTCTCCAGGAATGTCCATCTGGGAAGCTGCATGTTAGCACACCCAGCATGTCCTGTGTGTTGGAACCATAGAGGGAAGATGACAACCTGCACACACTGGAGAGATGCAAAGGAACTACACAGTTGAGCAGCAGGGGGGAAGTCACATCTGCCATCCTGACACAGGCTGTGCTCTGCTGTTGAACTGCTTCTGGAGCAAGCCTGCTGATCACACTCGATCCGCAGTGAGTCCTCCAGCCAGCTGGATCAATCTCATGTGAGGGAACAGATGGGCTACAGAAAGCACTGTTATGATCCTCACCTGGCATCTGACAGCTACCAAGACTTCAGACTACCAGATGGTGATGTGCAGTGGGCACTTCTCCAAGGGGCTGCCCTGGCTTGTGATAGATCTCTTGGTCCTCCTACAGGTGACTTGATTCAGTCCAAACACAGCTGATATCATAAAAAGGACACACAGGCAAGGAAAATCTTTCCCTTAGATGTTCTGCACCTAGATCACCTACATGTGCAAAGAGGATTCAGATGTCACAGAATCACATAGTGGTCTGGGTTGGAAGGGATCTCCCAAGGTCATCCAGTCTAAGCCCCTCTGCACTCAGCAGGGACATGCTGACTACATCAGGCTGCCCACGGACCTGTCCAGCCTCACCTTGAGTATCTTCAGGGATGTGGCCTCAACCACCTTCACAGACAACCTGTTCCAGTGTTCCACTATCCTCAGGGTGCAGAACTTGTTCATCACATCCAATCTCAATCTGCTCTGCTCTAGTTTGCAGCCATTGCCCTCACCCTGTCCCTGCAGGCCTTTGCAAACAGCCTTCTTGTAGCCCCTTCAGGTACCAGCAGGCTGCTATTAGGTCTCCCCAGAGCCTCTTCTTTTCCAGGCTGAACAACTCCAGCTCCCTGAGCCTTTCTTTATAGCAGAGGTGCTCCAACCTCCTTCCTGTCCCTGCTGACCAAAAAGGGCTTGGAGAAGATGGCCTTTAAGGGTCCCTTCCAATCCTACCCACACCATCATTCCATGACACTCTGGAAGCCAGGCCTGCTTGCAGCAGTGGGAGCTCTGCCATTGCTTTCTTTGGTTCTCACACTTCACACTGCTCTGGTTTGTTTTTCAAGTTATTCTGTTTTCTTTCTTATGCCCAAACATTTTCTTTCCCCCACAGGGATGGAAGATGCCAGGGGCTGACACCAGGCTCAGATGCTCACAAAGGAGCTGCTGCCCCCTCCCTCTTTGCTCGTTTTTCTAAACTCTTGAACTGTTTTGGCTCAAGTTGATTTTTTTTTTGTCTTGGTTATTTCCAGGAGAAAATTATCTGTGATGTTAACAAGACACTGATGGAAAAAGTCAAGTCGTCTGGAGAGCCTCTCAGCAGCCCATCCTCTTCTTCCTCCACTTCTCCTGAGTGGATCTGCAAGAGCAGGGAATGCAATCAGTCTGGCCATGCAGAATCCAGAGCCTGTCCCATTTCCCCCCGGTTATAAAACTCAAACATTGCTCTCCATTAAAAAGATTTCCTGGTTAACAAGAGATGAAAGCACTGGCAAATAGGGCTATTCATGCTCTCTGGGAAGCCTGGCCCAGTGCTCCAGCACCCTCACAGGAAAGAAGTTTCTCCTCATGGAACCTCATGGGTTCCAGTTTGTGCCTGTTACCAGGCATCACCGGCCCCATCCTTTGACACTCACCCTTTAGCTCTTGCTGAGCATTGATCAGATCCCCTCTGGGGCTGCTCTTCTCCAGGCTCTCAGCCTTTCCTCCTCCCAGAACTGCTCCAGGCCCCTCAGCAGCTTTGTAGCCTCCCCTGGAGTCTCACCAGTAGTTCCCTGTCTCTGTTGAACTGGGGAGCCCAGAACTGGACCCAGTATTCCAGATGTGGTCTCCCTAGGGCAGAGTAGATGAAGAGAGGGAGAACCTTCCTTGAGCTGCTTGTATAGGAGAAAACCCTCCCTTCTCCTGCCTATACAGAAGACAGTCACCTCTAGCCAGGAAACACCTCCTGAGGTGCTGATCAAAGTGCTGAGGCTGGCCCTGGATGGAACAGGGAGTAGCCTGAACCAGAGAAGAGAATCTCCTCCGATGGGACTTGTCACAACCACAAGGAGGCTGATTGGGTGAAATACAATTCTTTGAAGCCCCACTCAAACAACTGTCCTCCAGCTCTCCTTACAGCAAGCAGCCACCAGCCAACATCTGGAAACTCAGTTTCCAACCACCAGTAAGGAGGGCTGGAGATGCTTGCTTCGATGACGTGCAGCAGCTCCCTGCAGAGCAATTCTCCCCAACAGGAGCTGGTTTGCAGAAAACCTTCTGTGGGGAATTTCTGCTGGGTGAGAGGTGGAGAGGATGGGATGGAACCAGCCCTAGCTGGCAGAGGGAAGTTCTCGGGACAAGAGGCTTGGAGGAGGGAGCACTGGTGAGAGGAGCTCCAAGGCTGGGAATGCAAAATTCCCCTCTTCCAGAGGGGTTTCTTTGAACCCCTTAGAGCACATGCTTCTTCCTGGAGTGCCTGTGCCAAGAAAACCCACTGGCTGCAAGATCAGAGGGAATCTAATGCAGAAAAGATTACAAGCCCAAGGGGACAGGGTTTCTTTGGAAAGCCCATCCCAGATGTGCACACAGCAGCACTCACACACGAGTCTCACACAGAGCACAGCCATGCACGGCTGGGGGTCTCCTGGGGGAGGATAAAATACTTCAGGGCTGCCCTAGAGAAGCTTTCACAATGCTGAAGGCAAAGTTGACTGCTTGGATCAGGCTATAGCAGGCTGTGGATTCCCCTTCAAGCTCAAGCCACGCCTGAGGTACACTAAGCAAGGCTAACCCAAGAATGTTCCTGGGAAACAGTTTGGGAATGATATATGCAAGGCATACATTGGACAGATTGGAGAGCTGGGCACAGAGGAACCAAAGGAGGTTCAACAAGGACAAGTGCAGAGTCCTGCACCTGGGCAGGAAGAATAAACTGCAACCAGTCCAGGCTGGGAGGTGATCTGCTGGAGAGCAGCCCTGTGGAGAGGGACCTGGGAGTGCTGCTGGATAACATCCATGGGGCAGCAATGTGCCCTGGTGGCCAAGAGGGCCAGTGGGATCCTGGGGTGTATTATGAAGAGTGTGTCCAGCAGATCCAGGGAGGTTCTTCTCCCGCTCTGCTCTGCCCTGCTGAGACCTCATCTCGAGTACTGCCTTCAGTTTTGGGCTCCCCAGTTGAAGAGGGACAGGAATCTGCTGGAGAGAGTCCAAAGGAGGGCTACAAGGATGATGAGGGGACTGGAGCACTGCCTGATGAGGAGAGGCTGAGAGACCTGGGGCTGCTTAGTCTGGAGAAGAGAAGACTTTCTAAATATCTGGAGGCTGAGGATCAGGAGCGTGGGACAGGCTCTGCTCATTTGCTCCCTGGAATAGGACAAGGAGCAATGGATGGAAGCTGCAGCACAGGAGGTTGCAGCTCAACACAAGGAGGAACTTCTATCCTGTAAGGGTCCCAGAGCACTGGCACAGGCTCCCCAGAGAGGTTGTGGAGTCTTCTTCTCTGGAGCCTTTCAAGGTCTGTCTGGATGTGTTGCTGTGTGACCTGAGCTAGATTGTATGGTCCTGCTGTGGCAGGGGAGTTGGACTCAATGATCTCTTTATGTCCCTTCCAACCCCTGACATCCTGTGAGCCTGTGAAGGCACATCAAGAGCATGTACACACACACACACATACACCCCTACACACACAGGGCTTCCCACACAGCCCTTTGCTGACACTGCCTGTACCTTATGGCATCTCCCTGACCACTGGGATACCACAAGGGCCAGCCCAGCAGCCCCAGTGCCTGTGGAATGGGAGAAGTGACCCAGGGGGGTATGGAAAAGGCAGCTGTACTAGTGAGGCATCCCTGAAATGAGATGCAGGACAACAGTCCCGAGGCACTTGTGGTTAGATAGGGCATTCTGCACAGGCAGGGAGACAAGAGCAGCTTCACTAGCCCAGCTCTTCTCTAAGCAAGGAAGGGTTTTGACCAAACTCTGCCCCTGCAGCTCAAAGCAGGCACCTTCTTTTATGGAAACATCCTTGAAAATGCCACTGCTGCAAGAGGGAAAGCCATGGAGCAGCATGGGATGTGGCCCAGGCCATCTGCAGAGCCACACACACTGCTCTCCTGAGAAACACAACAGCCAAATGTAAAGCCTGGCCCTGAAATGCAAAAGGTGACCTTGACAAGCTTAAAAGACTTTTATATGTAAAATAAAGTGCCTGTGGCCCAGGTCTGCTCGGACCTAAGTGCCTTATTCCCTCTGGAATCTCTTTGTCCTGCCCAGCTGACAGCTCTCTCCATCCCCGTGCAGGGATGCGGTTTCAGAAACTCCTGGATGCTTGTGCAAATCTGAGCACCTGAACTTCTGGCCATGGTGCCTTCCTTCTCCAGGCAATCCAGTCAGCAGTGGATTTTTCCAAGCAGAGAAAGAAAAGGCAAAGATACTGAAGGAAGCAAAGCAGCCCCAGGCTCGAACACTTCAAAGGCACCTGAGAGAGCTGCCTGGCTTCGGCTGGAGCAGAGCCTGCAGCACCTGTGGGTTGTTTTCTTTGCAGAGCCATGATAATCTCTGCCCCTGAGGAGCTCAGCTCAATTAGGCTGCTCGAGGAGGGCGTTCCCTCTAGTGGAAGAGCACAGAAAGGGATTTCCGTGCAGGCAGGAGATGATTTAGAACCCCTCCAGGTCTGACCTTGGCCACGTGTTGATGTGATGCTGGTCCCATCTAAGTGCAGCCACTAGAACGGAGATCTTCCTCTGCATGTGGAAGGCAGAAGACCTCTGTTTGGAAAAGTGCTCCCAGGAACAAGAAATTATAGAATCATGGAAATGTTTCTGTTGGAAAAGACCTTTAAGATCACTGACTCCAACTGTTAACACAGCTCTGCCAGGTCACCACTGAACCATGGCCCTCAGCACCACAGCTACACAACTTTGAAACTCCTCCAGGGATGGGGACTCCACCACTGCCCTGGGCAGCCTGGGCCAGCCCTTGACAACCCTCAAGGTGAAGAAATTGTTCCTCATGTCCAACCTAAACCTCCCCTGGAGCAACTTGAGGCCATTTCCTCTTGTCCTATCACTTGGTCCTTGGGAGAAGAAACTGACTCCCACCTGGCTCCAACCTCCCTTCAGGGAGCTGTAGAGACCCAGAAGGTCTCCCCTCAGCCTCCTTTCCTCCTGGCTGAACAACCGCAGGTCCCTCAGCTGCTCCTCACAAGATTTGTGTTCTAGACCCTTCACCAGCTTTGTTGCCCTTCTCTGGACATGCTGCAGCATCTCAATGTCCTTCTTGGAGTGAGGGGCCCAAAACTGAACCCAGGATTCAAGGGTGTTGCCTTTTCAGTGCTGAGTACAGGGGAACAATTAATTCCCTGGTCCTGATGACCACACTGGAGGTGCAATAGATGAGCTTCTGCTTAGTGCTACCGCCCCAGGACTAAGCTGCCTCCATCACCAAGACCTGCAGAAGTAAAACCTTGTGACGGAGACCCTCTGCCTGTGCTCAGTCACTTAGGAAGCAGCCACACAATGCAACAGGAAGGCTGGTAGCCTGGACACGTGTGTAGAAGGAATTTGGTGAAGCCACATCATGTTTGGTCTGTTGAGTGGGATCAGCAGCTGGGGCCAAATGACTGGAAGTAATTCAGGGTTTTGCTGGTAAAAGGCCATGGACTAAAAGGCTCAGCAGCATCTAGCATGTTCCCTGAGCTGTCAAGGTTGAGGAGCCAGGTTTTCATCCTTGGTCTTTTAAGGTAGGAAAAAAATCTACCAGGCTTTCTGTTTTGGCAAGTCCCTCCCTGTAGAAACTTGGAGCAGTTGTTGAAAAAATATAATTAAAAAAAAAGGGGGGGGTGAGGGGGAAGAAAAGAAAGTTAACCAAGCAGAACATGACTCTACAAGATCAGTAAACTAAACCAGCAACCAGCCACCCCTTCTTGGGGTGACAAACCTGACCACTACCCTGTTTTTCCAAGAACACGGATTTCATAGAAGCATAAAATAATTTCCATTGAAAGAGCTTTCCTGGATATCCTCTGGACCTCTGCTCCCAGTCCAGCTGAAGACAGAGTCGTTAACCAGCTTGACCTATTGATCATCAAAACTCCGTTAGTCATCTACCGATGGACGTGGGACGAGGTCCCATCAAGCGCCAGCTTTCACCCAGCCCTTGTGCTGCTTCTCACGGAGTGGTTGGAAAGGTCCTGCAGGGAGCTTGGATTTCTGGAAAGCAATGTATGAGCCTGAGTCAGAGCTCCTCCAGGCTGAGCAGTCCCAGAGGCAGCGCCCAGCTGGTTGTGATTTTGGAGATGGCAGAGAGCGAAATGAGCTCTTTCAGGGAAAGGCTGGGAGGCTCCTGACAGGCAACATGGAGGTGATGCTGCTGGTGCTGAGGCAGATTGACATCAGCAGTGGGGACCACC
Organism: Tricholaema leucomelas; assembly: GCA_013400475.1. Lineage (NCBI taxonomy): Eukaryota > Metazoa > Chordata > Aves > Piciformes > Lybiidae > Tricholaema lacrymosa > Tricholaema leucomelas. Next base: position 8,088 of record WAAF01001124.1, on the reverse strand, counting down.
AGGACAGAGAAAAGTTCCCTCTCATGCCTACCTCTGTTCCCACCTCAAGTGGGTGAGCAGTCGCAGAATCATAGAATCGTTTAGGTTGGAACAGACCTTTAAGATGATGAAGTCCAAGCATTAACCCAGCACTGCCAGGTCACCACTAAGCCCCCAGCACCACATCTACACAGCTTTCTAATCCCTCCAAAGGTGGGAACTCCACCGCTGCCCTGGGCAGCCTGATCCAGGCCTTGACAACCCTTTTAGGGAAGAAATTGTTCCTCAGGGCCAACCTAAACTTCCCTTGGTGCAACTTGAGACCATTTCATCTTACCCTATCATTATTGCCTGGGAGAGGAAGCCAACCTCCACATCTCCCTGCAGGCACTTGTAGAGAGTGTTAAGAAGGTCTCCCCTCAGCCTTCTTTTTCTCCAGGATAAATTATTTCAGCCATTCCTTGTAAGAGTTGTGCTCTAGACCATTTACCAGCTCCATTGTCCTCCTTGTGAGCTGCCATCGCAGGCTTTGCTGCGACCACGATGCCAGCACAAACACTGGTCCTGATGTGCCACACCAAGCTCTGTCATCTGATGGCTTTTTTCCCTTCAGGAACAAAATCCTGGTTCTGGAACCACCTCAGGGAGCCCAGCATTCACAGCAGCCAGCTCCTAGTAGCACCTAGAGCTGGAAATCCAGCTCTGGGAGATGTTGGCATTCTTGGGTTACACAAGTGTGTTGCTTTTGCCTGCTGCTGTGCCTTGGAGCCTGAGTTTGAGAACAGAGGTTGAACCTTATGTACTGGCAAAACCAGCCCAGACTGTAGCCAAAGGAAGAAAGCCAGGGATGAATCAGGTTGGGGAGATGTCACATCTGATTCCCATATCTGGTGACGGGATGAGAGGGGAGAGAGAATCTACAGTCCTATGACCTGCAAAAGAGGTTGCAGCTTGGTGAGGCTGCTGCTGGGAACAAGCTCTAGAGACTCACCATCTCTCATCTCCTCAGCTGGGGACAAGGACAGAAATGCCTTCGCCTCCCAAACATTACTCAGCTTTGCACTCTCCCAGGAGCCATCTCCATGCAACACCTCCGGGCCAAGGACACTTGATTCACTGACTTAGAGGTTATGAATAAACAGGGGGAAAGAGAAGTGATGAATACAATTTAGGATGATACAGAGTGGCCAGGCCCTGGGTCAGAAGGACACAGGACCTCTTTGAACAGCAAAACGTGGGACTGACATGCAGAAGCTCATTTCCTTCTACAATCTCAGAGCTCACATCTAATTATGCAAGATTTAGGTGACATAACTTACTTGGGTTTGTTTCTTCTTTCTTTCTTCCTTTTCTTTGGATGCTTTATCCATGCAGCTCATTCAAAGCAGATGCCTCAACCCAGATAAGCTCCAGGCAAAGTCTACTTGGGATGCTCATGCAGCTGAGTTCCCATCCTGATGATCCAGGAGAGCCTGGGTCGGCATGCTGGCAGCATGCTGCTTGGGAGCAGGCTGAGCTGTGCCGCTTGGAGAACATTTCCTCCTGGAGATGTTCACTGCCAGCCAGACCAGACTGAGCTGGACCAACTTCCCTCTGCCCTAGTGCTTGCCAAAGGGCTGAGACAAATCATGTTCCAGAGGGTCTCTCCAAAGTGCTTGCCCTGGCTGCCCAGTCTGCAACACCTGCCTGGTTTCTCCCTCCTAGGTCCCTACTTCAGCAAAGAAAAGTAGCTCCTGGTGCTGGTGAGACCTCCAGAGAGGGCTGGGCCTTGATGCCATACCTGATGAGGAGAGGCTAAGGGAGCTGGGGCTGCTTAGTCTGGAGAAGAGAAGACTGAGAGGGGAT
>WAAF01001122.1:221431-243116 GCA_013400475.1 Tricholaema leucomelas | reverse complement strand
CTGGTTGATTCTGTGATTCTAAGTGGATGGGAACAATTGCTTTTTGCTGGTCCGCAATAATAAGACAAGGAGCAACAGCTGCAAACTGGAACATGAGGAGAAACTTCTTTACCATGAGGGTGACAGAGTACTGGAACAGGCTGGCCAGAGAGGTTGTAGAGTCTCCTTCTCTGGAGACTTTCAAAACCTGCCTGGATGCGTTCCTGTGGGAACTACCCTAGGGGATCCTGCCTTGGCAGGGGAGTTGGACTTGATGATGTCTGGACTTCAAACATTTTGTGATTCTATGGATCCCCCATCTGCTAATGTCATAGAATCACTGAATGCATCAGGTTGGAAGGGACCTTCAAAGGTCATCTCATCCAGGCACCCTGAAGTAAGCAGGGCTATATTTAACCTGCCCAGGTTGCTCAGTGTCTCATCTGATTTGACCTTGAATATCTCTAGGTGTGGGTCCTCCACCACCCCTCCAAGCAGCCTCTTCAGTATTTCACTACCCTCACTGTAAAGAAATTCTTCCTAGTGTCCAGTATCCTTTGAGCACACACTTTGCTATAGAGAGCTTGCAAACTCCACTGCTGTGAAGGTGCAGGTTGTAAACTCCAGACATGCTTTAGCTGCCTCTTCACCCCTGTTTCCATTAATATGACCCCTACTAGATTAGAACAGCCTGTGAGCAACAGCAAATGAGGTAACCTACTAGGAAGTTCATCTGTTTGGCTTTGACAATGAGAATGAGACTGCCTGACCTCCTGCCTCACACTGGCGATACTGCGAGGACATGGCACTGCAAAATGCACACTGTAGTCTTTACCAGAAAGGTGTGCTTTTGGAAGAGGCACCAGTTTATCAACACCTCCCTGATGCACGAACGTCCTGCTGGTTCTTTTTTTGTGTGTGTGGTTTTTTTTTGGTTGGTTGGGTTGGTTGTTTTTTTTTTTTTTTTCCAGACAGCTTGCAAGCTTGAGCTGCATTAGACCTCCTGCAGTAGTGCTAACAAACTGGTAGCTCAAGCAGGGCAGGAGCATGTCCATCATGCTGCTGCCTTTCTGGCAGAAAGGGCTGTCACTGAGCACTCCAGAAATTGCTTACAACACATTTCTAATGAAGTAAGACTAGATCTGAATGCCAGGCTCGGTGGATGGCTCTGGGGTTTGTCAGACAACAAAAACACTTCGGACTTGTGGTACCACCAAAGCACTCCAGCGTGATGCGTAAGACATTTGCAGAATGGCCTTTTCATTAGGTCAACACCACTGCCACACTCTGCACACTCCTCCTCCTTAGCCAGGGTGAAGTGAAGCCTTTGCTCAATGTGTTGGGTTTGCACGGCAATGTTTTAGTAGTAGAGGGGCTACAGGGATGGCTTCTGTGCGCAGATGCTAGGCCATCCATCCAGTGCCATCCAGGCCAATCAGCAACAGTGGTAACATATTTGAGAACAGGAGGAAAACATGCACAACTGCAGCTGATGAGAGGAGTGAGAGTATGTGAAACACCTCTGCAGACACCAAAGTCAGTGAAGAAGGAGGGGGAGGCGGTGCTTTAGAATCCAGAGCAGAGATTCTCCTGCAGCCTATGGGGAAGACTGTGGTGATGCAGCTTATTTCCCTGTAGCTCATGGAGGTTAATGGTGGTGCATGGGGATGTGCCTCAAAGGAGACTGTGACCACATGTGAAGCCCACACTGGAGCATGCTCCCAGCAGGACATGTGGTCCCAAGAGGAACTCACACTAGAGACCTGTACCTGGAGGTTTGGACCCACACTGTAGCAGACTGTGAAGAACTACAGCTGGTGGGGAGAACCCACAATGGAGAAGTCCATGGAGGACTGTCTTCCATGGAAGTGACACCAGGCTGGAGCAGGCGGAGAGTCAGAGGAGGCATCACAGAATCACAGAATGGTTTAGGTTGGAAGGGACCTCAAGGATCATCCAGCTCCAACCCCCTGCTATACGCAGGGACACCTCCCACTAGAGCAGGTTGCTTAAGGCCTCATCCAGCCTGGCCTTGAACACCTCCAGGGAGAGAGCATCCACAGCCTCCCTGGGCAACCTGTGCCAGTNTTGGGGGCTCCAGAACTGCACACAGTACTCCAGGTGGGGCCTGAGGAGAGCAGAGTAAAGGGGCAGAATCCCCTCCCTTGCCCTGCTGGCCACACTTCTCTTGATGCAGCCCAGCACTCGGTTGGCTGTCTGGGCTGCATGTGCACACTGCTGGCTCATGTTGAGCTTCTCGTCGACCCAGACCCCCAGGTCCTTCTCCTCAGGGCTGCTTTCAGCCATTCATCACCCAGCCTGTATCTGTGCCTGGGATTGCACCGACCCAGGTGCAGGACCTTACACTTGGCCTTGTTAAACGTCATGAGGCTGGCCTGGGCCCACCTCTCCAGCCTGTCCAGGTCCCTCTGGATGGCATCGCTGCCCTCTAGGAAGGCAGTGAAGACAACATGTGATAAACTGACCACAACTCCCACTCCCTGTTGCTCTGTGCTGCTCTTGTGGTGGAGTCAGGGAAAACCAAGACTGAAGTTGCGCCTGGGAAGAGTGGACTGGTGTGAGGAAGGTGTGTTAAGGTTGTTCCTATTTGTCATCATCCTGTTTTGACTTCCAACCATCAGTAAATTAAATTATTTTTCCCAAGTTGAGTTGGTTTTGCCCCTGACAGTAACTGGTGAGTGACCTCTCCCTGACTTTAGACCATGAGCTTTTCATTCTGTTTTCTCTCTCCTGTTCAGCTGAGGAGGAAAGTAACAAAGCAACTTTGGTGGGCATTTGGCACCAGACTAGGTTTAACCTCTCACACTGGGGCAACATTGCTTTTCCCTTAACAAACTCTAGTTCATTAAAGAATGAGCACTGGCTCCAGACAAGTGTGCTGTTCCCAGCTAACAGTGATCTACACTTTTGTAGCTGAACCTGCTTTCCACCAAAAGACACTGCATTGCCATCCCCTGCTTGCCCTGGCAGTAGCCAGCACTCAGATTTTGATAGTTGATACTGATAGTTGGATTCAGTGAACTTGGCTGATAGTTGGACTCAGTGATCTTGAAAGTCTTTTTCAACTGAAGCAATTCTATGACTCCATAGGCATACCGGACCTGGATGCATTTTAAGACCTTCTTTGGCTGAGATGGTGTCCTCTCTATAGGATGAGGCTGGACAGCATGATGATTTGGGAGCTACCCACCCTCCCTCTTATGAAATCGCTCAGACTAGACTCAGCCATCTGGAAGTTAAGGAATGAAGCTTTGTATTTACAGCTTAGCAAAATATACAAGCAGATGTTTACTACGTATTACAACTACATACAGCTATATACAGAAATACACAAGTGAAAAGCAATACAGAAACACAACAGCCCTCCCAGACATCAGAGTCCCCAGGAGGGGCTCCCAACCACCCTTGCACCTTCTTTCCACCCCTATATCTTATCCCAGAGTATGCCTTACATACAAGGTGAGTTTGGAGGGTCAGCAAGGGGGGGGTTAGAAGCAGAATTAGTTGAGTTACACAGCAAAAGCCCAGGGAGAAAAGCACAGGCACCAACTCCTACAGATAGAGACTCTCACACTGTCTTATCTATGTGTTCTTGGTTTTGTACATCTCAGGCAACCTATGAGTGAAGCAGACATCATGATTGTTTTCTTTTACACAGCCTATAGCCTAATTTTTCTCACTAAAATATTCCAGTTAGCCTCAAACCAGCACACCAAGCTTCAGGAGCAGCCTGCATACATAAAAATTGCATAACATTTTAAAGACCTTTGCCCTAAAGTGTTGATTACTAGGTAAAAACTAATTATGGTAGTGGAGACTCATCAGGCTGGGTTTTTAGCTTGCCTGACAAAGGGCAGACTGTGAGACCCTAACTGCTTGTCATCTGCTCAAGACCTACAGTGGATGCTTTTTCCCCAGACTTCCCACCAACAGAGGCAGGGAGGTCCATCCTTAAAGCTGAGTCTGCAGGTGAGGGCTGGGATGCATCTTGATGAAGCAGCAAGTTTGTTCCTTTTAAAACATGCAGAGAATTGTCCCCAGCCTGCCCAGCAACTCACAGTGACAAGTTCTTGGGAAGGCAGCACTCACCACCAAAACCCCCTGGATTTTTCTTCTCTGGAGGTAGTTTTTCCTCTCTGTAGGGAGTTTTTCTTCTCTGCAGGGCTTTTCCACTTCCCAGTATCATCACTTCTCTCCTGCTGCAAAGATCCACTGTGGGACTAGCCAAGTGCTGGGACTATCTCTGTTTCCCAAAAGGCAGCCCTCCATATGGAACACAGGGGAGACCCAAGGAGAGGTGGAAGCCAGCAGGCCCACAGAAGGTTTTGCTTTTGGCTACCAAGACCAACTCAGGCCATGCAGCAGACACAGAGCAACACTGCTTCCTCTTAGCTTCACTGCTGCATCCTCATCAGCAAGAAATCAAGCAAGGGAAGCAGGAGACCTACAAAGGAGAGCAAGAAGTCTCTGGAAAAACCCACATGAAAGAAGGAAGTTCACAATATGTGGAAGAGACTGGCCCCTCTGTGAGGAATATAGGAACATTGCCAGGGTATGTAGGAATGCTAAAATGACATGTAAGGCCCTCTTGGAATTAAATCTGGCAAAAGACACAAAAAGTAACCAGCAGAGCTTCTTTAAGTACATCAGTGGGAAGAGGAACACCAGGCAAAATATGAGTCTGCTGCTGAATGGGCTGGGTGACCTGGTGACAGAGGGCACAGAGGAGGAGCAGTTACTGAAAGCCTTGTCAGGCTGGCTTTCAGTCTCTGGAGATAAGAGAGAAAGTCTGGAGGAAGGAAGACTCTCCCTTGGTCAGGGAGACAGGAGTAGAGATCACCTGCATGAGATGGACACCCATAAATCCATGGGCCCCAAAGGGATGCACCCATGAGTGCCAAAGGAGCAAGATAAGGTTATTGCTGAGCCACTCTACGTCATTTTTGGAAGGACAGAGAGAATGGTCATGGAGGACTTGAGGAAAGCCAGTGTCACTCCAGTCTTCAAAGTGTGCAAGAAAGAAGACCCAGGAAACTACAGACCAGTGAGCCTCATCTCCATCCTTGGAAGAACAGCTCATCTGGCAGTCAGCTCTAAGCACATGGAAGAAAAGAAGTTTATCAGGAATAGACAGCTTGAATTCACGAATGGGAGGTGATGCTTGACCAATCTGATGCCTTCTGTGATAGTACTACTGTCTGAGTAGATGAGGGGACTGCAGTGGATATTGTCTACCTTGACTTCCACAAGGCTTTTGTGTCTCTCACAACACCCTCCCAGGGAAGCTTAGGAAGTGTAGCTTAGATGAGTGGACAGTGAGGTGGGATTGGGAATTGGCTAAATGACAGAGCTCAGAGGGTTGTGATCAGTGTGAGGCCTATGGCTAGTGGTGCTCCCCAGAAGTCAGTACTGCATCCAGTCTTGCTCAACATCTTCATCAACTACCAGGATGAAGGATCAGAGGGTACTCTCTGCAAGTTTTCTCATGATACAAAACTAGGAGGAGGAGCTGACACACCACAAGGTTTTACTGCCATTTGGTGAGACCTGGACAGGCTGGAGACTTGGGCAGAGAGGAACCTCATGAAGCTCAACAAGGGCAAGTATAGAGTCCTGCACCTAAGGAGAAATAACCCCATGCACCAGTACAGGTTAGGGTTGACCTGCTGGAAGGCAGCTCCGTGGAGAAGGACCTGGGAGTGCTGATGGACAAGAAATTCACCATGAGTTGGTAGTATTCTGGGGTGTGTTAAGAAGAGTGTGTCCAGCAGGTTGAGGAAAATTCTTCTTTACTTTGCTCTGTCCTAGTCTGGCCACACGCTAAGTACTGTGTCCAATTCTGGGGTCCCCAGTTCAAGAGAACTACTGGACAGAGTCCAGCAGAGGGCCACAAAGAATGAAGGAACTAGAATACAGCACAAAGAGAGGCTTAGAGACACTAAGCTCTTTAGCCTGGTGAAAACTTGAGAGGGGATATTATCAGTGCTTATAAATATCTAAAGGGTGGAGGTCAAGATGATGTGGTTGGGCTCTTTTCAGTGGTGTCCAGTGAGAGGACAAGGGGCAGCAGGTACCAACTGCAACAGAGGAGACTTCACTTGAACATGAGCAGAAACTTCCTTTCTTTGAGGGTGAGAGAGCACTGAAACAGGCTGCCCAGAGAGGCTGTCGAGTCTCCTTCTCTGGAGACTTTCAAAACCCACTTGGATGCATTCCTGTGCAATCTGATCTAGGACAACCTGTGTTTAGAAGGGCTGTTGGACTGCATGATCTCTAGAGGTCCCATCAACTAGTCTGTGATTCTGTGATGAGCCTGACTGAAAGCTGCAAGTTTTAACCTCCTTGGTGCCCAGCATGTCTCAGCAGAGGACTCTCAGGTATTCAGGAGACATTCAGAAGTCATGACCAGCATAAACCAGGCAGTGTTTTCTGAGATTCTGGCCTGGCAGTACTCCTGACCAGCCAGATCAACTGCATGGTCTTATTTAAATCAAGAGACAAAGATTTAACCCAACTGGATTTGCAGGAAGTGCAGAACGGGCTCTCAGCTGGCCCTTGTCCTGAAAGCTCATCCATAGGACTTCCAATTTCATGGACCACTCAACCAGAGAAGGGTTTTACTCAGACGTCTGCACAGCACAAGCACATATCCAAAATGCATTCGTCTGTAAAATAATAGAGTTCTCAGAACCTGGTTTTACTCTTCTTAGAATTTGATTTTACTCAATAGAAAGGCACTGTTCTGTTATCTTGTGCAAGAAGGGTAAGGTGACCCAGATTTACAAGGAATTTTTCATTGAAGGGTAAAAATATGTTGCTACAGTGGGCACATATTTTCAGATAGCTCCATGAAAACATAGACATGACGTAACTGTGGGTGATGATGACCCTTTCTGGCACTGTCAAGTACCTTTTAAAGTGAGCTTTTTACAAGAGGAAGTGGCTTGCCTTTTCTAAGCTTTTGGTAGCAAAACAAGAAAAAGTGCTGGTTTATACAAATAGCAGAAATGTTTGCCCTCTCAGCTTTGACTTGGTGAGGTTTTGCTGAGAAGATGGGGAGGATGTTGAAAAGCAGCCCAGATGTTGAGTTCTGCCTTTTTCTTTCAGTCTCACGCTCTGTCTGCCTGATGCCCAGCTGATCTCTTCACCATGTTCTGGTTTTGAAAAGTGATCGCTTTCCTTGCTGATTTTCGTAACATGTGGCACCTTCCTCACTCCTCACACAGCTCGACTGGCCCTGTCTGCCCTAGTGAAATGCTGAGAAGGGTATTTAATTTCCAGCCAAATGAAAGTGCAGGGCACCTCCGCTCAAACACCACCAATAGACTTAGCACTATGGAGAGCTTTGGCATTGCCGCCCATCCCTGCTCTGCTGTTCCCCTGTTGAAAGTGGGCAGGATCATCTGCAAGGATAAATCCTGAAGAGCCCCCTGATGCACATGGCCATTAGCCACCAGCTGGCCTGAAGACAATTAAAAGTGCTGCCCTTGGCTTGCATCATCTGCCTTTGACAGACAGAAAATAAAAGGCAAGTGGAGTTTAAAGCAAGGCAAGCAGAGGACCTCAGCTGCTGAGATGCTGCTGCCAAGAAATGGAGTACTTACCTACCAAAACCTTGTGCAGAAAAGCTGCTGCAGAAGAGAGAGCTCCTCTCCATAGGACAGCACAGCTATTTTTTCCCTAGCATGAAGCCATAGATCCAGCTGCACTTCTCATAGGTTCATAGAATGGTTTGGGTTGGAAAGGATCTCAAAGGTCACAGAATCACAGAACTTAAGAGTTTGGAAGGAACCTCCAGAGATCGAGTCCAACCTCTCTGACAAGGCAGGATCCCCGAGGTTAGCTTGCTCAGGAATGCATCCAGGCAGGTTTTGAAAGTTTCCACAACCTCTCTGGGCAGCCTGTTCCAGTGCTCTGTCACCCTCACTGTAAAGAAGTTTCTCCTCATGTTGAGGTGAAACTTTCTGTGTTCCAGTTTGTATACATTGCTCCTTGTCTTACTGCTGCTGACCACCAAAAAGAGATTGCCCCCATCCACTTGACACCCACCCCTCAGATATTTGTGCACATTGACAAGACTTCCTCTCAGTCTTCTTCTGCAGATTAAACAGCCCCAGGTTTCTCGGTCTCTCTTCATAAGGGTCATCCAGTACCAAACCACCTAACACTGGCAGGGACACCTGCCATGAGACAAGGCTGCTCAAGGCCTCATCCAACCTGGCCTTAAACACCTCTAGGTAAGGAGCATCCACATCCTCCCTGGGCAAGCTGTTCCAATGTATCACCACCCTCACTGTAAAGAATTTCTTCCTAGTATATAGGAATTGGGCTGGCATGACCTGCCCTGTCCGAAGAAGAGAAAGCTTTGATGGGAGGAGTGCAGTATGCAGATGCCTCTGCCAACGTAAAGCTCAGAGCCTCTGCTTTTAAGTCACAGGGGATCAGCTTTTCCACCAGTAAGATATACTCGAGTCTTTTCTAATTTCTCTTGCTTTCTTGCTCTTTTTGTTCTCTTGCTTGGGTTTTGTAGTTTGCAGGTTTTTGTTGGTTGGGGGTTTGGTTGTTTGGTTGGGGGTTTTTGGGTTGTTTTTTTTTCTTTAATCTTTCAAATCTCCACTGCAAAATGAATTTCAGCTGAATGGTTGTCAGCAAGTTCTCTGCCTGCAGACACGGGTAGATCATCCTATATAAGATCCCATGGCTGTTACGATCTGGAAAGCTTTGTGTCACAAACTACCTTCTACCCAAGACCTTCAGTGCTGCAGCCTTGTGGTGAGAGAACTGATGCAGCCATTGGACGTGGCTGCTGTGGATAGAATCTTCTCAAGCTGCACTTGGAGGAGTTTGCTTAGACTAATTTTTCATGTGCCTGTGCCCCTCAGTGACAGGAAGAAGTCCTTGTGCAGGATTCACCTTATACAGATGGCTAGGCTGTACCAGCAAGACAGTCTTTTCCTGGATGGTTGCTGAAGCAGCTATAGTTGACCCAACTGAGTACTGAAAGGATTATTTCCACAGTTGTCACTCAAATGCAACAGCAGCCCCAAGGATCTGCAGAAACCCCCAGAAATACCCAGAACTGCAAGGCTGGTCCTGCTCCCCACTCCCAGTCTCAGCACCAGCATAGTTCCACCCAGGCCTGCTGAGAAATAGTGATTGCTAGTGTCAAGACCTCAAGATAGCTGGACCTCTCTCATGGCTCAGCAAGGATATTTCTATGCTCCTACCTTGGGAAACAGATTGATGGAGACATCAGGCCACTTTCATGGCTCTCTTTGAAACCTCCCAGGTTTTCAGCATCTCTTTCTAGGAACTCCTGGGGATGGAAAAAACACAAATGATTTTCCAGCAAAGATAGTGCCATGCTCATTCTCTTTTCACATTTAGTGTTCCTCTGTTCAGCACCTCTAGTATGCAACAGCATGGAAAATACCTGCTTCTTGCTGAAAAACACATCAAAGAGCCAGGTATAAACAAAAATCTTGACCAAGCACTTCTGCCTTCTAAGTCAGTCAGCAGTTTTCCATCCTTTAGCTCTCTTCTGCTTACAATGCCATCATCATCTGATCCTGCATTTGAGGAGTCTTTTCTAATTGTTCATATCCTGCTTGCCAGAGATTTGCTCGTGAGTTCAGCAGCCTTATCCAGAGAGCAGGCTTGCCCAACTCCAGCTCTGCCTTCACTGATCGCGGCTTTTCATCTGACTTGCACTGCATTCAATTTGTAAATTCCATTTTCTTTCCCTCTTGCAATCAAATTGGATTTTGAAGTCAGGAAGTCCCCTTACACTGATATGCAGCACTAGAGGAGATGCTGGATTCAAAAAAGCCCTTCCTGGCTTCTCTTCATCCATCACCATGCTTAGTTTTCTACTCCCTCTCAAGTAAACTTGTCTCGTGATTACATACATACACACATGCAGACATTCCTTTATGCACACACATACACAGCCATAGCCAAACGAGGGCATGGGAAACTCCCCAGCTGAAGAGCCCCAGCCCTTCTAAGCCTGTAACTTGGCAGAAGGTGATCCCACAGAACTGGACACCTCCCAGCCCCATGTCCCAAGCCTAATGGGGTTATCTGGAGTACATCTTACTGTGGTGCAAATGAGAGCGTGTGACCCAGAAAGGCTGGTGCCAAAACCCCAGAGGCTTTGGGACATTCTTCTTGCAGTTCCAGGAACGCCAGGAAGAAAAAAAATCTATCCAAAAAAACAGGAGCTTTGCCTGCCAAACCCTGGGTGCAGCCAGCTCCCAGCAGATGGGGCAAGTTGCCCCCTGGTCTGACAGCCCTGGCATACTGCATCCTCCATCCCCAGAGAGAGTGCTGAAGGATGCACGATGAATGTGCATTTCAGCAGTGAAAACGTTTTAGCATGAATTCCTGTTTAGTAGTTGAGATGACTTCATGAACAGTCAGTCACAAGAGATTTCTGTGATGCTAAAGCAACCAAAACTAGAATGAGGGGAAGAAAGATCAGTTCTGGTTTTTTGTGGGTCTGTGCTTTCCTGTGGTTGATGCAAGCTCCTCTGGTATCTAATCACATCTTAGTTCACTGCTCCTGACCTACATGTTGCGTGGGGCACAGTATAAAAAATACCTGAATATTTTACTATTGACCCAGCACAGGAAGAAGCAAGTAACATATTGTTAGCAAGAAGCCTTGAAAGCAAAGGAAAAAGAAATGTCTCACTGAAGATGAGAAGTTCTTTCTGTTGGTAAATGATGGCCTGCTGTGACAACTGAAGAAAACTTCTTTCAGTCCTGTGTCCTAGCTCCAGGGTTTTCCTGCAGTGTTGGTATGCAGTGTGCACAAACCACCACAGCCTGGATAACCTGAATGTGCAGACAGACATGTGTGGAGGCTCACAACAGGACACGCACCTCTGGCACAAGGAGGCTCCATGCCCAAATCCCCTGTGTCAAGTCCTATTGACAAACTGACTTTACATCGGTGTCAGCATCTGAACAAAGTGATTTATTTGCCTGCAGCAGGAGCTTTCCTGAGCATGAGCATCAAGATCTGGAGCATGGGGTCCTCGTTAAAAGAAACCTCCCGAAGCAGCTTGCTAAATGCGACAAAAAAAGAAACCCTGATCTGGACTCATTTTGCTGAGTCAGGATGCTGTAAAACTTCTTGAAAGGAATAAACACTCCCCCTTTTGAGTCGTCTGATAAAGCCACATTCCTTGGCTATCTCGGAGGTCTGCTGATACTGAATTACTGGCTTGGAAACTGCTTGGCAGCTCTGTGGAGGCTGCTGGGAATGCACTGAGTGCCTGGAAGATGGGTGTGTGCTGCATGCTGCTCCTGTGGGTTTACACAAGGCCTGCTCTGATCTCACTGGGCGGCAGAGGAATGACATCTCACTGACAATAAAGCTGAGCTGGTACAAACGAGGGGTCTGGGCAGAGGCAGCTGCCCGGGGTTTTTGCAAAGCCCAGCCAACACGGAGGTTTTGGATCAGGGAACTTTTCTTAGACATGGTGCATTACCCTAGGATTATGCCACTGCTTGCTAAGACCAAATACTTGCAGGCTTGGTTAAGTCTGCAAATACGGCATGTTCCTGAAGCCTGTCTGCCAGTCCTGAAGTGTACAGCAGTCAACTTGGTGTAGGCCTTTGATTAGTGCTGTGGAAGGTGAGTAGAGGCTGAAGAGCCATCCTGCACACTCTTGTCCAGTGCCTGGGAAGCTCCTTTGCCCCTCAAGGACAGGTAGGCAACACCACCAGACGGGTAGCACCCGTGCATGTCCTAATCCTCTGTGAATGAGCAGCGCGGCTTTTCCTAAAGGAACTCCAGTGAGCCCTCCCTCGTCACTCGCTGTCAGGATCTTTCCTCACAAGGCATTTCTTTTGCCTTTGTTTGCACAGCAGCAAGGCATGGGGTGAGCCTGTGAGCTCAGCCCTACAGCACTGCCGGAGGTGGAGGCTTTTTATCCAGACTGTGGGATAGTTTTGAGGTGGAATCACATCACAGTGGATGATGCTTCCCCAAGGCTCGTAGGAAGTAAAGCAGTGGCTGTGGTGCCTACCAGGACCCCATGCACTGGTGGGGCTTGTGTATTTGTGTGCTCAAGCCCAGTAAGGGAGATGGGTGTGGAAGCTGTCTGTGTCCCCAACCATGTTCTATCCAGTTCTCCCCAGACCAGTATTTTGTTTACCTAATGTGCATTTGCCAGCTACAACAGCTTCTAGCTTCTTGCCCCTCGCATTTCCAGGCAGTGCTCATTTCCTGGGGAATATGAAGATCTGCTGACTCACAGTGACCTGCTAGTTTGTGCCCCAGGAGCAGAGACGTGAATTGCAGTGGGGAGGCACCCAGCAGAGTCTCCTCGTAGGCACCAGCTTGCAGAAGAGGAAACCTCCCCCAGCCCATCGATGTCAGGGCTTTAGCCAGACACCACCACTCCTACTGCTTATGACAAAGTCCAAGCAGTAGCCTTGGCTGGGGCTAATAACCAGCTGCAATAAATACCAGTAATGTTGAAAAATATCAAAGCAGCCATCAGTTAGGCTGAGAATGTCACTAATTAATAGTGACCCAGCCCTACTTCAAAGCACAATGATGTCCTTTCAGCAAAGCAGCTCAACCAATGCTCAAAGTGGAAAAATATCTCACATGGACCAATTTCCTCTGAGTGGTTTTGGATGCAAATTGTGCTAGTGGTTAAGATTCAAAGGATGTAAAAAAAGGTTTAAAATATCAGGGAAGAAGGATGAGGAGAATTCAAGCATACTTTCAAAAAATACCCTCTGGCTCTTTCTAAGGGAGACAACTCAGGGCACATGGAGAAGGCCAGCTAGGACACTATGGATTGCTTGAGAGGTCAAGTTACCCAAAATCAGTCCTCCAGAGGAAACAGATGAAATTGCTTCACTCTCATCAATCTGTCCCTGGATGTTGCCATGGCGTGTTGCACCTCTGTGGAGGAGGCTTAGGGTCTGCTCACCTTGCAGCAGGCACAGCAAGGACACAATCCAGACTCCTTCTGGGGGTACCTTGTGCTGGAATGCTGTGATGCACCACGTTCATCCGCTGCTGTGTGATGAGGCAGAGATCTGGTAGTGCACAGTAACCACAGACAAAAAGTGGGAGCACCAATTTCTGGGGAAGTCTCTGATTTCTTGGGAGGTACGAGGACTTTCCTTCCATAGTTGTTCTAGGCAAGTCAGACCAGTGCTAGGGCCTCCTATGCAGTATTTAAAGCAGCAGAAGAGGAAACTGACAGGACAGATGTGGTCTGGTTTCTTTCTCACTTGCTGTCTGACAGCCTGTGTTGAGCTGGGAGGGCCATGAGTGGTTCACTCTCTCCAAGAAAAGGGCAGAATATGAGATTCCAGCTGCCATAATTAGCTTTGACCCCAGAGAACAGCCCTGGCTACCCACACTGCTGTGGAGGGTGAAGGGAGAGGGCATTGTGGTGCCATGTTCATCCCAGCAGCAGCAGGAACTCTCTGACCCTAGCAGAAGCAGTCAGGGCTATTGCTCATTGCAGTAGCAGTTCAAATCGCCCCAGTCTGGGTCAGCTCTCAGCCCAGGCAGCTTCCCTGATCCCAGAGCAAACTCCAGATCCTGAGCACTCAGGCCAGGCAGGGACATTTCTGGGGCTTTGCTCAGATGAAGGGCAAAATGCAGTGCCTGGATTCAAAGGCAAACTCTAAAGTTCACCAAAAGCTTACTCCAGTACTTTTCTCTTAGGTTTTCCTTTTCCCTTCAGCAGTAATCCCCCTCCAGCCAAAAACACAACAAACATTTGTATGGTGTACTGCAAGCAATTGATGTCATTTACCTGGACCTGAGCAAGGCCTTTGACACTGTCCCGCACCACATCCTGGTCTCCAGGTGAAACGTAGGTTTGATGCGTGGACCACTAGATGGATAAAGAACTGGCTTGATGGCTGCACCCAAAGAGTGGCTGTCAATGGATCCATGTCCAAGTGGAGACCAGTGACAAGTGGAGGGACTCGGGGGTGCTGGTGGACGAGCAGCTCAACATGAGCCAGCAGTGTGCACTTGCAGCCCGGAGGGCCAACCAGCTCCTGGGCTGCATCAGAAGTGTAGCCAGCAGGGCAAGGGAGGTGATTCTCCCCCTGTACTTTGCTCTGGTGAGACCCCACCTGGAGTACTACATTAAGTTCTGGAGCCCCTATTACAAGAGGGATGTAGACACAGTGGAGCATGTACAGAGAAGGGTCATGAGGATGCTCAGAGGGCTGGAGCACCTCTCCTATGAGGACGGATTGAGAGAGTTGGGGCTGTTCAGTCTGGAGAAGAGGAGGCTCCAAGGTGGCCTTATTGTGGCCTTCCAGTATCTGAAGGGGGCCTACAAAAATGCTGGGGAGGGACTTTTTAGGATATCAGGGGGAATGGAGTGAAGCTGGAGATGGGTAGGTTCAGGCTGGACGTGAGGAGGAAGTTGCTCAGCATGAGAGTGGTGAGAGGCTGGAATGGGTTGCCCAGGGAGGCGGTTAATGCCCCATCCCTGGAGGTGTTTAAGGCCAGGCTGGATGAGGCCAGCCTGATCTAGGGTATGGTGTCCCTGGCCATGGCAGGGGGGTCAGAACTAGATGATCCTTGTGGTCCCTTCCAACCCTGACTGATTCTATGATTCATAGAGAAAACCATTACTGGCAGCACCACAGACCTGAAAAGATCGTCTGTCTTTAGCAGGCAGAGTGAAACCGGTGTCCAGAGAAGCTTCCTGACTCTGTCCTATGAGCAATAACATGCCACAGTCTCATCTCTCCTGGGAAGCAGAAAAAATCTGAGCTCTCATCTCCAGCAAAAGAAGAAAATATGCTTTAGGAGTGGCTGTTTTGTAAGTGGTTTAATTGCAGCAGAGCAGTCTTTCCAAGCACACAATATTCAAGAAGATCCCACAGCTCTTCTCTGCCTATGAGCCCGTGGACACAAGACAGCATGCTCAGACGAAACAGCACCACTCTTGTGCTGCAGACAAGTGCTGGGCTTATTGCTTGTTACCGTGGCAGATTCACGTGTTCTGTTTACTCTAAAAGGAATGAGCCACAGAATGTTCTGTATTTTGAAGTCAATTTGATGGTGGATAAGCATCAGAACTGAGTATGATTGATAAAGTCCACCAACATCAGATTGCAAGAACCAAATTGCACACTGCAAGCACACTCTCCACACTGAAAGAATTTAAAGCATCGCTAACTCATCCGGCCAAAGCAGTCACATTGACTGGAGCAGCCTGCCTTTTCAAGGGTCATATCAATAAGCAAACTAATTTCAGTATCTGAGGGAGACCTACGGGAAGGCTGAGGAAGCACTTGCTTAGAACAGCTTGCAGCAACAGGATGAGAGGCAATAGTTTGCAACTGGAGCAGGGTGCATTTAGGTTGGACACAAGGAGGAAGTTCTTTAGAACGAGAATGGACAGCCTGGGCAATTTGGTCTATCTGGAGGGGTCCCTGATGACTGCAAGGGGGTTGGACAAGATGACCTTTGAAAGTCCTTTCCAACTGGATGCAGTCTGTGAACCTGTAATTTCTACATGTAACATTTAGTAACCTGAGCATAAAGTAAATGCACGTAGTGCCATGGTCTAGTTGATTGGACAGGGCTGGGTGATAGGTTGGACTGGATGATCTTGGAGGTCTCTTCCAACCTGGTTGATTCTATGATTTCCACACAGGCTACTTCCCCTTCCTAAACTCACTGTCTGCCCTCCAGCACTTGAGCCTTGCAATAAAATGAAACAGGAATCAAACTGCTCCTGCTTTTGATTCTCAGAAGACCAAGACCTCAGGTACAGTGAGATGTGAGCCCAGCATTAAACATCCCGAAATATCCACTGATTCAAGTTTGTTGGAGATATATACATGGCACCGAACATCTCTGGATGTTACACCCAAGTTAGGTCAGTAGAGACCATTCCTGGTACAGATGTGTGTAATAAAGGAGAATTTCAATATGCAGTCACAATATTTTTGCCAGTCTTCGTCCCCTTTTGCTTTGTGCCAACAGAGTATACAGAGATTAAAGAGGTAACATTAACATAACACATATAAAACATACCTCTTCCTTGAGTTTTCTGATAGGCATCCTCAGTTCCTGGAGAACAATCCTCTTCCACTCAAGCCACCATATTCATGACAGCTAATAAAGAGGGACAGTGAAATCCAGATCAGATACAGGCCATCGTGTTTTATTACTCAACATAGGAGAGGATTTCTGGCCTGCTGCCAGGACATTATTGTAGGATTAGCTGATCATTTCTTGTTTCAGAGCCCTGCTCTTTTATCACTGTTTGATTTTCCACTTTGGTATACACCTGGGAGAGGCAGCTGCTTCTTGTAATGGGCAAATCTCTGAACTGTGTCAAACAATTAGGAAAGAAATCAGGAAAAAAACAGGTCTCTTACTGTCAGATGGAAAGGAGACTGTGAATCTGGCTGTGGACATATCTCAGGCTAGGGGAAGGCAAAATATGCTTCATGGCAGCTTTTCATGATCTCCATATTTAGTGGGCATTTATTTCTACCTGTGTTAATGATTAATTAGATCCTCAGCTTCTCCAGGCATGGGACTGGCTCTATTGTCAGGAAACTGCATGAAGCTAAAGACATTTCTTTTAATAATATTTCAGTCCTGAGTGCCCAAGAAAGATAAACCAGGGAGGAAAAGAGAATCTGCAATTTAGGTGTAAGTGGCCAGAAATTTGAAGTTTACACTCAGGATCAAGCGTGGTCTTGGTGTGTCCTGCTCCAAGGCTGGTTTGTGCTTAACTCCAGGTGTAAACAGACAAAGCAATTCAGATCACGAGTTTTCTCATCCACCTTCCTATGCAATCACATCACAACAAACACAATTTTGCTACTGAAGGCTTGAGGCATTAGCAGTGTTTTAGACTTAATTTAAGAAAAACAAAATAGAAAAGAATGAGGACTGAGTTGTTTTTACAAGGCCATGGTGTGAGGGCTGCAGAAACAAGAGGACTGAGCAAGTATTAGAGACTGTCCAGCACCTCTCAGCCTAAGGTCATGCACAGCAGCTCATTTCCAGCCTATATGGCAGCCAAATGCAACACATGAGGGCACAGTAGAGGATGTGTGCACGCAGAAAAACGCAGAGTGCAGTTCAGTAGCCTTTGCCTCCTGCCTTGTTCAAAAAACCTAAAGTCTAGCGACCTGTTAATATAAATTAAGGCTTTGTTGTGAGTCAATACACTTTGGATGATTTGTGCTGACTGTCGTAGAGTCATAGAATCAACCAGGTTGGAAGAGACCCCCAAGATCATCCAGTCCAACCTATCACCCAGCCCTATCCAGTCAACTAGACCATGGCACTAAGTGCCTCAGCCAGGCTTTTCTTGAACACCTTCGGGGACAATGACTGCACCACCTCCCTGGGCAGCCCATTCCAATGCCAATCACTCTCTCTGTCAAGAACTTCCTCCTAACATCCAGCCTAGACCTGCCCCGGCACAGCTTGAGACTGTGTCCCCTTGTTCTGTTGCTGGTTGCCTGGCAGAAGAGACCAACCCCCACCTGGCTACAACCTCCCTTCAGGTATTTGTAGACAGCAATGAGGTCACCTCTGAGCCTCCTCTTCTCCAGGNGTCCCCAGCCTATAGCTCTGCTTGGGGTTGTTGTGGCCAAAGTGCAGAACCCTGCACTTGGCCTTGTTAACTTTCATCCCATTGCCCTCTGCCCACCCATCCAGCCTGTCCAGGTCCCTCTGCAGGGCTCTCCTACCTTCCAACAGATCAACACCTGCTCCTAGCTTGGTGCCATCCACCAACTTAATGATGCTGGACTCAATTCCTTCATCCAGATCATCAATAAAGATATTGCACAGGACCGGGCCCAGCACTGATCCCTGGGGAACACCACTAGTGACAGCTGCCAACTGCATGTGGCACCATTCACCACCACTCTCTGGGCTTGGCCAGCCAGCCAGTTCCTGACCCAGCACAGAGTGAATCTGTCCAAGCCATGAGCTGCCAGCTTGGCCAGGAGCTTGTTGTGGCAGACAGTGTCAAAGGCCTTGCTGAATTCCAGGCAGACTACATCCGCAGCCTTCCCCACATTCACCGGGCAGGTAACCTGATCATAAAAGGAGATCAGGTTGGTCAGGCAGGACCTGCCCTTCCTAAACCCATGCTGGCTGGGCCTGATCCCTTGGCCATCCTGTAGGTGTTTTGTGATGGCACTCAGGATGACCTGTTCCATGACCTTGCCTGACACTAAGATCAGGTTCACAGGTCTGTAATTTCCCAGTTCCTCCCTCTGGCCCTTCTTGTGGATGGGCATCACATTGGCCAGCCTGAAGTCTTTGAGGACCTCTCCAGTGAGCCAGGACTGTTGATAAATGGTGGATAGTGGCTTGGCCAGCTCATCTGCCAGCTCTCTCAACACCCTAGGATGGATCCCATCTGGTCCCATGGACCAGTTGCTCAGCAGGTCTTTTACTGCTTCCTCCTGGATTACAGGGGGACTATACTGGACCCTGACTCCACCTGCCAGCTCAGGAGGCCAGTTGTCCTGGAGACAACCTGTCCCACTATTGAATACTGAGGCAAAGAAGGTGTTAAGTACCTCTGCCTTTTCCTCATCCTTTGTTACTACATTCCCCTCTCCATCCAATAAGGACTGGAGGTTGTCCTTGCCCCTTCTTTTGCCATTAATATACTTATAGAAACGTTTTTTATTCTCCTTAAAGCAGTGACACCCACCCCTCAGGTACTTACAAACATTAATCAGATCCCCTCTCAGTGTTCTCTTCCCCAGACTAAACAGCCCCAGGTCTCAGTCTCTCTTCACAGAGGAGATGCTCAAGTCCCCCAGTCATCCTTGTGGCACCCCACTGGACTCTTTCCAGTAGTCCCTGCCTCTCTTGAGCTGGGAAGCAAAAAAAACCCCTACTTTATGGCTACCCACTAAAAGTGTATTGTACCCAAAAGAAATTTTAGAGAAGAGAGAAAGCTCTGTCTCTTTTCCGTCATTTAGAACAGAAATCATTAATACAGGCATTGTTCCAGTACCATAGCCCAAGCAGATCCTGTCCCTGCCCCAGTCAATATATTTGTAGCCCCCTGTGAGACTCAAGGGATAAAAATAGCTGCAACTGTTGTCACTGGAAGAGCTAAACTGGTTAATGCTGTGTTTGCACCAATATTCATTTTAAGGTGCAGGCTGCATTTTTCAGCTGTTCGACAGCAATAGCAAGCAATGAGATCTCAGCCAAAAGAAAGAGAATAAGAAACCCACATCTGAGGCATTTACAGGTTGTCCTGGCCTGACAGAATTACAAATCAAGAGTCAGTTCACTCAATTGCAGAACTGTTTGTAATTGCCACTGAAAGTCTGTGGAGAGCAGGTAATGTTCCAGAAAACTCAACCAGTGCATCATGGCACCTGTACAGTGATCATGACAGATCATACTACACCAGTCTCATTTTCTCCTGTAGCAAGGTAAGGGGTGATATTGACACATGGAAGCAGGGCATCTGGCACGTTGCTTGGCACTGACTAGAGTTTTTATAGCTGCTCCTATGCCATTCTCCATGGCATGGTTTGATGAGATTACAAGAAGGTGGGTGCAGAGCTCGCTGGGTGATTGCATCCGGTGCCAATGGCCTGTGGCCACGTTGCAGAGATAGTTCAAACAAGGTTTAGAGTTGTTTGGGGTTGGTGGTGTTTTTTTTTTCCTGGCAGTCTGGTCCCACTTGGTATTTTTACAGTTGATGTGAATGCTGGACTGTGGCATGTATTTCTGACCTCTGAAGGAGGTGTTAAACTGGGAGGCGCTACCCTGGAGCAAAGGAGTTGGTCTGAGAATGAGCTTAGCAGACTGGAAGAGGCACTTAGTGCCATGGTCTAGCTGATTGGACAGGGCTGGGTGATAGGTTGACCTGGATGATGTTGGAGGTCTCTTCCAACCCGGTCGATTCTATGGTTCTGTGATGTGTAAAATAAAAGAGATTGCCCCAAAAAAGGACAAGCACAAACAATTGTGCAAACAATTCCTTTGCCTCCCTGCAGCACATCTGGGAAACTTCCTTCCCTTCTGAGAGAAGACAAACTGCTCCTGGGCACACAGAGCAGAAAAGACACAATATAAAACTTCACCCTTATCAGCACAGGATATAAAAAGCTGATATCTTGTGCTCATACTCACTGCCTGGGACAGGCCTGGAGATGGCCCAGAAGTGATCTGGGTCAGAGATCCAGGGGCATGGGATGCCCAATGGGTGACCTCAGATGTTAAAAAGGAAGACAAAAGAACAGCTTTAGAGGTTGAGCCCTTGGGTCCTGCATGGCCCTGAGGCCAGCTGCTCCTGGAGGGTGGCTTTGGAAATGCTTGGACTTGGAGGTCAGCACTGGGAAGGGCAAAATCAGACATGTTTCCCTTCTCCCACCTCCTTATTTCTCCTTCATCCTTTCCCTTCTGCTTGTTTCTGTGCAGTTAACGTTAAGACAAACAGGAGCAAAAGTATGCCAAGGCCCCATGAGCAGACCTGATAATGTGAAGGAACACAGAAAACAGATGAGCATCCTCCTTCCCTCAGAGCCCGGTGCCTGGGAGAGCCCATGGAGCCAGGTGACTATCCCCACCACACTGTGTGGAGGCACTGGGATTTTCAGCAAAAAGGGTTTCTGGGTGTTGCAGGGAAGAAAAGTAATTGAAAGTGGAAAAAGTGTGTTTTCACCTGCTTTTAGGGGTAGGATGGCACGCCCAAATCAAGGCTGGTGTACTGTTGGCACAGCAGCCACGGAAGTATGCAGGCACTGACAGGGGTGTTAGGAGGGACAGAGGCCAGGATAGGCTTCAGCCTTCATCTGGGACCCTGCTGTCTGCAGAGAAAATACATTCCCCCTAGTGCAAGCCCTCCATGCAACTCATGCTGTTTTTGCCTACCCAGCAGAGGTGGCTCATGTCCAGGGTCTGCATGGGAGAAATGGGGGGTTTGCCCANTAACTTCCCTACCTCAGATACCTTTTTAAAGTTATTGTTAAACTTTTCTTTTTAACTTCCAAATCGAGTGAGATTCATTTATTTGGGTGTGCTTACCTCTCTCTCTCTCCATCTAATCCCTTTCTTTTGGGAAAGAAGGGGGAAGAGGGAAGGGCACTTTATAAAGTTGTTATTGGTTCTGTCAAATTTATCTGAGTCTCTGGGAATTTGAACTAGAACCGAGACACCCAGGTGCAGACTGTGAGGCGCCAACAGTGCTGCACAAGTTTTGTGAGCCCCAGTCCCGCTTTGCTGGGCTGTGTGACTGCCCTGAACAGCAGCTGCTGAAGCATTTAGTGGGGACACAGAGCCGCTGAGAGCACACATTAAAAGGCTGTGGCTGGAGGTGGTTGCTGGGTCTCATGGGAAGGTAAAGCAGAAGCAGGGTAAATGTAGGGGAAAAAAGACAAAATCCAGTACA
Source organism: Tricholaema leucomelas (assembly GCA_013400475.1). Lineage (NCBI taxonomy): Eukaryota > Metazoa > Chordata > Aves > Piciformes > Lybiidae > Tricholaema lacrymosa > Tricholaema leucomelas. The sequence goes on along the minus strand of WAAF01001122.1, from coordinate 221,706 downwards.
AGATGGTATAGAGATGAGGAGAAATGTACAGCTGCACCTACACACAGCACAGAGAAAAGCAAACCATGTCTTGGGGCACCCTCTTTTTGACTGGGATGAATACAGAGAAATTGTCCATGCAGCCAGAGCTCAGGTTAGGAAGGCTAAAGCACAGCTGGAACTGAATCTGGCTAGGGACATCAAGGGGAACAAGAAGAACTTTTTCAGGTATATCAGTGAGAAAAGGAGGACCAGGGATAATGTGGGACCCTTCCAGATGGGAAAGGGAGAGCTGG
>WAAF01001122.1:104944-220273 GCA_013400475.1 Tricholaema leucomelas | reverse complement strand
TGTTAGGAGGAAGTTCTTTACAGTGAGGGTGGTAAGACACTGGAACGGGTTGCCCAGGGAGGTTGTGGATGCTTTCTCCCTGGAGGCATTTAAGGCCAGGCTGGATGAGGCCTTGAGCAGCCTGTTCTAGTGGGAGGTGTCCCTGCCTATGGCAGGGGGTTGGAGCTGGATGATCCTTGAGGTCCCTTCCAACCTAAACCATTCTATGATTCTATGATTCTATGACTGCAAAGGCAGCTTACCTCTGGCATAGACAGACTGATGCAGGAGGGTGGGAAGCAGGTGCCATGCAGAGTGGCAGAGCACAAGCAGAAGTTTTGGGCTCCCAGGAGAGCCACCGCCCTGCTGTGGGACTGAAGACAGAGTCCAGGAATGAGAGCACTTCACAGGAGTATTTTATTTGGATGTATCTGTCAGACCACATCAAATCCTGGCCAAAACACCACAGAGTTTGCAGGAAAAGAAGGTCATCATCATCTGACCCTTTACACTTGCTTTGCTCACGTGGCAGAAGCACCCATTTCTCCCAGAGGATGAATGGAAGGAAGAATGTTGAGAATAGCCTGTTCTAGGAATGAAGCAGAAGCTGAATGTCAGCTTGTTTTCACTAAGGCAGGAGGGAAAACCTCTCAGAGGAGTTTGCTCAAAGGACTGGTTTAGCCCAGGCAGCAAAGCTCCTCAGGGTCCCCTTTCAGCCCAGAAGGATCCAGCCTAGCTCTGGTGTTCTTTTGGTCTCTCTGAGGTAAGCTGCTGGAGCTGCAGGCAGGGAGTATTCTGGTGTTTGCCCTTGGGATGTTGTTTTGCTGGTAGTCACCCCCAAAACTGGAAGCAACAGACTCATACCTGGGGGCTGATGCAGGCTGCTGTAAGTAGGTCCCAGCAGGCTCTTTGGGAAGCCTCTTTACAAACAGTGCCTGTGTGCAAGCATCACTTTTGAAGGCAGAGGAGCCTCCTAGTGCACAGCTCTTCTCTGCATTGATGTGAGCACAGCTTGCCACCTTGCAATGATGCAGGGTCTCAAAAATCACCACCTTGAGCGGGGTGTGGGTTGCCCTGTGGTGGGGCTGCCAGGCTGGTCTGAGCCAGGAGCTGTGCCAGCAAGCAGAAGTAAGCTGCTGGAACCCCCAGGTTGTGTGGCTGTGCGAAATGGCAGCAAAGCTAAGAGCCTTTTCTCACACCTGTCACTTTCTGCATTGGGACAGGTAGGTGAGGGTGAGGGTGGCTGCTACAGGAGTGTAACAGGTCTGACCTGGCTCTGTCCAGACAAGCCTGAACATCATGAAACAAGCTTCTGACGCAGATGGCTTCCTTTGAGGCTGGAGATTTTTTGTTTTACTCCTCTCTTCTCATAGGTGTCCTTTTTCAGCAGCAGATAAGCACTTCCTATCTGGTTGCGTCAGCCTCACAGACAGGTCTGGTGGGCAGTGCTGCTGGTGCAGTGAGTAACCAGCAGGACAGCGACAGGGGTGGCTCTGCATGCAGAAGGGGAAGGTCCAAAGGCACTGCATCCGAGCCAGGCCTTTTACCCATTGCAGACAGATTTTATTTCTTCTTGCTTTCAGCGATTTGCTGCTTTTGTGGTGCTGGTGATGCCTGATATGATTGGACATGTGGCTCTCCTGGAGTTTATTATCTCTGCCTTTGAGGCAGAGTGTACCTAGTAGTGGTGACATGTGGGACATTTCTCCTGCACCCCCAGACACCCCACTACACCTCTGAGCCCCAGCAGCCACTGAGTGCACGCTCTGCTAGACAGTCACGGGCGGGCAGCAGTACAGCTGGAAAGGCCCAGCTCCAGCCTAGACTGTATCTCTCCATCTCCAGTGCACAGCTGGGAAGATTACTCAATGCCTTTAGTTTCCTCATCTTTGGAGATGACCTCAGTACCTGGAAGACTTGTTGTGAGAATAAATTACACATGGTCATGGTCTGGAAACAGACCAAGCACAATCCTTTCTGCAGAGGACCTGATCTGTAATGCTTGGGGCAGCAGCCTGGCATGGCAGTGGGTGACACCTATGCAAGGTGTCGGCAGCAGCAGTGTCAGACCAACCCAGCTGCAGCAGCGCACCGATGTGGGCAGGAACAAAGAATGGCAGTGATATTCCCCCTGTCTCCCCACCACATTTAGGCAGAGGTGGCAGAGAAGCTGGAGCTCTTGGAACCCCTAGGTGAAATCCTAGATTGCTGCTCCAGCAGCCAGCTCTGCCTCTGTGTGCCGGGATATGAAGGAGTCCCACAGTCCCAGCATGGAGTGACAGGATGCCAAGCAGGGTGTAGCACTGGTCTTGGAGGCCAGGCCTGGGTTTTGACATGACAGCTACATGCTAGTTTGAGAGATGGGCCCAGTGCAGCTCCTCATCAGGCTGCAGAAGGCCAGGAGAGGCTTTTTACTTTCCTCTAAGACCCAATAGGTTGTCTGCTCATAATCCCACTTGTACTGCCAGGTGCACACCTTCAGGCTGTGTAGCATTCACTTTAGACCCTCCCCTCTGGGAGGCTGGTTGGACATGAGCACTATGGGAATATGCACACCATGTGATGTCCCCCAAGACAGCTGAGATAATGCTCTGGGTATTGTTTCTCTATGCAGCTGCTGCACAGAGCAGCACTGCCCCTGGAAGCAGTCTCACCATGGGGTAGAGCAGGGCAAGACTGAAGGTCATCAGCAGCCATGGGTCTCACTCTTTACTCTGCAGCCTGCCTCACCGCCCCTGCATGGGCGGAGCGTAATTAAACCTCTGACCAACAGGCTTTTGCTGTTCTTAAATTAGGAGAAGTAACTTTAACCATGAGTAGCTCATCTGGATTGTCCCCTGCAGCCCACACTCCATGCAGGGGACCAAGCCCTCCTGGCTACAGCCTCCCTTCAGGTAGTTGTAGAGAGCAATGAGAGCAATGAGGTCAGCCCTCAGCCTCCTCTTCTCCAGGCTAAACAACCCCAGCTCCCTCAGCCTCTCCTCACAGGGCTTGTGCACACATGTCCATTTGTGAGCAGCTTAAGTGATGGAGAATACCACCAGTGAAAGCTTCTCACAGCAGAGATGTTCTGGAGAAATAGGCAAGCAAGTCTGATGGAAAATGTTGGGGTGATGGACAGTGTGGAAAATCCAGTTGTGCTCTTTGTTGTGCTTCAGCAGGTACTCTCACTCTGGCTATTATTTCATCCTGGAAAAGAGGAGGCTCAGGGGAGATCTTACTGCTCTCTACAAGTACCTGTACCTGAAAGGAGGTTGTAGCCAGGCAGGGGTTGGTCTCTTCTGCCAGGCAACCAGCAGCAGAACAAGGGGACACAGTCTCAAGCTGTGCCAGGGCAGATTTAGGCTGGACATTAGGAAGAAATTCTTCACAGAAAGAGTGACTGGCATTGGAATGGGCTGCCCAGGGAGGTGGTGGAGTCACTGTCCGTGGAGGTGTTTAAAAGGAGACTCAATCAGTCACTTAGTGCCATGGTTAAGTTGATTAGGTGGTGTTAGGTGATAGGTTGGATTCAATGATGTCAAAGGTCTTTTCCAACCTGGTTAATTCTATGATTCTGTGATTCCTGCTCTAGCCACTGATACCTCAGATAGACACTGTCTTGCAGCTTGATTTGAATTTCATTGAACTCTACAGAAGGGCCTTTGCCCAGCTCTGAACACTGATCACCAGGAATATCCACAGGTGCTTTTAGGACCAAAGGGACCCACTGGTGATGAGGACAGGGCTGAGAGAGGTGTCAAATGTGACAGCATTTTCAAGTCAGAATAGAACCCCGAATCTGGCACCTGCATCTTTACCTGCATGTCAACAGACCTTTGCCTGTAACTCACACACACAAAAAGAAGGAGAGTTTAAGGTCTTTGGGTGAAGGGCCAGGGCACTCAGGAGGACTGAAAGGATGAGGTGAGGTTATGCAGGAGAAAATTAGAGGGCCAAAGCTCAAATGGAAATTAATCTGATCATTGCCATAGAAGACAACAAAAGATGTTTCTATAAATACATTAGCAGCAAAAAAGGCAGGGTAAGAAGAACTTCCATCCTTTATCGGGTGTGCAGGGAGACAAAGTGGCAAAAGACAAGCAAGAAGCTGGAGCACTTAATGACTTCTCTGCCCCTGTCTTTAATAGTAAGACCAGTTGTCCTTCAGGTCCTCAGCCTCCTGAGCTGGAAGACAGAGAACAGAGTGAAGCCTTCACGATTCAAGAGGAAGTGTTCAGTTACCTATCATACAAGTCTGTGGAGCTGGATGGAATCCACCCAAGCATACTGAGGATGCTGGTGGAAGTGCTCAGCAAGCCTCTTTCCCTCATTTAACAGCAGTCCTGCTATCTTGGGAGCTAACCAGTTGACCAGAGGTTAGCAGATGTGATGCCCATCTACAAGAAGGTCTGGTAAAAGGGAAACTGCAGACCTGTCAGTCTGACCTTCTGCTAAGGAAAGTCATGGAGGAGATCATTTTGAGAGCACATAGAAGCCAACCAGGCAATCAGGCCCAGGCAGCATGGGTTCACAAAAGGCAAGTCCTGCCTGACTAACCTGATCTCCTTCTATGACAAGATGAGCTGATTAATGGGTGAGGGAAAGACTGTCATCTCCCTAGACTTCAGTAAAGCATGTGACACTGTTTCTCACAGCAGTCTCATGGAGAAACTGGCTGCTCATGGCTTGAGCAGGTGTACTCTTCACGGAGTTAAATGCTGGCAGGATGGCCAGGCCGAGGAGCACTGGGGCCAGTTCTCTTGAATATCAGAGAGCCATATAATTGTTCTGGGTGGAAAAGACCTCTGTGAAGTTTTGAGGCTTTCGCTGCAAGGTGCTGGAGTGGGTCCAGATAAGGACAACGGGGGTCCGGAGAACAGGTCTGAGGAGAAGCTGGAGGAACTGGGGTTGTTTAGTCTGCAGAAGAGGAGGCTGAAAGGAGGTTGCAGTGAGGGGGGTGTTGGTCTCTTCTCCCTAGTAAAAAGTGATAGGACAAGAGGAAATGTCATTGAGTTGCACAGGGGAGGTTTATCTTGGATGCAAGAAGAAAATTCTTCACTGAAAAGACTCCCAAACACTGGAACATGCACCCCAGGAAGGTGTTTGTATCCCCATCCCTGAAGGTGTTTTAAAGACCCACGGCTGCGACGCTGAGGGACTTGATTTTTAGAGTGTAGCACCAGACTTAGTAGGACTGGATAATGGTTGGACTAGATGATCTTGAAAGGCTCTTCCAACGTAATGATTCTATGATTCACCTTCACTGCTCAGCCTTTATCTCTTTTGCCTTAGGGCCAAATTACAGATTTTCATGTAAGTGTAGGTGGAGGGACATGGCTCCTTCATCTCATCCTCAGTGAAGTGTTTGAAAGTTTCCAAAGAGCCAGCATTGATGTAGCCTGAGTTATGCATCTCCAGGCAGACTGTCTGCGTTCTTCACTGCTTTTGCATCTTTTCATCAATAGCCTGAAAGATGCAAACAAACTCAACAGCTTCTTGGAGGCGGAAATAAAGGAGGCTTGTTGGAGTGAGCTCTCTGGACTGTGCAGTGTGTTCATCATGCTGTATCACATCTAGCTTTACACTGACTGAACCAATGAAGTCCAGGACTTCCTCAGAGGGAGCCCAGCTCCCAGGTATCCGTGGAAGCCCACATGCCTTGTGGTGCAATGGGACATCTGCTCTACTTATCTCCAGTCCCATTTCTTTATACATCTCCAGAGTCACACTCAGCATCTCCTCTCTGAAGTGTCCTCAGCCATGGTATTTGTGCACAGCATCCGTTTGTGCCAGGTTCATGTAGTCCTACCAGGGATGAAATCAGGAACATGTAGGTTGAAAAAAGCACATTCTGAGCAGGAAGGAAAAGCTAAAGCCAGGGAGGCCTCTCAGCAGTTTCCAGCTTTCCCAGCCGTGTTGTGCAGTGGCATAACTAGCCTCTGCTACCCTTCTCCTGGCTGATTTATCTTCTCTTAGTTAGCTGCTGTTTCAGAGCCCCGTACCTTCAGCCTTTGAGACTTTCCTCCTTCTCCTCCCAAGTGGATGCTAGCTACCAGAAACCACCTTCTTCATGTGCTAGCACATGCAACTTTGTGCTGACCAGAGAGAAATCATAACCTTGCTGGCACCAAAGCAGAGATGAACTAAACTCACACAATCTTTGCTGCATCACTGCTGCATCGTGGAATAGTCTTTAATTTGCTCTCTTCTCTCATGCCTATGACTTTGCCAGTGTTTCTTCTTCCCAAGCAGGAAACACCAGGATGTGTTCCCAAGCAGGAACAGCCAAGACACCAGCGTGACTTCACACCTCCCTCCCTCCCCAGAGGCACAGCAGTTTGGTTGTTTTTTTTTTTTCCTCAGGAAGCTCTGAGTTGTCATTTCTAACTTTAATTTCACATCATTTCCCCTTAATATCCTTCCTTTGTGTAATTTATTCCCACAGGTGCTCACAGCACCTCCCTGCTTATTAGCAGCAGGATTAATTTATGAGCTGCTTATCCCTTGCCTCAGATCATTAACTGAGCTATTTAATAAAATCAGACCAGACATCTGGCCTAGCAATACCTGACTGGGCAGCCACCTCTTTTATCAAGCTTCTGCTTTCAGCTGACAGCAAATACCCAGTGCCAAGCACTTAGCAGCCCTCTCAGCAGCGTCTGCAGGGCAGGGACAGTTGTTACAATGCTGTAATGACTAAGGCTGCAGTCCAGGCAACTGCTTAAGCTTATTTTTAACTGCATGGGAGCAGCTAAGTAACCTCAATGGCTGTATGACATGAACATGTACTGAAGTGCTGTCTGAACTGAAGCTTTCTTAAGTCTTCTGTTCTTGACATATGACACAGCCTCCCACTTTGCCATGTCTTTCTTTCCAGTACAGAAAAATTAGAGAGCCACAGAATGCATCCAGTTGGAAGAGACCTCAAAGACCATCCGACCCTTGAATCAGCACCGGAGGGTCAACACTAAACTGTGTCTCTAAGCACTAGGTCCACAGGGTGCTTGAACACCCCCAGGGATGGTAACTCCACCACTGCCCTGAACAGACCATTCCAGTGTTTGATGAGCCTCTCTGTGAAGAAATATTTCCTGATATTCAGCCTAAAGCTCTCCTGGCACAGCTTGCATCCATATCCTCTAGTTCCATCACTTGACACAAAGAAAAGAGGCTGCCCTCTCCTCACTCCAGCCACCCTTCAGGTAGATGTAGAGAGCAATGAGGAGTCCCCTCAGCCTCTTCTCCAGACTGAACACCCACAGCTCCCTCAGATGCTCCTCCTAGGCCATGTGCTCCAAGCTTGCTCCTGCTGGCCACAGTGTTTCTAGTACAAGTCAGGATGCCATTGGCCTTCTTGGCCACCTGGGCACTGCTGACTCATATTCAGTTGACTATCAACCAGCACCTGAGGTCCCTCTCCAAGCTGCAACTTTCCATCCACACATCCCCAGGTCTGTAGCTTACCATGGAGCTGTTGTGACCCATGTGCAGGACCTGGCACTTGGCCTTGTTGAACTTCATACAATGAACCTTGGCCCATCGATCTAACCTGTTCAGATGCAGCAGTAAAGCTTCCCTACCCTCTAGCAAATCATCACAGTCACCCAGCTGGAGATGTGCTTGGGTTCTCCCTGGGCAGAGTTGTCCATGCCAAAAACCCATCAGTAATGGCTATAGGCATTTTTGCCCCTAGCCCACAACCAGGGGTGGGAGACAGCCCTTCTTGGGCTTCCATGTCTAGCACCAGGCATTAGTGCCTGGCTGTATGCTTCTTCCTTCAAGGTGGACAGGCAGCATCAGAGACAGGACAATGTCCCACTGTGAAGTTTTGGGTTCTACAGAGGGTGTTGTGAACCTGTACTTGGCTTGAGGAACTAGTGGCCTTGCTGGCTCAGCTGAGGATGTCCATGCTCCCTGTTTTCAGTGCTCTCTGTGGCTTGAGGCTCCCAGTTGACATAACAGTCCTACAAAAACAGCTGGGAACAGTAATTACCTTTATAACTAATTCCCTATGGCTCTGAGAAATATCTGGGACCTGCCTGCTGTGCACACATGAGGTGTTTGGGGTCTCTGCAGATCTCCAGACTCCTGTGTCCACTTGCACCACTCCAGGACCCTGCTCACAGATTCAGAGAATGCTTTGGGTTGGAAGAGACCATCTAGTTCCAACACTTATACACTCTCCCTAGTCCCAACACTTACACACCCTCCCAACCCCTTCCCATCTTTCATAGGCAGGGACATTTTCCACCAGGTCAGTTTGAACACTTCCAGGGAGAAGTATATATCTAACTACCCAGCATCCAGAAGAGGCCCTGTCTACCACACAGCAGCCCCATGCTCAGAGCTGTGCAAGCACAGACAAACAAATCAGTAGTGAGCCACAACAGTGGAGTGGTGTCAGGGAAAAGGAAGACCCCAGGTTGCTGCTGAGCAGTATAAGAGGGAAGCAGCATCTTCTTCTCACTTATTGCAAGCCAATCTGAATATGCCTGGCAAAGGCAAGGGCCAGACTCTACCTCAAGCAGCTGCAAATGTAGCCTGTATCTGCAAAATGAGAAGCATGCTGTGGAAGTGCAAGAGGAAGGGGTTACAAAGCAGCAGCAACTGGAAGAGTGCTTAGTTCCACGAGGCTGCCACTGTGTGTGCCAGAAGCTGACAGTCTTGCCCGCACCAGCAGTTGTACAGCTCAGCCACCCTTCTCACTGAGCTTCCTCCTCCAGCCATTGAGGCTGCTGGCTTCACACCTAGTGAATCCTGATCACTTCTGAGATAGCTGCAAAAACCATGCTGCTCCTCTTCCAACAGGACCACAGCCAGGATACTGAAAACCAAACATAACAAACAGACAGCACTAAGGAAGCAGAGACTAGGGGAAAGGAGGCTAAGGCATCACTTAAAGCCCTGGATTTGTCTCCAGGACATGGATGAGCAGGGGGTGGTGACTGCACTGATTGCTCTTTGCCACCTGGTTGCATAAGGACAGACTGATTTCGTGAGGCTGCTGCTGGGATCAAGCACAGCAAAATCACAGAGGAGCAAAAAGGGCTGGGCAGAGGAGCAGGATCAGTCCTCACCATGCTCGTGGCCTGATGGGATGGTGTAAGGCAGAAACATCACTGCAGCAACCTGTCCCTCCTCAGCAGCCTCCCTTTAAAGGCCTTTGCCATGCATGCAGATTCCAGGTGCAATTAGAACTGCTGCTGGTCTGGCTGATGTTGTGCTAACCTTGAAGTTTCTGGAAAGAAAGGACAGACTTGATCTGCTGAGCAGCTGTTGCTTGCAAACAATCTAAAGGAGGAAGATTTACATTCAGCACATACTGGGACCATACTGGGAAGATTAAGGTTAGTGCTGGTTCCCTGGGCTATCAATGAGGTGTGTGGATGACATCTGCAGAAGGGCTACCAGGAATAATGATGATAATCATGCTTAAATCTCAAATGTGGAGAAGGAAAGGCTCATCTGGCCAGCAGAATGGGAAGATTTTGTCTTTCTCATGGTGGCACAGCGTGCCAGTGGCTGGGAAAAACTCAATGCCCTGTCTCCTAGGCATGGTACTTCTGGTATCACAAGTGGTCACGCTGGTCAATCCACATGAGCGACATCTGGCAGGATAGACAAGCTGGCAACAAAGAACAGTATCAATCAGCTCACATAGAGCCTCAATTTTTATAGTGCTGCAGGCTCAGCTAGGAGTGGCAGGAAGTATGCAAACCTCAATATTGGAAGGCACTAGGAACATGCCAGCCTAGAAAACAAGGGTAATGGAAATGCAGCCCTGGTCCTGGAAGAGGAGCTCATTGTACATGGGACTGGTATGTGAAGTGCTTTGCTGCATGTGCACAAATGGAAGTAAGCTTGGAGATCAATAATGTTTCTGCATATTCATTGAATCACAGAATTGTTTCAGTTGGAAAAGACCTCCAAGATCATCAAGTCCAACCATGGCCATTAAACCATGTCCACATGTTTCTTGAACGTGTCCATGGACAGAGACTCCTCCACCTCTTTCTCTAAAGTAATTTTTCCCAATATCCAATCAAAACCTCCTCTGGCACAATTTCATGTCATTTTCTCTCTATCACCTCCTACCAGAGAGAAGAGACCCACCACACCTCATGTCTCAGTTCTAATTTAAATTCCCAGAGACTCAAATATATGTGATAGAACCAATAACAATTGATAGAGTGCCCTTCCCTCTTCCCCCCTTCTTTCCCAAAAGAAAAGAATTAGATATATAGAGAGGAAAAGGTAAGCACACCCAAATAAATCAATCTCACTTGATTTGGAAGTTAAAAAGAAAAGTAGTTTAACAAAATTAAAAAAAAGGTAGCTGAGGTAGAGAAGTTAAAAGGTGCAGGGAAGGGAAAACAAATACAAAATGTGTAAATACAACCCAGTTTTGATGGTGATGGCTTTGTCTGCCTCGTGGGTGATGGTCATGTGGTAAAACAGAGAGGAACAGGATGGTGATGCTGGTAAGCAGGGAGGCAGGGAGTGCAGAGTGAGAACAGGAAGTCCCCCTGCTTTTGTAGACCCTTAGGCAGGAAGGGGCAGTGGGCTAACCATGAATCACCTGGTGGTGTTCAGACCCACCCCTGGGGAGGGGTCAAGACCACCTAGGGTCAGGTTCAAGGTCACTCTCCCTGGAGGGTTAACCCTGTACAACTCACTACGACCTCCTATCAGAATAATGAGGTCTCCCCTCAGCCTCCTCTTCTCCAGACTAAACAATCCCTGCCATTCCTCATAAGACTTTCTCTGGAACCTTCACCAGCTATGCTGCTAATTTCTGGGCATGTTCCAGCACCTCAATATCCTTCTTGTAGCAGATGCCCAAAACTGAACACAGAATTTGAGGTGCAGCCTCACCACTGTTGAGTATAGGGGCACAATCACTTCCCTACTCCTGCTGCCCACACTATTGCTGATCCAGGCCAGGATGCTGTTGGCCACCTGAGCACACTGGCTGGCTTATGTTCATACGGTTGCCAAACAACACCCCCAGGTCCTTTTCCACCAGAGAGCTTCCCAGCCCCAAAACTGTAGCATTGCATGGGGTTGTTGTGACCCAAGTGCAGCACCCTGCACTTGGCATGGTTAAACATAAAACTGGTCTTGACCCATCAATACAGCCTGTCTAGATCTCTTTGCAGAGCCTTCCTGCCCTCAAGCAGATTAACACTCACACTCAGTTTAGTGTAATCTGCACATTTACCGAGGGTGCACCCAATTCCTTCATCCAGATCATAGATAAAGATATTAAAGAGAACTGGCCCCAGTACTGAGCCCTGAGCATTAGCACAAGTGACCATTTAACTTCATTTAATGGAATGGATTTAACTCCATTCACCACCTCTCTTTGGGACTGGCCAGACTGCCCACCCAAGTCATGGGCATCCAGTTTCTCCAAGAAGGATGCTGTGGGACAGAGTGTCAAAGGCTTTACTAAAGTCCTTTATTTTGTTAAACAACAGCCACAGCCTTTGCCTCATCCACTAAGAAGGTCACCTTGTTGCAGAAGGTTCATTAAGCAGGACCTACCCTTCATGGACCCATGCTGAGTGAGTGTGATCACCTGCTTGCCCTGCACATGCTGCATAATGGCACTCAGGATGCCCTGCTCCATGACCTTCCCTGGTACTGTGGTCAGACTGACAGGTCTGTAGTTCCCTTGGTCCTCTGTCTGGCCCTTCTTGTAGATGAGCATCACATTTGCCAGTCTCCAGTCAGCTGAGACCTCCCTGGTTAGCCAGAACTGCTGATAAAGGGTGGAAAGTGGTTTGGTGAGCACCTCTGCCACCTTCCTCAGCACCCTTGAGTGTCTGCTATCCAGCACCAAAGGCTTGTGCGTGTCTAAGTGGTGCAGCAGGTCATTAACCATCTCCTCTTGGACTACAGGTGCTTCATTCTGCTCCTGATGCCATTTTCCAGCCCAGAGGGCTGGATATCCAGAGAACAGTTTGTCTTACTACAAAAGACTGAGGCAAAGAAGGTGTTGAGTACCTCAGCCTTCTCCTGATCCCAGACCACTCTGTTCCCTCCTGCATCCAATACAGAATAGAGTTCTCTTTAATTCTCCTTTTGTTGCTAATGCATTTGTAGAAGCATTTCCTGTTCTCTTGAATAGTTGAAGTCAGATTCTTTTCCATCTGGGCTTTGGCCACTCAATTTTTCTCCCTGCATAGCCTCATGACAACTCATGTCATAGCCTCATGAATGCTCTGCCCCTTCTTCCAATGACCAGACTCCTTTTCTCCTAAGCTGCAGCCAAAGCTCTCCATTCAGCCAGGCCAGCCTTCCTCCCCACCAACTCATCTTACAGCACACGGGCATGATCTGGTCTTGTGCCTTTTAAGAGTTTCCCCTTGAGCAGTGTTCAGCCTTCCTGGACTCCTTGGCCTCTCAGGACTATGTCCGAAGGGACTCTGTCCAGTAGTCTACAAAAGAGGTCAAAGTCTGCCCACCAGAATCTCTGCTGAGCCTCCTCTTTACTTCAACAACTGAGGAATATAATCTACTGATCAACGTGCTCGAGACACACTGGCCTGCCTCTGAGTAGTGCAACGCCTGTCTCTCACTGCTGGAAAGGTGTGGAGAATGGATGTTCTCCCAGAAAAGCATCTATAGTGTGGCAAAAGCAGCAGAGATCCTTTCTGCAGTGAGATGCACAAACTGTTCCTGTGCTGAGGTACAAAAGACATCCTTGCCCAAATCGTCCTCAGGGTAAATGGTACCTTCTCCCAGTAACAGCTGCTGGTGCACACTAACCCTGTTCACTTCCCTTCTGAGATCCGAGCTGACACTCACACCTTTCCCATTGTACTTCCAAAAGCAGAGAGACAAGAGGTGTCAGCAGACTCCCTTCAGAGTTTCATCATTTTGATTTTCATAGTAAAGATGACAGGGGCAGGAGAAGAGCCTAATTCTTACCAAGCTTCCTTTGTAGTGTGGCAGAGCTCTGCATTTCTGCACCATGCACAAGATCGCAGTCTGTGTACAAAGGCAGTCCAGCTGCTCCCTCTCGGGATTATCACCAGCACTGGAGGATTGTAAATTTGATATTAATGTGCACCTTTCACATAGAATCATAGAATGTTAAGAGGTTGGAAGGGACATTCTGGTATTGAGTCCAAACTCCCTGCCAAAAGCAGGATCCCCTCTAGGGTAGTCCACACAGGAACACATCCAGGCAGGTTTTGAAAGCCTCCAGAGAAGGAGAATCTACAAACCCCCTGTCTGATGCATGTAAAATGTGAGTGCTGCATTAACAAAACTGTCTGGGAGCTCACAGCAACTTTTGGGCTGGTGACTTGGTGACAATGACCACCTTTTGCACTGTGAGGTCTGCATTTAGAGCTGTGTACCAGAACACTGACAGGCACACCAACACTGCCTTCACAACCCCCGCGCTCCATCTCATGACTGCTGTGTCCCTTGTGCTCCTCATTTGGAGGAATGCCATTTGAGTTACAAAGTTTTCCTTCTGCTGTCGTACATTTTCTGCCTCAAGGGTCCTTGAATACAAGCTTTGAACCTCCTCCCCTGTGCTGGTGCACAATAAAACAAGCAGTGATCTCCATCAGGTCGGTGCAAGTGTTGAGTGACGCAGGTTTTAAAGCATCTACCCCATGCCAGTAGAATTATGGCCTGTACAGGTTTTCAAATCTGCTCTAGCAGCAGAAAGGATTTGACAAAAATCAGGTGCTAACTGCATTGATATCCAAAGTCCAATCCTGGACTTACCCAGAACATCCTTTTTAAGATTACTGGCAATTATTTTGTCCCTTCCCTTGAGTGACATTCCATTTTCCTAACACTCAGGCTTCACCAGCTGGTCCTCAAGGGTAGATTGGTACTTTTGTTGTCAGGCATGAATAACAGAGTGCTGCATCTATATGGGTACTAAACAGGGTGCAACTTTATTTACAGTGTAAAGTGCATCACGAAGAAGTTGTTTAAAACACACAACAAGCAGTGACATAAATGACAATACAGTACTGGGTAGGGAGGAGAAAGTGTTCCAGCAAGTATCAAAACATCATCAACAGCACTAATATAACAGCCTCTAGTTTCAGCTACTCTGTCCTACCACCACATCTCTGTTGACTAGGCTGATCCCAGGACTCCATGTACTGTCTGGATCCAACAGCCCTATAAAGCCTTCAAGGTCCTGCCAGCTTTAAGCAGGATCCTGCTCTGGAAATCACCAGGGCAGAGTCAGGGCATACACACCAGAGAAGCACACTGGAAAAGGGACCAAAACACGGGAATGACAAATTGGTATCTGCTTTTCTCACCCATGCACTCTTTCCCTTGGGAAGTCAGTCCTGTGTTGCTCACTGCAGCTTCCATTCACATGCTGTTAAGGCAGCAAGGAGGTCAAAGAACAAAATGCCTACAAACAGTGGTGACTATGGATTGAAATGCAGACATTACTTACTGAACACTGACTTCAGTCAAAGCTGTAAACATCGATGGCTGTGGAGCTGGGAGACACAAGATTGTTGCTACGTGCTAGCAGAGTCCATTAGAAAAAGAAGGTTGTAGGAGCTGAGATGACAACTCTTCAGCTGCTTGCAGCTCCCACTAGGAAGGAATCTACATTCACATTAAATCTGATCCCCTAATAACTCCTATTAGTTTTCTGGTTTTCTTTCAATTGCCTGGAAGCTCTTACTGGCTCTTAAATTTTCTTAGGTTTATTTTTTTGTTGTTGTTGTTTGCTTGTTTTTCTTTTTTTTTTTTCTCTTTTCTTCTCCATTTCTGGTCTTGGGCTAACAGCCATCAGTTATGTGTCAGAATTGACTAGTGCCTTCTTACTGTAACTGTGAGCTCATTTTGGTGTCGTATCACTTTCCTGTGCCCAAGTTCATGCATTCATAAAAGGAAGGAAAATCTATAAAGGGAGGAGGGGCAGGGCAGGTTGCACACAACCTCAATCCAGAGGGTAACAAAGCAGGAATGCTACAGAAGGTAAAATTCGTTGCTTTTTCTTCTCTCCCAGTCATCCTTTTCTATTATTACTGGGAAATACGGAGCTTGTGAACACCGACTGTCAGGTTCTCACTCTGAACATCTTCTTTCCCAGATCAGAGTTTTTGCCAACTGACAACATGACAATAACTCCCACATATTTGACAAAAAAAAAAAAAAGCCTGTGATTTGCACCATGGAATTCCATTATCCTGCTTACCCACAGGAAATCTTACCATCTCAACTCATTAGAGCATGACTTAATGATGGTGTTCAGGTGTGCGCTACCCTCAGATGCAATGGGATCAACAGTACAAGAAAGAGAAGCCTGACAGCATGTGTACTCTCAGTGCTTCTCACTCAGCCAAGCATTTCTGCCTCTGTGTGTGTACCCAGCAGAAGACTTTTCCAGCTCTATGAGGGTTCTGCGTAACGCAAACACAACTCTTCTGTAAACAAATTTTAACCTATGAATGCTAACTGAAACCTTCTCTCTCCATCTTAGGGCAGCTGAATTTGGGATGCAAACCCCATGTATCAAAGGCAGTCATCTAGCAGACAGCTGCTGAACCGATACTTCATCACTTACAGAGGAAAGGGATCGTGCTGACAGGCAGCTGGAGAGTCCCATGGCCAGAGCGAAGTCTCAGGTTTCGGCGGTCTGCCTGCTTTCCACTGCGGGATCCTAGATTATCCAGGTTTACAGCTACGCCTGAACTGCTTCAAAGGCCGTTGATGGGGAGACATGGTCCATCTTTCTCTGACTGACCTGATGTTCTCTCATCATGTCTTTTAAATTTTTGACAACTTAATAAAAAAATCTCAGGCTACATTTACTCTGATGCTGTCCATTAAAGTTACTATCCAATGATGACACATAATAGACATTACAGAATCTTCTTCTTATGCCCACTAGAAACTGTGGTTATGACAGGGACTTCATCAGATGTACTCCTAATTTAGAT
This sequence comes from Tricholaema leucomelas, assembly GCA_013400475.1. NCBI lineage: Eukaryota > Metazoa > Chordata > Aves > Piciformes > Lybiidae > Tricholaema lacrymosa > Tricholaema leucomelas. The sequence goes on along the minus strand of WAAF01001122.1, from coordinate 204,368 downwards.
CAACATGATTTCAGAGACAGGCCCAATGCAAATTTCAGTGACTCAGCCTTGTACAACCACTCTTCACTGTTGAGTTGCTGGACAGCAGGATGCTTTGGCAGGTGCTAAGCAGAGCTGCCACACTGGCAGTGTAGTATGGTTTATCTCACTGTATGTAAGAAATGGGAGGGACTTCACTTTACACAACCACTTCCTTGGCGGACAGTAGGAATCTTTACATTTGTATGTGTGTGTGTGTGTGTGTGTGTGTCTGTAGCAGCATATATCTGTAAATATATTCTGTAAATGAAAAATACAGAGGATTTCTTTAACAATGGAAAGGTATAGTAAAAATGCATCACAAATTAAAATACAAAACAAAGGAGCTGAAGGGGGAAAAGGAAAGCCGCAGGTTTGATTTGCAATGCATTAGATTCCAAGCCCTGGTGCCCAGGCTGAAGAAAGAGATCTGAATGTAGAACTGCTGCTCTGATGTTAAAAGGGATAGTATCCAGCCTTCCGTTTCCTGCAAGAAAAGAACCCAAACAAAATACAATCAGTGCTGTACTAAGCATACCAAATAAGATCAACAGTAAGGCACAAGAAGATGATGTTTGAAAGTATGCTAGGGAACAGGGTATTGCAGATTGAGATGGCCTGCTGAGCAGGGAAGCTGGGGAATAGAGATATCTGGCATTTAATTTAAGTCGTGACTCATCACCAAGTGGTTTGGATCTCATCTTGTCCCGGATGCTGATAAAAGCTTTTGTCCCTTTCAGCTTCCTTTTATAAATCACACCTAGTTAACCTGCAACAGAACATCTTTGCTTGGTTTTGAGTCCTCAGAACAGTATTATACTCTGTGAAGTGCCACCAGCAGCTGAGGCCAAAGCTTAACAAAATTCACACCAGATCTCAGTGCTTGTTTTTGTCCCCTTCATGCCCCAGTTCTGTGTGGGGAACTGCTTCTCCCAGGGATGCTGGACCAAAAGCCAGCAGGGCTGAGGATCCCTCTCTGGAGGTGTTCAAGGCCAGGTTGGATGAGGCCTTGAGCAACCTGTTCTAGTGGAAGGTGTCCCTGCCTATGGCAGGTGGTTGGAACTGGATAATCTTTGAGGTCCCTTCTAACCTAAACCACTCTATGATTCGATGATTCTAAGGATCCACATTTTCTCAGACTGCACAATGCTGCACAGTGTTGTGGACCTGGACAAGAAGAAGCCCAGCAAACCAAGAACAGTCCAGTTTTGTAGTGGCCCGAAGTTTTCCTTTGCCCCAGGCATATGCTCTGTAATTTTTGGCAACTAAATCCACTGGATTTGGGCTTCTCTGCTTCATATCGTAAATGGAAATCACAGAATCACAGATTGGTAGAGGTTGGAAGAGATCTCTGGAAATCATTCAGTACAACCCTGCTGCCAAAGCAGGTTGACCTAAAACAGTTTGCACAGAGCAGTGTCCAGGCAGGCTTTGAATGACTCCAGAGATGCAGACTCCATCAGTTCTTTAGGCAGCCTGTGCCAGTGCTCCACTGCCCACAAAGTAAAGAAGTTCCTTCTCAAGGTTAGATTGTATTTCCTGTGTTTCAGTTTGTGCCCACTACCTCTCGTCCTGTTGCTAGGCACCACTGAAAAAAGGCTGACCCCAATCCTCCTAACACTCATCCTGGAAGTATTTAAACATGGAACACAGGGATGTGATTTGAGACAGCCAGCATGGTCAGGTCCTGGTGGCTTTCTACAGTACTGTAACTACCTCAGCAGACAAGGGAAGATGAACAGATGTCATCTACCTGGACTTTTGTAAAGGCCTTGGCATGGCCCCCCACAACACCCTTCTCTCTAAGCTGGAGCGGTATGGATTTGATAGGAGGACTGTTCAGTGAATAAGGAATTGGTTGGATGGCTGCATCCAAGGGGTAGTGGTCAGTGGCTCAACAGCCACATGGAAATGGGTGACAATGATGTGTATTTGGGCCACTGCTATTCAGTATTTTTATCAATGATATTGACAGCAAGACTGAGTGCACCCTCAGCAAGTCTGCAGATGATACCAAGATGAGTGTTGCAGCTGATAAGACAGAAAGACAGGATGTCATCCACAGGGACCTGGACTGGCTGGAGGGGTAGGCTGAGAACCTCATGGTGTTCACAAAGTGCAAGGTCCTGCACCTAGGTCAGGGGAGTCCTTTGCATCCCTTGATGAAATGGAGAGCATCCCTGCAGAAAAGGACTTAGGGGTGCTGGTGGATGAGAAGTTTGACATGAGCCAGCAGTGTGCACCTGCAGCCCAGAAGGCAAATCACATCCTGGGATGCATCAAAAGAAGCAGAGGTGTTTCTGCTGCTCCACTCTGCTCTGCTGAGGTCTATCATGGAGTATTGTGTCCAGCCCCAGAACTCTCAACACAGGAAGGACAAGGAACTGATGGAGCAGGTCCATGGGAGTGCCACAAAAATGACTGGGGGCCTGGAACACCTCTCCTATGAGGACAAGCTGGGGTAGCTGGGATTGTTCAGCCTGGAGGAGACCCTGGGAAGACTTAATAGCTGCTTTCCAGTACCTGGAGGGGGCCTACAAGGAGGCTGGAGAGGGACTGTTTGCAAAGGCCTGCAGTGATAGGACAAGGAGCAACGGTTTTAAATTAGAGAAGAGCAGATTTAGGTTGGATGTTATGAACAAGTGCTTTACTATGATGGTAGTGGAACACTGGAATGGGTTGCCCAGCGAGACAGTTGAGGCCCTATCCCTGGAGATATTCAAGGTTAGGCTTGACAAGGCTCTGGGCAGCCTGATCTAGTGGAGAATGCCTCTGCTCCCTTCAAGTCACTAGATGACCTCTGGAAGTCCTTTCCAACCCAAACCATTCTATGACTCTATGATTTTTAAGCATTGACAAGATCCCCCCTCAGTCATCTTCTCTCCAGGCTAAAAAGTGTGAAGCTTCTCAGCCTTTCTTCATAAGAGTGATGTCTTTGTAGCCCTTCACTGTACCCTCTCAAGCAGTTCCCTTTCCTTCTTTAACTGGGGAGCCCAGAACTGTACACACTACTTCAGTTGAGGCCTTACCAGTGCACTATCAGACTCAAGCTATGTGTCTCTCAGCCTAAAGCTGGATACTGTTTGTGGCAGTACATTAGAGGTGCTGCACTTGGGCATATATAATCACAGCTGACAAGTGAAAAACTATTTATTTTGGACAATGTAATTTCTTAAACAAGTATCTTTTCTGTAGCTTTGGGATAAACAGGGAGGAATGTCTGTCACTACCTGTCCAGAAAGAAGAACAGAAAAAATACACAATGTCACAGGCATTGTCTGTATCCCAGAGAAAAATGTTAATATCCAGCTGTTGTTTATTTAGCTCTCCAAGAGCTTGTGTGAGTTGAAGTACCAATATTTTGGCAGGCAGGTGTTTCACGGCCCTTATTAATACTCCACGCAAGGGGCAGGAGAGCTCATGTTGCATGTTTTGTTGTTATACCTGATTCCTGACCACAACAACATCATTACCATTCCACCTGCCCTGCCTTCCCGCTTCAGGGTGGTAAGTGGCTCTTAGTGGCAGCATGAAAGAGAAGAGTTTTCCAAAGAACCTCCTGTTCAGAGTGCCCTCAGAGATAAACACCCAAACTTCACAAGTGGATTTTAAAAACTGCAGCTGTAATTTAGACTTGTGAATGTGCCTCTCAGGGTGAGAAGTCTTGACTGATTTGAAAACCTGGTCTGCTGTTGGCCCCATTGGACCTGAATTAGCAAACCAAAACACATCCACTGGTAAAACTCCTTAGAAGAGAACACAGGTGAACTAGATCTAAGAGGCATTGTGCCAAATTCTGATTACACCACTCAACACTGGTGTAAAAGGACCTATTATTTATGGCATCTGTAGCAAGACCCCAGTCTTGAACCTGGACTCAGATGAAGTATTACACAGTTCAAAATGAACAGTTGTATACAGCAGGCCACCCAATTTTCCTGAAAATAGTCTGAATTACACCACAACAAATATTTCCATTCACATCATTAAAAAAAAACAAACAAACCCAAACAACCAAAGCTAAACCTTGCAGGTTTGCCTGTCTGCTTATATACAAATGTATCATTTCCTGAATGTTCTAAAGCTTGGCAATCATTTTGCAGAGTGCTCTTTAAAGCCTCTCCAGATTGCCAATAAATCATGAGCCATCCAATGACCACTGATCTATAGGATCTAGAGATGCTCAAAGTGTGCAAAACTAATTGCATATTCTTCAGATCCAGCATTCACCAGGGTCTGATTCAGCCTAGCTACGGCATAGTGCTCAGCAACTCTTACCTAGAGCAGTCATGTCCAGTCCATGATGAAGGACAATAGCACCGATTTGGTCGTGTGCACTTCCCACCATTTAAGCAAGGCAACTGGCAAACAGCTGCATACAAATACACACAGAGACAGAGCTGCATTAGTGAGCAGACCCACAACAAGCTGATTAAGGAGCAGAGCACTGAAAATCTGCGTCATTCTCTTAATAAGGGGCTGCTCTCAAATCTACAACAGATGTGAGTCTGTTGTAAGAGACAGCTTGCTGTGGAAAGGCCATCCTTGAAAGTGCATCTCTGCCGAATGAGATTGGACTCATTTGGACTACTGTTTCTACCAGCTGTACGAAACAGACTGTATTATTTCAAGTTGTCTTGAAAACAATCTGTTCTTTTTGCTTCCAACTGAGGGAAGGGAGAAAAAAAGGTGGAAAGCAAGGAGGAATCAGAAGACAAGAGTCAGAAGATCAGGAGAATAGGTCTTGTTCCTAGGAAGAAATATGGGTGTTTATTTGATAAGAATATAATGGCCAACGGGTATCCAGGGGAAGCAGACACTAGACATGCTAATAAAAAACAGTATAGAAAGAAGCAGCATAAACACAGTTAAAGGTCAGAAAGCCATTTGCAGATTGTCAGCATGCAAAGAATGAGACTTCACACAATGGCACCAGTATGGAGACAATGAAAGGAAGCAGTGTTCCTGAAAGAGGATGGATAGCCACAGAAGGTGTGATGAGGTGGTGGTACAGGGCATTTGGATTAGAGAGAAAACACTAGCCTGCCCGGTGGGGTCATGCTGGGCCAGCTGTGAAACAGCTGCAACTGTGCTTGTGCAACAGCCTAACCCAAAGGTATCAAGCAATCAAACAGAAGCTGAAGCTTCTAGTCTTATCAAGTTTGAGACTGGAAGATAAAGCACCATGCAATTTTCAGAACAGATTTGGGATTCATTTAGTGAGGTCCTCCAAATGCAGATATATTTACTTTACTGCAGACATTACTGCAGTAAAAGTGAAAAAAGGGAAATCTTTTAAGGAGCTAATGACATGTCTAGAGGATAAACCTAAAGGCACCAGTGAGGACAAATGCTGGTTATTTTCTTTGCAAAGAATATGCATCAGGAAACACTGATTAACATGGAATCACAGTAAATGGAAATGAGTAATCACAGGAATGTGAAAGAAAATGGAAATTCACTACTCTGATGCCTCTGGACCAAACAGCAACAAACAATGGCAGGACATCACAGAGATTGATCATCCCTGTGTAATTAAGTGCACCAAGTTTGTCATGTTGAAAATGGCTTTTGATTCTGGAGTGAAGCATAAGAGTGAAACATCTTTAGCTCTCACTCTATGCACATAATTATTCCTGTGAAACAGCAATTAATCCAAATATTTCTCATCTCACTTTGCTCTGTCATGGCAATAGGTCAAGACCAGTAAGTAAAATGAGAAGCAGCTTAATAACTCCATAAGCAGTGATTATGAACTTCTGTGAATGAAATTTGGCAAAGATGCAGTTACCCACTAGATTTTTTTTTCTTCAGCTGCCACACAGCAAAGCCAGTCTGAACAGATTTGAATTGCTGGCCCAAAATTGAAAAAGTCACCTATCTTCCTCAACCACCCATGCTGTTATAGCTGCTAGGATGATGATATATGAGAGGAAATGATCCATTATGTGCTAGCCAAGTGTCCGTTCAAACAACAGTAGTTCTGTGTTGAAATGGAATTTGAGTTGCTGAGGGATGATTAGGTTTGCAGTGCATCACACAGCTTATCCCCCAGACACACTATTCCTATCAGCTGGACAAATAAAGCATGATTTCCTTCTCCAGTTCACCCAATCAGCCACCCTAAAGTCTTGCAGGAAAGCAGAACCAGGCTTTCATATTAAGGCCCTGCTAACAATCAGTTATGGTGTGCCCAGGCAATAGCAATACAGTGAACAAAATGTAAAGTAATTGTAATAGGTATCATTATTAGTGATTAAAAGACATTTCAGTGAGCACTCATTTGGTATGGGTTTTACTGACGATTTCCACAAGAATAAGCCTTTCAAAAACAGGCATTTGTTTAATCCTTGATGTGGACCCATATACCCTAAATTTGTGCTCCAGTATTACCTCATCTGACACAAGCTGACTTGCCAGGAGTCTGGAACCTAGACTCATCATACCCTTCAGCCTTGATGAGGTGCAAGTCAGAGATGTAGCAAAATGCAGCACATGTTAAATTTGATCAGAAAACTCCAATGATACCTAAAATAACGTGTCCATGTACCATGTACATGGTATCTTACGTGGGCACCATGTATCCACTAAACTCAACCATCCTCAAAGAAATCCTTGATTTGCTCTGCCCCTCGTCTGGCTCAGAACTCAGGCAGTAAGTAGGAATCCCCCAAATCAGACATCTATGTGGTGAAAAGTCTTTGAAATACATGCAGCTTGTTTGTGAGTTTATTGGTGACTTGCATGTGCTGAAGATGAAAATGAAATGGAGATGAAAACTAAATTCTAACTCTTCTTGGAGTGGACAGCCTAGTCTGAAATTATATCTCCTCTGCAGGCAGTGCTCTTGTGAATGTTGTCTGTCCTTCCTTTTATGTCTATTTTGAAGACTCATCAGGGACTACTCGAAAATAGTTTGCAGCAGGAAAAAACAAATCCTTCAGGAATATTACTGAAGGCTTGAGTTTTAATGCGAGAAGCATAGTAGTGCTGTGGAGTCCTCAGTGTATTGTGCTAGGTACTGGTAGGAGAGTCACAAAAAGTGAGAAAAAAACAAAAGAGTTTTACCTGTCTGGCAGCGTGATCCAGTCCATCCAGGGGGGCAGTTACATTGGTAAGGGGCCACACAGCGACCCCCATTGAGACATGGCAGAATGCATATTGCTAAGGAGAGAGAAGAGAACCAGTGAAAAAAACATTTCCCACGAAGGCAAAGAATAAAGTGTGCAAGAAGAACTTCCATTTAATTAGAACCTCTACTGCTCCTCAAAGCATTTGCATGCACTAATAGGAGAGTTCAGCAGGATCTATCCACAAGGCATGAGCAGGAAACACTGCTGGCATGGCAGCCAGAAAGCAGAGGGAATGATGACAAACAAATGGACAGACTAGAGCAATTGCTAGCGTCCTTCAGATGCCTGTAGGTTCTGCTCACTGGAAATACTTAGTATCCACAGACGTGACCCACTCCTGTGATGGTGGCTAACAAAACCAGTTCATAACTTCAATTACAAACAACTGGATTGCTTGTGGACTCTCTGTGGTCCCAAAATGTAACCTCTACAACAAGTTAATCTATGCATTGCCCATAGAAAAATACTTAGCTTGAGCCAGTGAAAACATGCTGAGACAGATGCCACCACAAATCCCCCATGGAAAGATAGCTTTGATATAAGGCATTTTGGGTCCAGGTTGACTGTGGCTTTGGGGAAGAAACCAAGCAGACACCAAGCAGATGAGGGCCTCTGGACTGAGCACAAACCAAGCTATACTGGTTCTGTGAGTAGATCTGCAAAACTGCCCAGTGTGCACACTGTACATGACTTGAGTGCCTCCAGAAAACCACCATCTTCTCTACTCTAACTGAACTAAGTACTTGTGTGAACATGCTCTGATAAGAGCAGGTGTTGAGATGGGTCCCAAATTTGGACAACTGAGTAGCACTTTCAGTGGACTTCTATTCTGGGAGGGTGGATAGGGGCTGCAGATGACTGATGCAGAAGCTCAGTTTCAATGGCCAAGCTGAGGAGGTGAACTTTACCAAACTCACAGGGCTAACCCCTATCACCCAGAATTATTCATCTGTATCATTAAACTAGTAGTGCTCTGCATGTTTTTTGAGTAGTCAGGCCTCTCTCAGGGAGACAAATCTACCTAGTTATCCATGAAATGTTCTGTAAACTATAAGGTGACTGAATTTCGTTAGAGCTCTATGGCCTCACCTCTGTCCTGACCCTGACAGATCTGTGTTCAATGCTAGCTTCTAGCTTCTAGACTTCTAGAACAGGCCCTCAACTCTGTAGACTAAACCTATCTTTTCTATTCACTAGTGCACTTTGCTTGACAAGCAATGCTGCAAAATCAAGGTGGCACTAATGAATTGTGGGAATGCTTTTCCCCTCTCCTCACTACCTATGACAAAGTAAAGGGAAGAAATAAAGAGAGCTAGCTCCTGTGTCTGCATGGAGTGTGATCTGGCTAGTCAGCTGCCTCTTCATTTTTCTCATGCAGGAAAACAGGATCTGAACTGGGATGACAGATCAACGCAACTGAGGGCATAAAAATTGTCCTTTGGTCCTGAAGAATGCATTAAATATTACTAATGGTAAGGTAAGGAAATCAGTTGTGGCATACCAAACACCATTCTGCCAGACACAGGGCTTGGTGTCCTCCTGCTGAAACTGGATATGGTGGTACTGACAGACACATGGACAGCAAAAGAGAGGCTCTGTGAATGCACCATGTAGATGGAGTTTCCATGAACACAGAAGGGCAAAACTTGCTGAAACTCATTCTGTATCTAATGTAAAACTGTGCCACATGGAACTGCCACAGCCACAGAGAAGACTTGAAAGCTGCAGAGCTAGATTCAGACGACCATTTTAAGATGTCAGACATCTACCTAGCAAAATGCTTGAACCATACTCCTCTTTGAACTACAGGAGGAGCTGCCACATTTTTTTGTACGTCTCCATGCGTACTCAGATCCAGGAATAGAGACGTCACCTCAGCTCCACGTGTTCTTGAACACACTGAAGCTTTATTGTCAGGGCTATATTAATAAATACACTAAAGGTACTTTCCTTTTCTGTCTACACAGATCCATGCCTACCCATGTGTACAGTAATAAGGCTTCTCATGGAGCAACCATGCCAGTGTGAAAGGGTTAGCCATCCCAAAAACCTTGTGCTAAGATTATCACAAACAAAACAGTAAACATGTCACAAACTGTCATCCCCAGTGTCACCCATAGAATCTCTGGCAGACCTAAGTGTCAGATTTGGCTCTTTTCAACTAGAACAGATCCAGCTCTCCAACTACTCAGAGCTCCAGGCAGGAAAAGCCAGCCTTTAATCTGTGGGGTAGAGATACATAAGTTGGGAAGCATAACATGAAAAATGTGATATAATTGCACCATTTGAGCATTAATTGATCAGGTTGATAATCTGACCTGAGAGACAAAAAGAAGAAGCCCAGGACAAATGCAGCCACCAGCAGAATACTCACCTCTCTTTTCCCCAGAGTACTGTGTATTGCTATTAGAAATAGACTTTGGAAAATTGAAGCAAGCTGTTCTCCAAACACAATGAAAGAAACCTCCACACAGAATTGTGTGAAGTAAAAAGTTCTTGTTTTGCTTTTGGTATGTCAGGGATATGGGCACTTGTCTCAGAGTTCTCTCTTCATTTGTCACACAGAATAAAGTAAGGATCTCTACGCTTCTGGCTCTTCTGCCTTTAACTTTTACAGCGGGGTCACAGCAGTAAACTCACTTGTCTTACCTGCAACATCCTTAAAATCACACTTAGGGATGGAATACGTACGCTCTTCGCAGAGTCGGCCCATCCAGCCATCCGGACAGGAGCAGGCGTTTGGTCGCTCACAGATGCCACCGTTCTGACATGGGAACCGACAGACAGCTGAAAGCAACACCATTTTATTACTTCAATAGGAACTTAGCAATGCAGCATCCTGCACAGCAGAACAAACAAATGTAGTTGTTACAGTTCTAAGGCTATGCCCTGGGAGAATTCAAGTCTAAAGGATCAAGAGTTTTAGGGATTGGACACAGAATAATGCCAAAGAAGTTCATCTCATTCCATTGGACTGCTGAGTATCTTGTATTTTGCAGCACAAACTGGTTTGCACCACAGACGTGTACTTTGCAGCACAAGCTCTGGCTGCCTCCTGCTTGCTTCTGGCTTCCCTGCTCTGTGACCACGTATGCTGGTCTTGTTCGAGTTTGCAGAGGTACAGGGTGGGGACTGTGCTGGCTGTGATACAGCTCTCTAGGTCCTTTGTGTCCAGGGGGGTGTGGGTGTGTATAGAGCGGGAAGAGAGAGATGAAATATTGTACAAGGAGAGTATTGTGCTGTTGTTGAACTATAAATATATGCAAGTATACCTTGTACATGTTTACTGCCTTTTACACTTCTATATTTAGTCTACTTTTGTATATATATAATTTCATGTAACTTCCAAAATTCTGAGTAAGTGTGGTAAATTTACTCTGGAGGGTAAATCTGCAGTTTGTGGGTGGCAAATCCAAACAGTAGTGAAGTTCAGAAACATGACTGTAATTACAAGGACTAAGTAATTTTCTGGCTCTGTATGCTTGACTAGCTACTGTGAGCAAGGATGTGGGAACTGTTAAGACAATCAGAAGTTGTCCATTGCAAGGATGAAAAGTTTATAGCATAGCTGGGTAAATTAACTGGCCAGTGTTCCAAGGAGAAAACTCTCAAAAACATCACCACCCCAAAACAAAACCTGCCCTTTTATTTTTTTTCTTTTCTCTTCTAAATTAACTGCCAAATAAAATCAAGATGTCTTCTAACCTGAGGATGAAACATCAAGAAAATATAATATAATATAATATAATATAATATAATATAATATAATATAATATAATATAATAGAACAGAACAGAATAGACTAGACTAGACTAGACTAGAATAGAATAGAATAGAATCAACCAGGTTGGAAGAGACCATCTGGCATAATACAGGATTTACTGGAAGTTGGATATAACACTGTGATAGAATAAGTAATTTTTATTTCAGTATCATCCATCTAGTGTAATGAAAAGTGAGCAACAAGGGTGCAGCAGTGGCACAGTGAAGTGTTTACCTGCAGAACCCAAAGTGTGGTTATAAACTTCACTGACTGTGCTCCTTGGCTCACACACCTGTTAGTAAGCACTTAATCATAAAAGTGAGGAATTTCAACTGAACCTGAGTCTGCAGCGTGCCTGGGTGGCCAAGAAGGCCAGTGGCATCCTGGCTTGTATTAGAAACACTGCAGCCAGCAGGAACAAGGAGGTGATTGTTCCCCTCTACATAGCATTGGCAAGGCCACACCTCAAGTGCTGTGTTCAGTTCTGGGCTCCTAATGACAAGAAGGGCATTGACGTGCTAGACTATGTCCAAAGAAAGTCAGTGAGGCTCATGAGGGGCTTGGAGCACATGGCCTAGGAGGAGCGTCTGTGGGAGCTGGGGGTATTCAGTCTGGAGGAGGCTGAGGGGAGAACTTATTGCTCTCTACAACTACCAGAAGGGAGGCTGGAGTGAGGAGGGTCGGCCTCTTCCCCTTTATAACAAACAACAGGACTAGAAGAAATGGTCACAAGCTGCACCAGGGGAGGTTCAGGCTGGATATTAGGAAATTGTTCCTTCAAAGAGAGGGTTATCAAACACTGGAATGGTCTGCTCGGGGCAGTGGTGGAGTCACCATCCCTGGAGATGTTTAAGCAGCATGCAAACCTGGCACTTGGGGACATTGTTTAGTGTTGATCCTTCAGTGCTAGGTGAGGAGTTGGAATGGATGATCTGGGATGTCTCTTCTAACCAGATATATTCTGTGATTTTGTGATTTGACATGAACTGTACAATACTAGCCCAATATGTTGCCTGGACCGGACAGGCTTTGGACTTCATTGTTGTTTTGTGACATTGCACTGTCCAATATATCCAGAAAAACCAGGACCACTTCAGAAAATTGTGTAGTAAGCTAAGCACAAACATGTTAGACTGAAATATCACTAGAGGAGTTATAACCCTTGTCATCTGGTGTACGTACTATAGACAGAAGATCAAAAATTGTGGCTTCAAGATGATACTACAGAACAAATAAGTAATTAGATTAACTTCTAATTAGTGTAGTTATGAACACAAAGTAACCTCAGGAAACTCATCCTGAACTCTTAATTGCATCCTATCTTTAATTAGTTACTGGATGAGCAAAAGACGAGTTTAGGCTTTGAGTGTTTCAGATCTTGTTCAATGTTAGCATTAAATACAAACAGCGGTTTAGCACACTGAAATAATGTTCAGACTGAGCTCCACGGTGGAAAAGAATGCAAATCTTCGTCTGTTAGAGTCAAATTTCAGTCACTTGTAGACAAGCCACACCGAGCTGCAAGCTACATCTTGGAGATTGTTGAAGTGAAGCCAAAGCTTTTGGCCATTTTATTTTTCAGTCTGGAGAGCCTTCCCATCAAATGTCAGCTGATAATAAGAACGGGAAGAGACCACAGGCACTGGCAGGTTCACAAAAGCCACAGTATGCAAACGGGTATTTTGAACAATTTCTGTGCCTACACAAACAGCTTATTTCTGGGTGTTGAGTAAAGGAGAATAGTGTGCCACCACACTTCCTTTGTGCAGTGAAAAACAAGGAAAGTTGAATCAAAAACCATGTTAAAGCGTTGTGTGATCCACAGCACTTAATATCCAATGAAGGGGTAATCAGATAAGAGGTAAGAAGTTTGTGAATAAATGATATCCCAGATTAAATTCAAAGCCTATGATCAATGGTCTCTGAAATGTATTTTCTCTCTCTGTCAATGGGAGAAGATGTAGGCATTTCTAGAGTGACAGAAATCACTTTGGATGGCAGCATCATCCTGCCCAGTGATCCAGGATCTCAGGCACTGATAGGCTTTCTCTGGAGTTATGCCCAGGCTCTGCTTGTGAAATTGAGTGAGTAAGACAGTATCTTTCCTAGTTCCTTTTCCTTGTTCTACATCAGTCTAGGCAGGCAGAGACTCTGTGTCTGTAGCTGTGGGGATTATTCTTCACTCAACAAGTGAGACTAGAGAAAGGCTTGGGGCAGGAAGCTAAGCCGGGATCTCTTTTTTAGAATAGAATAGAATCAACCAGGTTGGAAGAGACCTCCAAGATCATCCAGTCCAACCTAGCACCCAGCCCTAGCCAGTCAATCAGACCATGGTACCAAGTGCCCCATCCAGTCTTTTCCTGAACACCCCCAGGGACGGTGACTCCACCACCTCCCTGGGCAGCCCATTCCAATGCCAATCACTCTCTCTGTGAAGAACTTCCTCCTAACATCCAGCCTATACTTCCCCTGGCACAACTTGAGACTGTGTCATTTTCCTTTTTGCTATTATAAAAGAAAACAAGTTCAATGGAGTCCTCATGTGCTGGTGAGAGAATGGGAACCATTAACAGTGACTTCAGTTAGTGGTAACAGATCTCACATCCATGGTAACAATCTTCATCTTTGAGATACTCTTGTACCTCTATGCCTGAATATTTATTTCCACAGGACACAAAGGCATTACACTGCCATGAGATGAACCTGGGTAAGATTGGGGGGCAAATAATTTTTGGTACATGTTCTCAGCTTTGCCAAAGAGCTTTCCTGTGGCTAAAAGTGAACAATGCCTCAGCTGCCCTCTCATAATGTTAATTTGTTGACAGGTTAAAAACTCTTTTGGTCAGTAGATTCACACCGTTTCCCAGTAAGCAAGATGTGGGCAGAGGGCAAATAGACTACACAGATTTTAGAACAGCTCAGAGAGAAAAATAATTGGAGTCAGACAAGATGTGTGCATGTGCAGCCTGCTGAGTCCTATAGGTATTTACCATCAGCAGATATAGGCTAAGACTTCTCACCCCTGAAACTCAGATCAAAATCTGGCCTGCAACCTCTAACCAGAAGTGATTCAGGTAAGTGCAGCTGTGGTGAGAGCTCTTCTGAAGAAGCCAACAAAGTCTGCTTTTTAATTACAATATTCCTGTTAACTAACCTGTTCAACCAGGCCAGAACACTTCCAGCAAGCTTAGGACACATTAATAACAAATTCAGAGCCAAAAACATGAAATGCAGGATGAGTCATTACAAAGAGTGCTTTCATGTCACCTCTGATGTAGACCACAAAGGCTTGGGTGGTGTAGGCCTTTTGTTAGGCAAATCTCTCAAATGAATTATAAAGCGGTTTTGAAATACTGTTGTGACATGTGCCATGACAACACAGGTTGGTCCTCTCAGAACATCTTTTGTCCTTTTTTATTTCCCCTTTTAGGTGAGAAAAGGGAGGGAAAATGTTGTTCCTCTCCCTTAATACACCAAAAGGCAAGTTATTTTGCTTTGTATTCCTGCACCTACACCCTGATCGTCTGCCTACCTCATCACTTTGTGGTTTGCAATAATTTTTCCCAATAATTCTTCCTCTGAACAGTCTCAGTACACTCTGTGATGCTGCAAACAAGGCACGTTTGACAGTCTGACGGATCATCCCTTCCAGGTTGCAAGTAAGCAGTGGCAAGAACCTCTTTTAGCAGAAAACTACAGCCCTTGGCATAAAGTAGGGTTCTCTACAATTAACAGGTACTAAATAAGAATTAAAAAAAAGCAGCTGAGGAGTCCAAATTGTTAAAATCTGAGCACATAATACCGAAGTAACTTTGCTATTGGATTGTAGCTTAGGTAGAGTGGCTGTTATGCAGAAATTCCTTGAATCCTGTAGCCTCCATGGTTTAGAAAGAAATGATGGCAAATTTTTCACAAGGGGCAGGGTGCTTTGAGAAAGTAAATTTCTAACAGGACTTATAGGTACCTCCCGATATCTGAAGTAACCTAGCTCCTTATTACTGTAAATCAGCTCTGCTTGGCTACCTGACCAGGGATTCCACGTGGCAACAGCAAGACATGGTCACATAACTGGGAAAAGCTCAGTTTTTAGGAACATCTTCTCTATTTCTGAAATGCTCATGAGTTACAAACTCACTTCTGTGGCTCTGATCTTTTCAAAATGATCTACTGATCCACAATTTTTTATGCAAGGCAATAACAACTGTTAGGTACAGAACTTTAACAGAGTGCCTGCTTTCATAGCATAGGGCAACTCAGCTTGTTTAGGTCTTAACACTCCCAATATTTTGCTAACTGTGTTGATATTAAGAAAATAAGGGAGGGTCCCTGACTAGATAGGCTTAGCACAGTACACAATCTGCTGTCTCCAGAAAGCTTCTGATCCAAACAGAAAACTGATGATGAAGGTGGAAGCATTGATGCTTCTGCTCCTCACACAGGGAGCTGAGACTTACAGGAGGAGAAGCAGACCTGACAACTTTGACAGTGGCTCTGATACTCCCAGATGAGTATTCTGGCACCTTTCCTCTTCTGTGGGAATTCTTGAGCTTAAGGAATGGGTCTGATTGTGACTGGCCACTGATATGCCATAAGTGTTTTTGGTTTTAATGCTCACATTTACAAACGAAACAGCTAAGGCTAAGTTTCTAGTATGGTTGCTGTTGCAGCATCTGATGTTAAGATTTCAGTGTGCAGCTAACTCACTGTTTTACAGCTAACCAGCAGCAGGTGGCTAGTCAGGCTTGTAATACAGAAATGGCAGCTGGCAAAGCTTCTTTCACAAAAGCTCTGTGACCCTGGAACTCTTCTGCTATACCTTATTCTTACTTCAAAGTTAGTGTTTAAAGAAGCTTATATCTGTTTTGAACAGCTTAGTTTATCATGTCTTCTACATCTTGCATTTCTTTTCCCCATTTTCTGTTCAAAACTTCTTAATCATTTGAATCTTGTGCATGGAAGAGTCAATTCTGTAATTTAAACAAGTGAGTTTTTTAGCTCAACAAACCCAGTTTTCTTTTCTTCTGGTATACCAAAAGGGTGAAAAGGCTAGATTTTGTTATATTGTTAAAACCATGATTTTTCTGCAACACTTAGTGTGTATTATTTGGTAAAATGTCTCAACCTATCCTTAGGTATTTTATCACAAAAAACTTTCAGTAGCTGCCAATCTTTAAATACAATGAGAGATCAAGAATTCATGGGATCTATTTTTGTTTTCTGGAGTGCTTGACTTTTGACTGCAAAAAATTGACTGGCAGTGCTTCTTCTGAAACAGCTCAGCATGTCAGAAAGATGACTGATTCTGTCACTTTCTCATAAAATATGCCAGGAGAGAGGATCTTAGGTGTGGGATACAACAATGCAGGAAAAGGAACTGTAAGATTAGCAAGGACTAAAGAGAAAAATTGTGGAAGCCCACTCTTTCACTTGGAAATAAACCAGACACCCCACACTTTAAATGCTCTGGGTAAAACCATGACTGCATTGAAACTAGAAAAAAAGTAGTTTTCATTTTTACCTCAGTGTCTTCAGATGACACCTCCATGCCACCTGAAGACACCACCTATGGCAAGTTAAGATAGGCTTCTGTTCACATAAACCCCATACCTTTGCAGGTAGGTGGTGTTGTCCATGTTCCATTTTCTAGGCAAATGCTCCTCAGAGGCCCTTCCAGCATGTACCCACTGTAGCAGGAATAGGTGACCATGTCTCCATACTGGTAGAAGCTACCACGAATCAGAGCATTCTCTATGTGAGCTGGTGGGCCGCAAGATATCTCTAAACAAAAGAAAGCACAAAAGAAAGCTGGTGACCTGCAATGTCTACATGACACAGTTTCTAAGCCTGGACACAGCACTTGCTACTAAGGGACCTACGAAGTGCCAAGGAGACAGCTTTGATGGGAAATCACTGAGTAGGACTTCTTCATGGTGCAGACAACCACATGGAAAACCTACATGTAAACCCAGTGAGCAGGGAGGTGGGCAGGAGCAGCAGGTTCAGGCAATCCATCAATGGCTATACCCACCACGTAGACCATAAACTTTCAGATGATCCCAGTATATGCATGAGAGTGGGTTTGTACAGTGAGGTGATGTGAATATCTGAACTAAACCACACTGTTTGCCAAGAACCCAAGACCACTTTCAGGCAGGCTTACAAAAGCCCTTCTGACAAAAAAAGCAGGCAGCACCTCTCTCTACAACCTTTGCCATTCATAGTCTCACAGGAATCACTCTTAGGATATACAGGGTATCCAAACAATCAATTCTAGCTCCAGTGCCTGAAAAAAGTAAACTGATAAAAGGGTGTAGTAGATAGTAGGATGAATGCTCTTGGAACAACAAACCACAGAGACGTACTCTGAATCTTTTTAAGAAAAGAACTCTGTTAGAAAGAAGAAACAGCTCTTCTCTAGAGCTTCTTAGACCGCCTTTATGTGCTTGGGTCTCTTGGAGCAACCCACCTATCCAAATGTCAAAAGCAGACAAAAATTCCCTTTTTCAATATAACTGCATCTAGGTGGAGAGCTCAGCAGACATGTCTGTGTGATACAGCCATTGTCACCAGCCCTCTGGAAAGTACCAAGTCCCTGCAGAACTCTGGCTTATGCACTTACTCTCACACTTAGCTGTTGCTGGAGTCCAGGTCTCATCAGCATTACAGGTGATCACAGATTGCCCTTTCAGTTGGTAGCCTTCTCTGCACCTGATGGATACATTCTGACCAACATAAAAATCCACCTCGGACAGAAGGGCATTCTCTGGGATTATGAAAGGCACTGGACAAGGATTTGCTGTTGAAAGAAAGAGTGTGAGGGGAAAGGAGAAGTGAAGAAAATGCAACAAAAGGAAGAGGACACTTTAGAATAATTTCTACAGATGTCAGAATCAAAATTTTGTGAAAAGCAATACAAATGGATCCTGCACACGAGCCCATTTTGTACACTGATGTTAAACTATAAGATTTGGGTGACAAAATAATAATACAAGGATTGATTTTCTGATGTCACATACCTCACTACCATACTCTACTGATGCCAGCAGAAGACATACTAAGGATTTAAGTGGAGAATACTCTATTTGTTACTGTGAAACCATTCTATGTTGTTTCTGTTTTCCACAACCTTACTACAAAAAAAGAGCCTGATCTCTCCTACTTTTTTGTTCTGAGTGGCTGGACCAATAATCAGCAGCAAAATTCCAGGTGTTTAAGCAGAGATTTACAACAACATTCATGAGAGTTAAGAATTTCTGTGATAATCTGGATGTAAGCCTGCTGATCCACTACTGTTACATGGTCTATTGGTCTCATCATGAATGTGGAAAAGGTTGGAGTCTGTATACAGCAGAGATGGATGCCAGTCTCCTGGAACCAAAATGTCTCCATTAAGCACTCTAAGACTACAGCAGGTCTTAAAATCAGTTATAGACATGTACAGCAACAGGAAAGGCTATAATGTGTGTCTGTATTCACAGTGGACATGTGAATAAGGTGCTATTTCATGGAATTACAGAATAATTTATACAGCTATTAAGCCCAACCTCTCTCTCAAAACAGGGCCAACTCTGAGACCTGATCAGCTGCAGTATCTCCAAGGATGGAGATTTCACATCCTCCCTGGCTCTCTGTTCCTGTGCTTGACTGCTGTGATAGTGGAAAGTTTCTTCTAATACTTAATTGGAATTTCCTCTGTTGCAATTTATGTCCATTGCATCTCATTCTACCACTGTACACCTCTGAAAAGAGTCTGGCTCTTTTTTTCTTCATGCCTGACCAAGAGTCACTTGTAGAAAACAATAAAGTCTCCCTTTTTCCTCCTCCTCTAAAATTTTCTCTCACCTCCTCCTCATATATCAAGTGGTTGACTACAGCTGAGTCCATTTTATGCAGCTGTCCAACTACTCAGACTTGTGCAGAACATAGATCACTCTTTTACTGACATAAAAATAAGAGTCAGGCAAGTCAACATTTTAACATGTGTCAGTAACTGCTCCCTTTGTTCCTCTGCAAAAATGGGATGCATACCAGTGAATCTCCAAATGTAGGCCAAACCATTTTTCTTAAACTACAAACAACAAATACTGCTCATGACTACTCCAGTAAAAAATTACAGTGCATTTCCACAGAAGACTTTGCTGCAGAAGTTGCTTTCCTCTACTGTCAGTTTAAATGGAGGGCAACATTGCTTACAAACTGAGACCGCTATTTCATTACAAAGCAAACACACACGTTTACAGAGAGGCAAGAGATTGCTCCATCTTCCATCTTTTGTGCACTCTGCTACAGGTTCCCCTTCCAAGCTGTATCCTCTCTCACAGGAATATGCTATTGTACTGCCAACTGTGTTGTTTTCATAAATCGCCTTCCCATTCAGCAAGGAAACTGGAACTTTGCATCTGGTCTCTGCAAGGGAAGAGCTCTCATTAATTCAGCTTGATACTACACCTGGACTTCCAACAATCCTTGAATTATTTACACAAAACCTTTTAAGCAGCATCCACAGAGTACTAAATCATGAGGAGCATTAAGAGAAAGTTCAGCAGCCCTGGGAGCAAAACATAGCAAAGCTAGGGAAGGAGCTCCTCCCAGTGATGGAGAAAAGCCACAGCCATGTTTACCAGATCAGTAAAAAGTGGCAGTACTCGGGAGGAGAGGACACATTTATGACTTCATACTGAGGTCTTCATGACTTCATACTTTCTTGGCACTTCTGTCCTTTGCTCTTTCCTTTTCACTTGACAAGCAATACCAGGTAAGATGCAGGATGGTTTGGTTCAAGATGCCAACACTTAACTAACTGTTTCCTTCAAGATTCACAGTGGTATTTCTGAAGGCTGCAGGCCGATAGTCCAAGATGAGTTACCAGTACTACAGAAGAGATTCTGTTCATTTGATTTTCCTAGATCATCTATGTAACGGGATGAGTGAAGATTTAAACCATCAGGCTAGAAGGAGAGAGGAGCTGGTGAAGTGGCTGTGCTCAAGCTTGTTCAAGATGGTCTTCTTGACACCTGGTTCAGCACTACTAGTGTATGACTTTTTGTAGATACCTGGTTAGGTACTAAAGACCTCCTCTCTTAGGTGGATGTCCCCTGTCAACTTTCCAGGTTGCTACTAGAAGGTCAGCAAACCTCTAGGGCACTGTCATGCACACTGATCTGTGTTTTGTGCAGTTGCCCAACACTGACAGCATTTTGATGGTCTCTGGCCCTCATGGAGTTTTCATGGCTCTGGTGACAGTAACCTAACACTTGCCTTGAGTAGAAGATTGTTATCTGCCTTATTTCTGCAAAGCTGTCACAGCATGATGGCCTGCTCTGAATCTGTGTGAAGCTGGGTGTGGAGACACTAACACGTCAGCTCCACAGTAAGAATGCCAAGAGCACCTATGAAAGCAGGCAGGATGCTGCATCTAGAGTCAAGCTCAGGAGACCTGAGGTATATGCAGTAAGGACAAGAACAATCTGGAAGGAAGCTTGATGACCATGAAATGAACTAATGTGTTTCTGAAAGACAGGAACACAAGAAGCCCAGACTTTGTATATTCATGGTAAAGAGGGTAGGAATGGGGAGCACTCATCTGAAATGAGACTGTGATTTAGTAAGCCTCTATGTGCTTTGCATTTTGAACAACCACCCAACAAACTTGAGATCTTCAGTTTTGTCTTTTTTGTGTTGACAGTCTTGTTTTCACCCACTACTGCCTACAGCCAGTTTTTGCTTGGAATTCATTCTGCTTTGTGGCACGTGCACCAGGACCTACTGAGGGAAAACCTGAAATCAATGACTTGCAAAATGTCCACTTGAGGAATGTATTGGTTTAAGGCTGAGCTGTTGAGATTGTCCTCAGGGCACAAAGTTCAGAAAAGGTGTATGAACTTAATACATGATTACAGAAAGCCACTGAGAGAAAAGTCATTTGGCCTTGCAGGTCCATCACCTTCTGTGAGGTGTTTGATTTTCTGAGATAGCAAGCACCCTCATCTTTCATTAAGACTGATAAACTGCAGTTTAAAATCCTGGTACAAATGATGTCTCGTGCTCTTCTTGGCTTGGTAACAGGCAGTGCACCTTTTTTCATATTTCATTTTTCAGGCACCATTTCTAATAAACATTACAGAATCATTTCCTGACAGTAGCTTGGTCCCTGCATCATTTGATATTTATGCATAAGGGAGGAGCTTTTTTATTTCCAAGACTGGAATGTGCCAGGCCACGAAACTGAACAGTTACCTTCACACAATGGCAATGGCTTACTCCAGCTCCCATTGGCAAGACAGGTGATATTCTGGGGCCCAACAAGATGGTATCCAGCACTGCACACAAAGGTTACATTGCTTCTGTATGTGCTTCCTGTGGAAATGGCCTCTGCTTTTTCTACTGAGGGATGCAGCCCACAGGTAATTCCTAGGAGAGGAGAGAATTATTTTGGTTTTATACACACCATCTGTCTACCTGTTACACAACTCCTACAGCTTTGTTCACACAAGGAATTAATGGGAAGATGGGAAGAAAGAATCTAGAAGTGTTAGATGGATAAGGGTTGTACAATGTCCTGCTTGTCCTCTCTCCTAGGGTTTAGCTTGCAGACACCTGAGAGAGAATGTGCCCAAATGTGAAGCTATAAGGTATGTTCAGCTATACAGTGTGATCTGGAATATTTCTTCAGAGCAGGTCACAGGCTGCATTTGCAGTGTTCCCTGCTCCCTACACAGCAAGGTGATCTCAAAATGTCCCCAACAAAAATGATAGTAGCTAAGGCTATTGTCCCCTGTCCCATGCTTACTGTGGGCTAACCAGACTAACTGATGAAAGGTGAGAGAGAAAAATGCAAGAGGTAGGACTACGACATCACCACAGAAAGATGAGAACTGTTACACTGGTAAAGGCTATAAAATCTTGGTGTTTTATTTATGAAAGTGTATGAAGTAAGTAATAAATCCATTTAACCACCTCCCGCTGCAAAGAGAGGCAAGACTGACACTAGGGGGCAGAGTCTTGATTTCCAGATATACAGAGTATCCAGGATGCATCAGCCTTGCCATAGCAGAGATGAATCATCCTAGCACATTGTATCCAAGGCCCTACACACCACAGTGCAAAGCAAATCAAGTAGAGCACTCTTCTCTACCGATCGAAGTACAACTATATTCCTGTGTCATTTTAACGTGCCAAAAGGAGCTCCCTTTAGATCAGAGAGGAACTGCCAATGAGAACTTCTCTGCTGGCTATTTCTCTGGCTCCTCCTGTTACAGCTCTCCAGCTGGAGTGGGGAGTCTGGAAGGAAGCCAGCAAAACCACTTTCTCAGTTTATTTCCCAGCTCTCCTGGAAAACTGCCACCATGCTGCTCTGCTTGCTACTTACGTGTGCATGAAGGGGTGGAGGGGTTCCACTTCTTGTCAACATGGCAAATCCTTCGGCTTGGTCCCTGTAGCTCAAAGCCAGGGTCACAGCTGTAGAAAACTTCACTGCCAAACAAGAACTCCTCTCCCTGAACAGATCCATTTTCTAGTATGTCTGGGGGGCCACATGATACTCCTATAATAAGAAATACGTTCCAATCAGACATAATGCATATATCTGTCCTGTTCATAGATCCTCCACAGTTTTTTTCACATTTTTTTTTTTGCTGTGAGTAACAGGGAGAGAACATGGTGTTCATCTGGACATTCCCAGACATTTGCTCCTGAGTAGAACAACAGTATCATGCTTGGTGCTTCCAATTCTGCTAAAAGACAAAATCTATAGCAGCTGTGCTGGCAGGAAGCCTTGAGAAATTCCACTGTTGCCACACAGAGCCAGCATCCAAAGTTCATGTAAGCATGCAGACAGCTCCTACTTCTGCACTGCAGTCAAGTGTGCATCATACATCTCACAGAATTAAAGTACGTTTGAGGAGTATCCACAGAGTTACAGTTCAGGATGCTAAAGTACCTGTGACTCCTGGCAACTAACATCTTCAGAGGTCCTTAGTAACCCCACATGACACCAAGAGGCACAACTGTTTAAACTCGGAAGCACAGCTTTCTTAGCAATAGAGGAATAAGGCAGAAAGGGGCAGTGATTTCCTTCACACTGTTCCTGCACAAACCAGAAACTCTGCAACTCTTCCAGGCTGTTTTCAGTGGTACTTACCAAAATGTTTTAGGCAAATGTAAACAGTTTAGAGAGCAAAATGAGCATGAGTGCTTTCTGTTGTGTAAAATCACCCTTGACCAACATTAAGTGACAAACTCAGATGGAACGTACTTCTGCACACCGGCACTATGCCACTCCAGAGCTTGTTTTCTTGGCAAGTCCGTTCTGCATCACCCTGTGAAACAAACCAAAGTGCTCAAAGAACAATGTCACTTGGTCAGCAGTTTTTTCCCGTCACCTCTGGTATCCAGCAAGGCCATGATGTTTTCCCTCCACATACAACCCATATCAGGAGAAAGTTAAATGGCACAACCCATATCTACTACCAGAGTTTAGCGTACAACTCCTTCCTTCTAAATGATGGGCATTGTTTATAAACCAGTGCAGCCCCAAGGAGAAGAACAAGAGGACTAAGTGGTTGGTCAAAGTTTGTGGGGCCACTTAGTCCTCTTATTCTTCTCCCTGGACTATCACTTTTTTCATCAATCTTACCATTCTTGTTCTCAGGAATGTGTTACGGTGATGAATTCTATTATGCCAGGACTCATTTACAGAAAATCTAGCAAGCATTTTTTCAATAACAGAACAATCTTGTGGTTTATAAATGCAAGATTTTGATGACACCTAAAACACTAATTCTTTAAATTTACTTACAAACAATATTATTTATGTCCAGTGCACAGGCTTTACAGCCAGACTAATAGCCCAGGATTTATTTCTTGTTTGATTCCAAGGCATGGAGAATAACATCCACATTTGTCCCTCGAAGCAATGTACTTTCATTACAAAGCAGGGCCATTGGCAAGAGCAGCTGCTTGTGTGTTGAGCGCCATACAGCAACGCGCCCAGCAGACTTCGCTTCCCAAAGGGAAACAAAGCAGGGAGACGCAAAGACACTAGGTGGCGAAGCTGGAATACAAAGCTTGGAAGGAAACGTCACTGTGTGCAAGCGCTGGCTTTGAAACAGCAATTCTTCCTGTCTAAATGCCAACTCCAGTGACGTTACCTACATAGCAACGTAATGCACATTAAATTTATTGTTAACATTTTCTAAACTGCCCGTAATTCTCATGCTGAGTGACTGGGTTAATTCACATGCACAAAGCAATTGATTTATTATTGCTTTTACAACAGCACAAAGGAAGCACAACCTTGCATTCTGCTTAATACTCACAAAACACAGCACTGAGTCAGCCTCTATCTTGGAGGCACCTTACCACCTCATGCCTCTGCTCATGACTCTGCCTTACTCTGGGGATGGTGGAGGCCAAGCTATACCTCAGCAACATACTTTATTTTCTGAATTGACTGCAGCTTTTGAAAACAAACTTGACGAAGCTCTGAACTGGATAGTCTCAGGCCCGACAATAGGGCAGCAGTGCTGCTCCGGAGTTCAGGTACAGTTGAGACCCCAGTGCTCACAACAAAAATAATGGACAGGAAAGAACATTTTCCCCTTCTCTGCCAGGGAATAGAGCTGACATTGAGTGAACTTGAAATCTCCCTGCCATACTAAACCAAGAGACATCACTTTCACACCACATAGCAATGTCATGAAACTGAGGGCAGTGGAGTTATCAGGAGCTCTAAAAGTCACAATGCACCAGGCACAATGCACCAGACACAATGCTTGGGGAATTATGAAACTGAAGGAAGAATGCAAGCTAACTCTGGCCAGAGAACCAGTTTGAGAGCAAAATGTGAGAAAATAACTTTTCCATGGCCTATGGTCACATGCATATACAATGCTGTATTTGGAAAAGTCTGAAACAACCTTCTGTTAAAAAAGTAAGACTGAAAGGGATCTGCTGAATATGTACTTCTGAGTAAGATACTTTTATTTTCTTCATTCATACTCTTAAGGTTTTCAAGGAGTACCTCAGACATACCAGGAACATTCCACAGACAATGGCAGATACCCAACTTCTGTGGCAGTTAAGGGTATATATCAGTATGGTCAAGACATTCTACCTTCTCACAGTCATGATATAAGAACTGAAAATGACACATAAAGGTTTTGTAGGAAAAAGTAAAGTAAAATGCTGGAGATTTTGAGCTTGCTTACTTGTAATTCATAGCCAGAATCACATTTATGAAGAACCACATCTCTGTAGTTGTATTTGGTGCCAACCAAAAATCCATGCTCTGGAGTCTCTGGGGTCCCACAGGACACAGGAATGCAGATGTCATCAGAAAATGGTGGCACCCAAGTGCCACTTTCCTGAAAAATAAATGTAATTAGAAGTATGAAGGCACCACTTTATATGCTTAATTCATATCTAAATGAACAAGTTAGGAAAATTGTACTAGAAGCACCTAGTGGGTATGGTGTACAGATACGCTTTAATGTAGTATTATCTGTGTAGCTAAAGTAACACATTTAAAATGCCAACCTAGGCTGCAGCTCAGCTTTGGCATGAATGCTTAGCTTAAATTTACAGGAGAGAAGGCCAAAATGTAAATGGGAAATAGAAGCTTGAAAGAAAACACTGCACTTGTGCAGGGTCACCTAACAGCTCAGGGAACGAATGAGAAGAAAAATTAGTACTACAGCTGCCCGATTCCATATTCTGTACTTCTCTCTCGGTCAGATGTCTACCACCATGACTAAGTGCTTCTTCAGCTGCGTTCCCAGGCTCTCCAAGGGAAGTTTGATACCTGAAGAGACACTCATCAAACACATCTACTCCTGCTCCCACAGGTCTTTGAAAGAGCAATCTAAGGGGAAAACCTCACCTTATGAAGTGCTGATTCTGCAAAAACACACATGCTCAGCTCTTCTCATACAAATAGCCTACTTAAAAGCTTAAGCCAAAGCTGTCCAAGGCTAATGCAACAAAAGGTCACTAGCAGAACTGATGAGGATGTTTGCTGTGTAACACACAGAGGATTCAAGTTTCCACAGCTGCAGAGTGTGCTGCCTGTTTTCTTGAGGAAAAAAGGCTCTGCATGCAATTCTCAAAATATATTAGCAATCTTTGATATAATTATTTTTTCATCTTAGAAATTATTTATTCCCTGAAATGTGATAAAAGAAATGCTCTTACAAAGTAGAGCATTATTGTTTGATGAAAGAAGAAATCAGTAATTGCTAGTTCTGAAAATCCATACAAGGGAAACCAGTAATTGCTCTTACTGGGCAAGAAGGAAGCACATTATATTTTGCAGGACATGCTTTTCATTTTTTTATTGTGTGCAATTAAGGGCCAAAAGCTAATGAGAGCATGAGGAGGCCTCTTCAATTCAACAAAGCTGGCAAAATGAAATGGTGCAATTAACACTATACCTTGCATGTAGATGTGCTTGCTCCCACCAGAGTGTAGCCTTCTACACATGACAAAGTGATGTTTGTGCTCACAGTGAAGCTGTCCCCAAGTACAACGACATGGGTGATATTTCCTGGGAGAGGGCACTTTTTAGGGCAACAGGAAATACTTTGAGGAGACCACTGTCCATCTTCCTGGCAAATGCATGTGTCCACCTCTGTCACCATTGTGTAACCTTCCAGGCATCTGCAACACAGCATGAAGACCTGACCACAAAGACACAGCTGGGGATGAGCTAACCTATAAACTACAAAGTCAGATAGTTATTTTTCAGCATTAGCTGTTCATAAGAACACCTTGGCATTTCTCCACTAAGTCGAAGTAACTCTATAAGGAAGCATTCCTGGACTGAGCTTATGCTGTGTCAAGAGCTAAAAGCTTCAGACTTAACCTCTAGCTGCTTCATACTGCTGCAGCGCCCTAATGGGAAGTGAGTTGGTGGCTTTAGTATTTGTAAAGTACTGAACACTTCAGTACACTTCCTACACCGCCCTTCCCTTTGCAAGCAAGAAGCAGCTGCCTTTTTGTTAGGTAAACAGTGTGTGAGTGCCAACCGATTCTAAAGATGACCTCATTTTCTTCCAAGAACAAAATGAGCCTTAAGCTGACCACAGGCCATTTACTTAACCATCTAAGGCTGATTCATTCTATTCACACCGTGCTTCAACAAAAGCAGTTCACTTAGCTTGGACAAGTGGGTTCACTTAGAATCAGAATCAACCAGGTTGAAAGAGACCTCCCAGATCATCCAGTCCAACCTATCACCCAACTTTATCCAGTCAACTAGACCATGGCACTAAGTGCTGCATCCAGTCTTTTCTTAAAGACCTCCAGGGATGGCGACTCCACCACCTCCCCAGGCAGCTCATTCCAACGCCAATCACTCTGTGAAAAACTTCCTCCCCTGGCACAACTTGAGACTGTGTCCCCTTGTTCTACTGCTAGTTTCCTGGGAGACTGACCCCCACCTGGCTACAGCCTCCCTTCAGGTAGTTGTAAATAGCAGTGAGGTCAGCCCTGAGCCTCCTCTTCTCCAGGCTAAAAAACCCTCAGCCTCATCTCATAGGTCATGTGCTCCAGTCCCCTCATCAGCTTTGTTGCCGTTCTCTGGACACATTCCAGCACCTCAACATCTCTCATGAATTGAGGGGCCCAGAACTGGACACAGTACTCCAGGTGTGGCCTGACCACTGCTGAGTACAGAGGAAGAATAACCTCCCTTGTCCTGCTGGCCACACTGTTCCTGATACAGGCCAGGATGCCATTGGCCCTCCTGGCCACCTGGGCACACTGCTGGCTCACCTTCAGCCTACTACACACCAGTACCCCCAGGTCCCTCTCTGCCTGGCTGCTTGTCCCAGATTGAGAATTATAGGATTAAAATATATCCTGGGGACTAGAAGATTACTATTTAATCCCATAATTCTGCTATCTCTTTATAAACTCACAAGACCAGCTCATTCTCTTTTTCTCCTCCTCCTGCCCTGTGTCTGGTGGGAGCCACTTTACCAGGAAGAACATGTAAGCAGTAGGCCTGTTCTGGGGCCTCCAGAGGCTTGTTTAGGCATCTTGGATGGCAGAGGCATTGGGGTGGGGGAAGAGGTTGGAGCACTGGGGTGTATTAGACTTCATTTTTGGGTTGGGGGAAAATTCAAGGGGGTTTGCCAGGGATGTGGTGATTGCTTTGTAATGGCTATCTCTGTATTTCTTTCTAAATATAATTCTGTATTTTTTTCTCTATTTTCATTTGAGAGCTTAATTTCTGTCAGCTATCTTTAAAAACCACGACAGAATAACTGGTGGCCTGCACGGAGAACGAGACGGTTGCTGGTTTGCATAGACTGAACT
This sequence comes from Tricholaema leucomelas, assembly GCA_013400475.1. Taxonomy (NCBI): domain Eukaryota; kingdom Metazoa; phylum Chordata; class Aves; order Piciformes; family Lybiidae; genus Tricholaema lacrymosa; species Tricholaema leucomelas. The sequence goes on along the minus strand of WAAF01001122.1, from coordinate 176,138 downwards.
GGAGAAAACACAGAATTAAAGCTTAGGAAAAATGGTGCCTCTTAGCCAAGTTGGCATGGAGAGTTGGAAGGCTTGGAGAAGTGAGCCGCTCCCCTCCTGGGTGGCGGAGGGGGTAGAAGCAAGCAGTGAAAAGCGAGTTGAAAGGTCTGAGGTGGTTGAAGGTGATACGGGACCCCCACCCCTGAAGCGGCCATGGCTCAAGCTGACTCAGAGCACGGTGCCGAGCGGCAGCGCATGGGGCGAGCTGGAGAGGTGGGGTAGAGCAGCGCTGGCAAACCCGTGCATGTTTTCCCCTCCTGATCGGAATCCGTGGGCTGTGGAAACGCAGGCGGTTGCAGCCATGCCGGCAGCCTCCTCTGGTCCGGGCAGCGTTTCAAACATGGCACCACACGAAGTAGCAGGCTGATTGCCCTCCTTGAGGGGCTGATTGCCGTGGCAGCCATCCTCTTGCTGGGTGCAGCCACTCCCAATTCAGAGGATGAGCAGGCGGCTCCAGAAGAAATGGCCGTGTCTCGGTATCCCTTTTGTCCCAGCAGAGACAGCGTGTACGGGCAGGCTGTGGCTGCAAACGGCGAGCCTGCATTTGGAATGTGTCCTGACGGGGAACCTGCGGAGAGTGGCAATGGAGATTCCCTTTCCCCGCTGCGAGTTAGCCTTAACTTTACAGTGGCGGAACTGGCGGTATCAAGCATGGAAGGGGGAAGGGGCTTGCCCCCCTTCCTGCGCACTCCTGCCAGTTCTGCACAGGGTAACCAGCCAGGAGTAGCGACAAAGGGCAGTGTGTCCCCATGTATCCCCACTGAGTTTGCAGCGGTGACGGTGACAGGAGCAGCAGCGTCAGCCCTGGAGCTGAGTTCAAGCGGCAAGGTGAGCCGCAAGAGTGCCCTGACGGTAGCACCTCCTCTGGCTGGTGAGGCAGTGGTGAGGATGGACGGTCCTGGTCTAGTAGTGGTTCCTGTGAATGGAACTGTTCTACTGGTAGTTTTCTTCCTTATTCTGCCACCTCCTTCTCGTCCACCACCAGATCCTCCTCCTTTTCAGTTGTCTGTTGAGAAGGTGGAGGGAGAGGTGCTGGGAAAGGTTAAATAAAATTCGAAACAATTCTGTTTAGATTGGTGAAGGAAGATAAGGGCACGGACGACTGGTGGTGTGGTGGGTTCACTTCTGATTGTGCAGCTAGAGCGGAGGAACTTCAGGACGGAACCCTCAGGGGAGGTAGATGGCCTGGTACAAGAGACGAGACGCATGGGACTCTTATAGATAGTGGAACTCATCTGTGACATAGACATGGATCTCATCTGTGACAAAGGGATCTTCACTATTGCATGTATGAGAAGCAAACTGGAGCAACAGCTTGAAAAATGGAAGTGAACTGGACTTAGTTGCCCCATTTGAGTGCCCCAGGGGTGGAGACACACCATTGGAGACAACCGTGGACTGAGCCAGACGGTGCCGAGAAGGACTCTAAGAGAATCTGCAATGAGCAGTTGCAACTTTGCAGTGGGCAGTTGCTTGGATGCATGGGCTGCAAAGATTTGAGTGAGAATGGACTGGGACTGTCCATTATTTGATGTTGAGTGCTACTGAGCACAGTGCAGGTGGAAACAGAGTTCCTTTGTTTGTGAAAAAGAATTTGTTGGGAAAAACTGTATGGGTGTTTCCATCCTTTGGGTGAGGATAGAACCTGTCCAAGGGGTGGTTATTTCCTAGTGGGGGAAGTCCAGGACATGTATGTTGAGCAATGCAGGAAGGTGGCAAGATCAAGCGTGTTCTACAAAGGAGTTTTGATTCGGACTGAGACAGCTTGAGTTTAAAGTATGTACAAGTTGTTATTGAGTCTCTTTCAGATAGTTGATGTCATCTGAGAAGTCCCACTAGATGAGAAGAGTTGTGTCTAGGATCTGAGTGACAGATGGGCTTGAAGAAAAGCACCAGAATGATGCAGGATTTGGATGGCACTGTTCACTATATAGAGAGTGTTTCTAGTTAGATGAGTAGTGTGATAAGCAGGAATTACGGGATTGAATACAGGGTGGAATGTCCCAAGTTGAGAATTATAGGGTTAAAAAATCTCCTGGGGACTAGAAGATTACTATTTAATCCCATAATTCTGCTATCTCTTTATAAACTCACAAGACTGGCTTGTTCTCCTTTCCTCTTCCTGCCCTGTGTGTGTGGAGGGAGCCACTTTATCAGGAAGAACATGTAAGCAGTAGGCCTGTTCTGGGGCCTCCGGAGGCTTGTTTAGGCATCTTGGATGGTGAAGGGATTGGTGGGGCGGCGGGAGGATTGGAGCACTGGGGTGTATTAGACTTCATTTTTGGGTTGGGGGAAAATTCAAGGGGGTTTGCCAGGGATGTGGTGATTGCTTTGTAATGGCTATCTCTGTATTTCTTTCTAAATATAATTCTGTATTTTTTTTCTCTATTTTCATTTGAGAGCTTAATTTCTGTTGGCTATCTTTAAAAACCACGACACTGGTCTCCAGCAAATTTGTTCCCAGCCTGTAGTGCTGTTTGGGGTTGCTGTGGCCAAAGTGTAGAACCCTGCACTTAGCCTTGTTAAACCTCATCCCGTTGGCCTCTGCCCACCCATCCAGCCTGTCAAGGTCCCTCTGCAGGGCTCTCCTACCCTCCAGTAGATCAACACCTGCTCCTAACTTGGTGTTGTCTGCAAACTTACTGATGATTGACTCAGTGCCCTGGTCCAGAACATGAATAATGCCCTGGTCCAGAACATCAATAAAGATACTGAACAGGACTGGGCCCAGCACTGATCCTTTGGGCACACCACTCGTGACTGGCTGCTAACTGGATGTGGCACCATTCACCACCCCTCTGGTCCTGGCCGTCCAGCCAGTTCTTGACCCATATCAGAGTGAATCTGTCCAAGCCACAAGCTACCAGCTTTGCCAGGAGCTTGTTGTGGCAGACGGTGTCAGGGGCAGACACAAACACCCTCTCTGCCATGTTAAACACTGATATTGTTAAATTCGTCCATAACATCTCCCAGTTATGTCTCATACCACCATAAAAAAGTCTTGCCTTAGAGAAGGAGATCTGCAGTGTGTGCACTTTAGGAAATTAAACACAACCCCACAACCCCCCCTTTCTCACGTACCTGAATAAAGAGCAACTTTACATCAGCAACATTTGCTAACAGTGCACTGTTGCAGAACAGGAGATGGGATATGAGGGAAATCAACCTTTCAGTATTACAATAGGACTCTAAAACAAGAGGAAAACATACATGGGGTGCCAAAAAGGGAGAAAAAAAAATGCACACCATGCTGAATATTGTTGCCGTCTTTTAAGAAAACCTGAACGTCCAGAGCAGTGTTTCAGAGGAGGAGAATAATGCAAACTAAAGGCAGTAGAGGAGTGCAGCCCAACAGGCTGAAATACCTTACTGGAGTTTTGACAGTTGTCCACAGAATATAATGTATAGGTGAATGGGAACATGTGCTTTGTCAGTCTAAGTGATAGAGCACAACCTTTCTTCCAGGTCTTTTAAAAACCTGCACTAAATGAGGGTTCATAAACTTTCCCTCTTCATTCCCTCAGAGATTTTATGGAAACAGAATGGCAGCAGTGCTCTTACCTGTACTGGACCTTGCTCCCGTAGGTGTAAGTGCTTCCAAGAACTTCTGCATTTGGGACAGAAGGTGGTGGGCCACAGCTTAACAGCTCACAGCTTGGGTATGGCTTTTTCCAGACACCATTCTCCAGACAAGTCAGTTCTGAGGTTCCTTGCATGACAAAACCAGTCAAGCAGGTATAGATGATGGTATTCTCATCTGCAGAGCTGCTCCCATTGATGACTGTGTTGGGGATGATGGGTGGAGAGCCACAGGAAATCTGCCCACAGCGAGGAAAGCCAGAACTCCACTTGCCACCTGCCTCACAGGTGACTTCAGATGGCCCTAGCAGCTTGAAACCTTCTAGGCATTGAAACTGGGCACTTTTCCCACAGATGAAATCTGAACCAAGAACAAGCCCATTCTGAATTTGTGGTGTAGGACACAGACAAGGGAGGCAAGATGGAAGGCTTCCACTCCAGGAGCCATTGGACAAACACTGCCGTAAAGAACTGCCATGCAGTTCATAGCCAGGGAAGCACACATACTGGGCAAAGTCCCCATAGGTAAAGCCTGAGCCATTCAGAAAGCCATGGGAGATGTCTTCAGGAGGTCCACAAACAACTGGCTCACAGTGCGGAGCTTCTGAATCCCAGGTACCATCACTCTGACAGGTACGTGTAGACGTCCCTTGCAGACTATACCCTTCATCACAGTGATAGTGCAGTTGCTTCTTAAAGCCAAAGTCTGACCCACTTGTTCTCCCATTGGAAAGAGGCAATGGCACCTGGCAGGTCACAGCTTTACAAACTGGAGCGGTTCCACTCCAGCTTCCATTTTCAAGGCAGACTCTGATTCTGTCCCCATCTAACAGGAAGCCTTCATTGCAGCTGTACTCTGTACGTCTCTGGAATGTGTACTCCTCTCCAGTCACCTGTCCGTTCTCCAAAACTGGTGGTGGGCCACAGGAAACAGGAATGCAAATTGGTTCGCTGCCATCCCATTTCTGGTTCTCTTGGCATCTCCTTTCTGTGGGGCCGTTTAACTGGTACCCGGGATCACAGTCGTAGTAGACAACGCTCCCATATGTGTAGTTTTCCCCTCTTACGTTCCCGTTCATAAGCTGGGTGGGTGAGCTGCATGTTACTGCTTTGCAGTACGGAGACGTGTTACTCCACTGGCGACTTGGCAAGCAGAGCCGTGTGTCGGAGCCCACGAGAGTGAAGCCTGGCTTGCAGGTGTACTGCACTGCACTGCCCAGGGTGTTCTCAGTGAAATGCAAAAAGCCATTCTCTGGGGGTGACAGCAAGGTGCACTGTATTGAAACACAGGCAGGGGCAGTGCCATTCCAAGCCCCATCTTCTTGGCAAGCTAGAACAGGGTTTCCCAGCAGTTCATAGCCAGAGTAACACGTGTATAAAATAACTGTTCCAAATAAGAAAGAGGTGAGCTGCGTTGCACTGTCCTCCTTCAAGGAAGCTTTGAAGTCTTTCAAACTGTCAGCCAGTAACACATGTGAAAGGGAAGGACTCTCTGTAACACTGTCCTGATCAGAACGTCTTTCTCCATGCCTCACCTGAACATACTCCCCAAAGTCAATGTGAGGAGGCAGGCCACAATCTGCTGGGAGGCAGGTTGGTGTGGAGCTAGACCAGCCTGATTCTTCACAGGTCTGCATGGCAAGGCCAGATAGCTGGAAGCCTGGCACACAACTGTAAATAACCATGGCCCCATAGCTATAATCTGCACCCTCTACAAAGCCATTCTCAATGGGCTGAGGGGGTTGGCAGTTTATGGCTTTGCAGGAGGGAACTTCTGTACTCCACTCCCCTGTCTCTAGGCATCTCAGTGTTTCCTCTCCTTGAAGATGGAAACCTCTGTCACAGGAATACCTAACAGTCTGCCCATAATGGAAGTTTGTGAATGAGTATCTGCCATTGAGGATCTTCTTAGGCTTTGGGCACTGAATAGGTTTGCAAGCTGGCCTTCCTCCAAGCCACTGGCCATCTTCTCCACAGAGGATGGTAGTGTTCCCCACTAGTTCAAAGCCTGGCTTACAAGTATAGAGGGCTGTGCTAAGGAAGGTGAGGCCTTGCACATCAACAATGCCATTCTGTATTTCTTCTGGTTGGGGGCACTCCACAGGAATACATTCTGGCAAAGGCAAGCTCCATGAGCCATTGGCCATGCATCTAATGGTTGACTCACCCTTCAGTAAAAATCCGTCCACACAGATGTATTTCACAGTGCTACCAAAATGAAGAGTGGAAATCACTGGGTCACCAAAGGGGATGTATGGAGCTGCAGGACACTGCACAACCTTGCAGAAGGGGAAGGAATCATTCCACTGTTGGGAGGGCAAGCATTTCAGTACAGAGGAGCCATGCAAAACATAACCTTCCTTGCAGGAGAACTGCACAACACCAACCTGGTAAGCCACTTCCCTCAAAACCAGCTGGTTTTCTGCCAAAGGTGGTTCTGGACATTTTGTTGGCACACACTTTGGGCTTTGCTTTTTGTTCCATTTCCCAGATTTCTGACATGTCCAAGAAACATCTCCGATCAGCTCATAGCCTTCATTACAGAAAAACTCAACTTTGGAGCCCATATCAAAAGTTTCTCCCTTGGAGTATCCATGCTGGATGGGTGGTGGTTTTCCACAGCTGAGGGGAACACAGTGAGGAGGTGATTCACTGTACCACTGCCGATTGGCCTGGCAGACAAACACTGAGCTCCCAACCATCTGGTAGCCAGATTCACACTGATAGTTTGCCTGATTCTCAAAGAAGCGTCCAGTTGTGTCCTGCAAAAACAGTTAAGATGGGAACATGTCTGAAATGAATGGCATGGCTGAGAAAAATAGAAGACCAATTTAAGTTCTTGTGTTCTTTTGCTTTAGTTCCTGTTCGAAACCCAGTAAAGGCTGTTTGCAAAGGAATGAATGCAGGTAACTGACACAGAATGTCATGCCTCAAATTATGTACACTGCTGTCAGGAAATCTGACAGCACCATCAAAAGAAAACATGACAAGGCTTAAAAGGTGAAAGACAGTAAATATTTCCTCTGCTTTTCCCCCTCCTGACCCAAGAGGCCCCAAGATATGTAGGCAGGAAGACAGAAAATAAGTGTGTCAGGAGAAGCTGGTGTGAAATGGTCTACTGCTACAATTCTTTAGTTTACAGGCATATTCAAGGCTGGAGCCCTCAGATAACACTACTGCTAGGAGACATTTGTAGGTGCCATATACACAGATGCAGGGTCTTGAGCAGGCAGATGAGGAGCAAAGTTGCAGGCTAAGCTCTGACTGATGCTTAAAAGCATCTATAACTGGAAGGAATATCTGGAGGAGTGATCCTACCTAAGGAAGGCAACACAGAGTGATATATATTTGTTATGCAGTCTGTGTGGGAGGCTGAACAAATATTGTTGCTGGGAGTCCACGTAGGAAATGGAATGCAACCCCCTCCTTCCTCTCCTCCCTTCCCTGCCCCTCCTCATTTTTTGGCAAATGCAGATGGTCTGGTGGCTAAACTGAAGTAAGGAAGTGTGGGTGTTCATAAGGAAAATGTTTTAAAAATTCAAAGTTAAATCTTTATAATAGTGCTGTTGATCTTCCTTACCACAATATTACTCATGTGCATTAAATCACAACAAGGGTTAAGTCATTTTACAGATTTGACCTGCCATGAGGAGATTTTAAACTTCAGGTATTGGTGCAACGCGATTTGATATGGAAAGGCAAGTTCTGACTTCAGTAAAGGTATGTGTTTGCATCAGAAAGAGAGAAATCATCCCGAGGTGATTTACTTATCTGTGGCAAACCAGATATTTTTTTTCCATCACAGTAAAAAGAGCAAGGCTTGTGAACTGGCAACAGCACTTCAAATGTCTCCAGGTGGCATTGTAAAGCCCCCATGGACCAAACAAAGAAAAGACATTAAGGAAATCAATTGATTGTCATATGGCACCTTGAGTCTCCTAACTGAAAACCCACTTACAGATAGGAAATCCTATGGAAGTGTTCATGGTTTTCGGACATGAATTTGCTGCAGATCCACTCACTTTCCCTTTGCTTATTCCACCCAGTGATGTGCTTCCTTAATTTTAACAAGAAAGCAAATCAGAAGAAGAAAACCCCAACAGCTGCATTTGTGAAGAAATACAGTTTGTTATGGTACCAGGCAGATGAGAAAACTCATTCTGTACCTTAAGAAAGCCGTTCTCAAGCTGTGGTGGTTCTCCACAGGACACTGGATGGCATGTGGGCAAACTGCCACTCCAGTTTCCAGTGGCCTCACAAGTCCGCTTCTTCTCTCCCTTGATGTAGAACCCCTTGTTGCAGCTGTAAGCCACCACTGCCCCAAAGCTGTAGTTGGCCCCACTGATATAGCCATTGCTGATGTGGGGAGGCTCTCCACAGCGAACGGGGATGCATTGGATAGTCAAAGGAGAAGGATTCCACTGACCCCCTCGAAGGCACTCGATCTTGGCTGAAGTGTTCAGAACAAAGCCTTCCATGCACTTGAAGCTCACAACAGAGCCAGCTGCAAATCTGGCTTTACTAATGGACTCCAGGATGCTGTATGAGACGGTGGATGGCTTCTCACAGAAATCCGCGATGCAGTGGGGCATCTCCCTGCCCTCTGGAGGCACCCACTTCCCTTCTGCATTGCAAAGGAGCTGAGAGTTATCAGCTAGGCTGTAGCCATCTGAGCAGAAATAATAAGCTATGTCACCAAAGAGGCGGTGGCTACTCTCTGGTGATGCATTCTCCACATGGGGTGGCTCATCACAGGATACTGCCAGGCACTGCTGATTGCTCACACTCCACTCGCCACTGGCCAAGCACTCTATGGTTGCAGGGCCAACTAATGTGTAACTGTGGATAAAGAAACCACACAGGAAGTAAAAAAGACAAGCATTGTCAGATGCTACCTACAATTTCCTGAAGCCCCTGCAGTATAAGCTTGCTTGATAGCACCCCAGTACGAAAGCTGTTATCAAATTCAAAAGGAAAATCCTAAAGCCTACACTTCCACAGGTGAGATATCACAATGAGGAATATCCTCGCACAGCTTGTGTATGTTGCTACTTACTTCTCTGCTCACCTGATTACCATTCCTGAACTTCTATTTTGGTGGAAACAACTACAACAAACCTAGTGTTGTGATACAACAGGACATAAAATTCTCAAAGAAATGATCCCCTCAAGAAATACCTCCTTTTTAGCAGAACTGAATGGTGAGGAAATAGACAAAAAGCTCATAAAGGCCTTTTGGGTTTCTGTATCAATCCCCTTACTGATGGAGAAACTCCTTAATTAGTTACCGAGAAGTGCTCTTGCCAATAATGTACAGTGGCAGTCTGTAACAGATTCTTCCTAAAAATAGTTATAAAACCCACTAAAAAAATAAATAATGCTGAGTAGAAAAATAAAAGCATCTTTAACAATTAAATCCTCCACATGATTACTGTTAGTGTAGTTGTACTTCTCTAATGTGTCTCAGATACAGCAACAAGCATTACTCTGTGCTGCTCATCTCACTTGAAACCCTGTTGATTAATAATGCAACAGTACAGTCACAGAACTTGTGACTATCCTCTTCTTCTGTTTTGAAATCTCTCCGGTATGCCCTCACAGAAAACAAAGAAAGAGTAACTACTGCAGTTTCCAATGAGTCTTTCCAGTTGTAGGCTGTAAAATGGTTGTTCAGATATTGATGGCAACATCTGTAAAAGTGTTTCCTTTTTGGAAGATTCATTTCCAAAGCTTTGTGACTGGACTCCAGAGAAATGGCCTGTTAAGTCCCAATGTTTACTATGACCACTCTATTCATTGTCACAGACAGCTGTGACCCTCTTTAAATGCTGCTATCTTGTCTAATTTAAAATGCTTGCACAGAAAAGAGAAGCAGTTTTTAATTCACAATACGGTCAAAAAGCTACAATAAGGATCCTTTGTTTCAACTATATTTCAAATCACACTGCAAAGCCAGTTGATATGGAAAAATGCTGGCTTATCATTCTACAATTTTACATCAAGAAGGAGCAGAAAATCTTCAAGTTCCTTAGGGGCTAACCTGGCAAAAGCTCTGCACCCTTGCTCTGCATTTTGGAAAGACCAGTTTCAAGAAATTCACTGGAACTGCTCACAGGCTACAAAGATACGCATGTGCAAAGGTTTTTGCAGGATCAGGGTTACGTTCACGCTCAACATCATCAGAAAGAAGCCTCACCTTTGATGAAATATGATCTGCCAAGGTCATTACACTGAGTAGGTGAATACCAAAGAAAAAATAAATCTCAATGAAGAAGGAGGAAGAGTTTTAAAGAGACAGAATTTAGAACACCAGAACAGACAGTTCTCAAAATACCCCAAACAGATTTCTTACAGCCTACACAGACATAGGAAGTTGTTTATGACTGGAGTCCTGAGTTTACCACAGAAGTACCAGTTCTGCAGTAATTCCAAGGAAGAGGGCTTTCTACTGAATCGGTCTATCATTCCTCATTTAATAAATGCCTGTGCATCCTGCACTAACTTGCCAGCCCACAAAGAAATTCTCCATCACACTTAATGTCTAGACAATTATGACAAGAGCAGTAAAAATCAATTAGTGTGCAGTTACTTTTGAAGCAGTGCACCAATTTTACTCATCCTGGCTATCAGTCCAGCACTGCTATTCTACATACCCTTTTTTACACGTGTAAGAGACTGTGTTTCCGAAAGTAAAGTTATTTCCGTCAACAACAGCATCTTTGATGGCAGGAGGGGATCCACAAGAGACAATACTGCAAGTTGGAGGTGTGCTGTTCCAGTTCCCTGAAGATGCACAGACAAGTACAGAAGGCCCCTGAAGGCTAAGACACAAAGATAGTTATTAAAGCAGTCAATTCAGTCCAGGTGAGAAACAGAGATGGAAAGAGGTGCTCTGTTTCTCACTGTGGTGTGTTTAGGAAATCACTCCCCAAAATGAAAATTACCAGATCAGTTCCGATGGCTTAGAAATAAGATACAGCTGTACTTTACAANAAGGTCAACACCACCTTCTTCTCTCTCTCCAGATAGAAAACAACCAGCAAAGCTGGTTATCTGGAAAACGTTAGTGGAGGAGTTAGAGAGGGGTGAAAGAGCAGCAACAGAGCCAGCACTCAAAAGCCAAGAGAAGGAAACTGTTGATATGTCGACTTTTTGTACTAATTAGAAAACCAACGAATGTGTGGTAGTTTAAGGCTTATTGGAACATTCTAATAAGGTAAATTGTTACTTTCCCGAAAGCTCAGTACGGAATCTGAATGAGCAGAGCATTGGTTGTGAAAGAATAACAATTGATAAAGTCTGTATCATTCATTGGTTTGCTAAGAGGTTCAAAAAGACAATGTCTAAACAATTTTATTCTCTTGGCTCTTGGGAACTGGTTGTTCCCTCACTTCTCTAACTCCTTCACCAACCAGATAACAGTGAGCTTTGCTGCTTGTTTTCTATCTGAGGACAGAGAGGGTGGCCTTGGCCCTTTCTGGGCTTTCTTTGTCCCAGGGGGAAGACTGGATTTCTGTATTATTCCTGAATTGTATGTAATTGTAAATGCAAGTATTGTGTATATATGCTTGTAAATTTAGCTTTGCTGTAAAATACAGCTTTATCTTACTTCCAAGCTGTCTGAGCTGGTCTGGTAAATTTAACCTGGGGGAGGGGGGAAGTTCTTAACCTACCACAGAATGATACAGATTTTTCATTATTATTCTTTCACATCGAATGATCTAATTTATTTAGATTCTGCACTGAACTTTCAGGGGAGTCCTGTTTTCTCTTATTGGAATATTCTAATATGCCTTAAACTACCACACTCAGCTGACTTACTAGCCCAAATGAAACTAAGGGGAGTCTTCCACTGACTTCAGCAGAGGTTGGAATCTCACTCTCCGTTCATAAGGAAGCATTGCTGATGCTGCGAGAAAAGCTGTCATCACATTATTTTGGAGAGGTGGTGGACACATGGGGCCTCAATGCACTACATGGACACACACATAACCTGCTGTAGCACTGCCCATTTTTGAGACGCAAAAGGAAAGTCACAAGCTGCCTAAACATTTACTAAAGACTAAAGATTGATTTGTATGCCATTAACATCATGCCAATCTTGAGACATACAAATAGGCTTCAGTTTGAGACTTGATTCACTCAAGGAGTTAAATACTATCTTCACTCAGGAAAGTGAAGAAAAAGCTCCAATTCAGGTTAGTTTACACAAAAGGAAGCAGTGCCTTCAGGACATAAAGAATTTTGCCACATACCTCTGCAGTTGATGATATTTTTTTGTTTCCCTAGCTGAGGAAATAGCAGTGCACTGGTACAGAAGGTATGACTCAGTGGTCTAACCAGACATTCAAACACCACCTTGAGGTGCTCTAGGTAAACCCCCCCACCTCCAGCTGCTATAGGAACTGGCTATGGATTTCTAGTAGCTCCCTTGTCATTTCTGGGAGCCCTACATGGATGTCTGACTACCTACAATTTAGTCTCAAAAAATGCAGACCTGCATGTTTATTTGATTGAAATGAGTCCAGGGCTTAATGGAAGAGAACAACACTGACCAGTAAAGCCCTTACAGATATGGCACAGGCCCTCTTCATAGCACTATGCTCTGCCTACTGCTGGCATACAAGAGGTACTTGAAGGAAGAGAGTGTGTCAACACTTAGATCCAGAAGTAGTACATGAGAGGGACACTGTCTGAGAGGGACACTGTTTGGAGGGCCTCTCCTGGAGTGCTGACCACAAAAGAGAAAACATCTCTCACCAAGACATGCTAGACAGGTCAAGACTCACAACTAATGTGGTATTTCCTGCCTACATGTCCTAAACCCATGGTCAAAACCCTCACTGACAGTGGTTAAACTACTGTGTGATTTAGTGGGGTACAGATAAGCCCACACTGTGGATCTGCAACTTAACACTACACTAGACTGCAGCTGAGGTAACTATATCAACACAATTAAAACACTCAGCAGATGAGCACAGCTCACATACTTGCACTCATCTGGAAAGGGAGTGTTTGGAGGAGGATAATTCAGAAAGATTTCAGTCCTAAATAGGTCCTTATGAGACTGCTTAAGTCAGAGTAAATCTGCTAGAGGTACAAGCAGACCTTAGGAGGGGCAGAAACTTACACTTAAAGCCACCTCTTGCATATAGCATTACTGTATTAATTTGTAATTGCAGCATATTAGAAACGTGTTCCAAATCTACTTGCTTGCAAACATAAAGCAGAATAAAAGCCTACAATAAACAACTGCAATAAAGAGTTCAAGTACTCAATTAGTAACTTCCAGAAGGTTCTTTCACCAAAAGCAGTGGAAAACAAAAGCAAAAATACTATTGGGTATGTGCTAAAGCTGTAGGGCTAGGGTACTCTAAAGGCAAAAGAGAGTATTTAAAAAATAACAACAACTATTTTTCTGAATATTCAAAATACGTCTTTGGGCTTCATGGCAAAACTAAGTAATTTCTGATTTGATCCTAAACTGCTTCAGTTTAGGATGAAATACAGAATGTATGTTAAAAATGCAAGGAATTATTTAGAAATTCTACTTCATTGTTTTATCTTTCTGAGCAATGATCCCAGCTTTCTCTCTTTCAGATGTAAGTGAGACCTTCTGGCAAGCATGCCAATGACATTTGGTTCAGGAATGTTCTTGCTTTTACCTATATCCATTGTCACAGGTGTATGATGCAGAAGAAAGGTAGGTCATGCCAGTGAGTGTGTATTTCCCATTGCTGATGTCCTGTGGGTTAGGACAAGTCACCAGTTCACAAGATGGGGGAGGATGACTCCAAACGCCACTAGCAAGGCACAGAATCTCCTTTTCACCCACTAAGTTGTATCCCTCATTGCATCTGTGAAGAGAGTAAGAGCATTTTATGTACCATGTAATCAGTAATCCTTTTTCTCTCTTCATCCATGCCAGCATACATTGTTTTTCTCAGCAGAGCACAGACAAATAGTACTGGGGTAAACATCCAGCTCTGACAGTGGATAGCCACAGTTATAACCAAATGCCTTTCCATTGCTTTAACCTCTCCTCTCCTTCAGTTGAACCACTCTCAATTCAGGCATACTTTGAATTGCTGCCAATGCTCCATCCATTAATTTAATACTTCAAACACACTCAGTTCCTACCTGTATACCACCTTATTGTGGTATGTAAAATTTGAGCTTGAAATGGCACTGTTCTCTGGAATAACTGGACCGTCACAGGATATAGCTTTAAAAAGACAGAATCACAAGAGAGGTTGAACAACACAAAAGATCAAGATTTGCTTTGTTTTTTCTAAATAGGTAGATTCTTGACTAAGCTATAACTGACATTTAGGGCTCTTTATCTGACTTCACCTTACTGACGAATTGGACTAACTGGAAAGGTAGTTGGAGCTGTTCCACAAACCATATGCTTGACTGTCAAGGGGACTCCACATCCAGCCCTCCCTGCAGACAAAGTAATAGTTTTTGTTGTTGTTTGTTTGGTCTTTTTTTGGTGTTTTTGTTTGTTTGATTTTGGTTTTGTGTGGGTTTGTTTCTTTTACCCTGTCTCTGTCACCCCATCATTTCCACCCTTCTGCTTCAGCTCATTAGGTTCAGAAACATCTTCTGCAATTATACCAGGTAGTGGTACATGCACCAGCCTGTCCTCTCTGGCAATCACTGAAACACTGTTAATGATCTCTAAGACACTAAGTATCCACAAGCTCCTTGAGAAAAGGAGGTTGGGTGGAGAAGAAAGACACCTTCAGTGCTTATGTAACAAAGAGATGTGTGTTCACCTTTGACCCTTTGAAGACTCTGTATAACAGAGTACCACTATTCATATGGTAACTGATGAAAACGCTTCAACCGGTGCTTACGCCTCTTAAGACAACAGAGACTTCAACACTGAAACTCAGTTCCTCTAAGACAAGGTTTCATTAGCTGCCTGGGGCTCTAAAGGCACTACACTACTACTTTCCCCCTTATACCTAACAACATGCATTACAAGATGCCTTCTTCCAAGGAACCCCACCTTCACAATAGGGTACTGGGTGGCTCCACTCTCCAGACTCCATGCATGTAAGCTTAGTCACTCCTGCCAGCCGAAACCCTTCCTCACAGGAGAATGTTACTTCACTGCCAACACTGTAAGAGTCCCCAGACAAAAGGCTGTGTTGGGGCTTTCCTGGATCACGGCACTTCACCGGTTCTGAGGAGGGAAAAGAGAAACGACCAATAACATAACTAAGTACTATGTTTTATGAACAAGTTGCAGGAGATATCTTCTGGAAGGCAGAACATGTGCCAAACACTTCTGCAGAGGTTACAGAGTCACTTACCAGTTTCTCTGTGGTCTGTATGTACATGACAGGCATTGAAGACTTGTGTGGGTAAGCTAATCTTGCTATGGAAGAGCCTTCTATAACTAAGTTTGCATTCATGTTCAGGACTAAACACATCTCACAGCCACTTTTCCCTCTGTGATGGAAAACCCATTCTAGCATGTTGAGCCCTGAATGTGAAATCAGCTCAGCTACCTTTTATCCCAGCCTAAGCTACTGTCTTGTCAGTGTCACACAAAGTTATCTTGTGTAGTGTTTTCACAGCTCAAGCCATACTCAGATGCTTGTATTTAAGTATTTCTTCAGAGCACATGTCTGCTTTAAGAAGGGACACACTGTGGCATGCAGCTTTCCCAGGTCAATGTTTATAAATATCTCAGGGGTGGGTGTCAAGTAGATGGGGCCAATATCTTTGGTGGTGCCAAGCAGTAAGACAAGGAACAATGAAAATAAACTGGAACATTGAAGGTTTCACCTCAATATGAGAAGACATTTCTTTACAGTGAGGGTGACAGGGCACTGGAACAGGCTGCCCAGAGAGGTTGTGGAGTGTCCTTCTCTGGAGATTTTCAAAACCTGCCTGCATGCATTCCTGTGGGGACTACTCTAGGGGATCCTGCTTTTGGCAGGGGGGCTGGACTTGATGATCTCTGGAGGTCCCTTCCAGCCTCCTAACATTCTGTAATTCTGTCTTCAGCATGTGCTCCACATGTAATAGGATTTTGCATGTGTGTGCGTGTGTGTGTGTGTGTCAGTGTGAATCCCAATGACAGCGTCCCACAGGAGAGGTGAGTTCTCAAGGAACGAAAACAGACATTCCATCACAGTCTCATTCAGGCTAAAGTGACCTAGAGATGAGAGTCTGCCTGCCCTGTACCTCCTTGAGTATCAACCACTGGCAACTGTCTTACACAGTGGGAGGGAGCACTCTGGGCTACACAGAACCTTGGAAAGGATAGGCTGATGTTTTTCTTTCCCGTACCTGCACATTTTTTACCATCTCCTGTGTAAGGAGGGATGCAAGTGCAAACATAGGATCCATTTGTGTTGAGACAAGAGGCGTGCTGGTCGCAGTCTGATCCAACAGCACATTCATCGACATCTGCAAAGAAGAAACAAAACAAAGATGTCACTGGGTAGCATTTGTAATAAGCACCTGCTTTAAACTCCTGTGTCACTGTCAAGATGAATCGCTTTAATTAGCATAATTAAAAAAACACTCTACAATCACATTTTTGATGCACTATGTTTTGCATTAAAATTAATATTTATGATTTCTATGTAATTTACCATACAGTATTGTGAAACATGAGAAAATCAGAGACAAATCCTATTAACCTGCAGCTGATAATTCAACCAAAAGTATCTAGTTTTCAAGTAGTAAAAGAGCAGACATTATCTCATGTGCTATCACTACTATTCTGGACAGACATTGTGAGGGAGGACTTCTGTATTAAACAATTGCTTGGGAAATCTTCTATACCTCAAACTTCCCACTTGTGAGACAAGAAAACTTGCACAAGATGGGAAACACTCTGAACATAAAATATGATTAGAGACCCATCTTTGCTTAAGAGAATTACATTACACGAAAAATGAGAAGTGCCTGCAGTTGCCAGGTAAGTTAAAAAGTGCTCTAAACATACTAGTTATTACAATTAAGTATTTATATGATAGTAGCATCCACAAATGTCAATTGATGATTATGTATTATATATGATGATTATTAGGGAGCTGGGATTGTTTAGCTTGGAGAAGAGGAGGCTCAGGGGTGACCTTATTGCTGTCTACAACTACCTGAGGGGTGGTTGTAGCCAGGAGGAGGTTGCTCTCTTCTCTCAGGCGGCCAGCACCAGAACAAGAGGACACAGCCTCAAGCTGCACCAGGGGAAATTTAGGCTTGAGGTGAGGAGAAAGTTCTTCACTGAGAGAGTCATTGACTACTGGAATGGGCTGCCCAGGGAGGTGGTGGAGTCGCCGTCCCTGGAGCTGTTCAAGGCAGGATTGGACGTGGCACTTGGTGCCATGATCTAGCCTTGAGCTCTGTGGTAACGAGTTGGACTTGATGATCTATGAGGTCTCTTCCAACCTTGGTGATACTGTGATGTTCCACATGGCTTGATACTGTACAGCAGAAAAGAGTCACTCACTCCAGGACATTTCATATGAGCTTTCAAATCCTGACTGTACAGAAGTCTTCTTGGTATGCAAACAAGTTGCAAATAGCAAAGTATCAATTGTAAAGTACCTAATTTACCTTCATGTAAAAGCCCTGCTACAGGACAACTACTGAACCAGGTATACTGGGCAGACATACAGCTGCAGTTCTTTGTCCATTCCCAAGCAAAAAAAACCACAAAAGTGAAAACCCAACCCAACCAACAAAAAATAACCAAACAACCAAAAAGGCAACTGGGTTAAAAAAGCAACAAAATTTACTGAACGGGTCTTTTTATTCTTCACTGCTGAATGGGTCTGTTCAGCATGAAAATAATCTAGTGATGTTCTCAAAAGAAAAGGAGTGTCCTTCTGACATGCAGGATGAAAACAGCACACTAAAATCAAAGCAGCTGCCAATTACGTAACCATTGGGAAAATCATAGTGCTACCACAGCAGAACTGGAATGACTACTTCTCCTGTAATGTCTTGTAAGGCAGAAAAGAGTGGAAGGACACTATGAATCAGAGTTAAGAGAGCAAAAAGAATCCCCCAGGCCATAGGTGTACCAGGTTTTGTTAGCACCTGCCTGGAGCATGAATCAGAAAGGTAAAGGCTGTGCCAGGGTGATAAAGCCATTCTAGTTCTTGTTTCCCCCTTTGTCTCTCCTGCTTTGTGCCAGACTATGCAAGCTGGACACAGGGCTTCTGCTTATCAACATGATGTTTCCTACTGCACAGATGTCAAACTACTCAGACAGCCTTGCAACATATGCTCTGAGCCTGCTCAGTGTTAGGTATTAATATATAGTGCAAAGGAGAAAGACAAAGAGAGGAACATCAGACTGGACAGTCTCTTTGGAGGTTCTGAAAGAGTCCTGGTAGACAGGATGCTATGAAATCAGTTGGATTCTACCCCAAAGCGGATGCTGGAAGAATTCTGTGCTGTACCTACATAAAATTAAGTCAAACAGTCAACACAAATCTTGCTTGGTTGTTACAGTGCAACTTCCATGTTAGGCACGACTAACAGAAATCAAATACAACTAGCTAGTGGATCGCAGCAGGAATCTGCTGGAGACATGGCCTTTAAAGAACAGTCACACTTAGTCTTCCACACACAGTCAGTCCCACCTTTTGGCTTCTGCAGTTGCATTTGGTAAACCAGACCCATTTGAGGAGAAAGTAAGTTATGGTATGGCAGCTGTGTGAACTGTGTTTGCACGTATGCTCCCAGCTCTCTTAGTGCTGCAGTTGTTTGCTGACAGGTGTGCGTAACTAATAAACTCCCACAATGGAAGATGGGCCAGGATGATCTGCCCATGAAGCTCAGGGAATAATGTTGTCAGTGACTCACCACCTCTCTTACAATAGAGTTCACTCAAGACAAGGGAACAGCAAGGTGGCCTTTGTTCCAGGTAAATATCTCTCAGCAGTTAAGTGGATCAACTGGTGGTGTAAATGCTTGTTCTTGAGTTTATTAGAAAAGTGAAAATGTCCCCGTGAGTTAGCCAGATATGCATGGTGGGGAACTGACCATTATATGGCTCAGGCCAAGACATAGTGCAAAACCCAGACAACTAGCAATGAGTCTGTTTTGGCTTCAACCCATGTATTCACTCCCAGACACTGGGATGCCCAGTGTCAACATGGTGGGCATATTATAGAGAGTGGTAGTGGAAAAGATGTCAGTATCATGATTAACTGTGCATTGCAGCTGCTGTGTTTTGCTAAGGTTAACTGGCATTTATTTGTCTTGTGTTATGCAATGTATTTTGTATGTCTCTGCTAAACCAGAAATCCTGTGCAGCACTGACTGGCTTCAAATAAGTAAACCTGATATTACCCATTACAACTTCCATTAGTGGACCACCAAAAAGAGCTTGGTCAGAGAGTGTGGAAACTGACAGCATGCTGAAGCAAATGGAAATGTATAGGCTAGTGTTGTGGTAGGCCTGATAGGCCCAAAATAGGCTTATACATGTCCTGCTTTGTCTAGGCATGTTCTTCTGCTTCACCAGAGGGGCAAGCAATGGAAACCTGTAGCCACCAAGTTTGGCCTGCCCAGGGTCCTGTGGTGTAAGGTACACACACTTAGCTTGTGCCTGCCTAGTGCAAGGCCTGTGTGCTTCCCAAATTAGGGAAAAGTGAGCCTATGGCTTTGCCTAATATGGTAAGGTTTGGCTAACTGCCATCCTGATTGGCTATTCTGTGTCCAAAGGGCAATTCATCTCAGCCCACACTGATAAAAGGAGATACGGAGGTGAACAATGTGCTTTTGCTTCACTGCTTTGCTTCCCTGCTCTTTGCCTGCTCTCTCTGCTGTGCCCAGCCATGCTGCTATTGCACACTGCCTTACTGGTTGGTTGGTACACTCCACTGCTGTGAGTTACCAGGAGCAGACCCTGAATGCTTGCACGTGATTGGCCTGTGTGGCCAGCGTGACGTCGTGCTGAGACTGCATGACATCCTGCCTCTGCACCTGAAGGTCCTGCCTAGAATCCCTGGACATATACACAGATTGTCCAGAAGAAGCCAGGAGAACAAGGTCAGAGATTGTCTGTGTCCTTTCCCCAGAAGCCAGGAAGATTCAAGTCTCAACATCCAACAAGACAGAGTCCCTTGAAAGCATTCGGGCACTGTCTGGACTGTGGCCAGCCCCCGCAAGTGGGTAATAATAAGTTGTGAGTAAATGCTTAAATGCCTCTTTGTAATTCTCCATTGCCTTCTGCCATAGAGCAGAAAGAACTTGGGCCCATCTACTGGGCAAGTGGCATATTGACCACAAGCAGCATTTGACCGTGGGAATCTTCTCTTCCAGTTTAATTAAATATATATATATTTTGCTGGTTATTGCTACATTTAGATATTATCCACAGAATGTTTCCATGACTGTGTAAGAACCAAAATATTATTAAAAGTAGTGGTCGGGGGGTGGTGAGAGTTCTGAATAGCAAAAGTAATAAACAATATTAATTTTGGAAAATATCTTCTGGCATCAATTAATTTCCCATTCCCAACAGCTAGAAACAGCAAATGCAAGGAGCTGAGGGCTAAATGAATCTGGAAGGCGAGAGATGGGGTGGTACAATGCAGGCTTATTAAGTAAAGGGTGTAGGGCACATGAATTCTGACATTACAAAGTGCCAGAATGTAGTTTTGCTTTCACATAGTGCTGAGTATGGTATTTCAAGGATGCGTTTTGGTGCAATTTCTGAGACTCTTTTCAGCCCTCACAATTCAAAATGGAATCCTAACCAAACCCTAGTACAATGGAGAACTGCAAGACTGCCAGCCCATGCAGCCACATGTATGGCACATCTTACCAAGGCAAGATGGTGAAATGCTGTTCCAGTTCCCATTGTCCAGGCACAACATCCTGGAGTCACCCAACAAATAGTAGCCATTGCTGCAGTGATAGGTAACAGTACTGCCAGCAAAGAAGTCTTCAGCTGAATAAAATCCATTTTCTAAAGGTGGAGGCACTCCACAGCTGATTCCTGCAACAAGTGAAAACAAAAGGGCACAGCTATTAGCAGAGCAGAGAGACCAACTTCAGAATAATTCCACAGGAGAGCCATCACCAAAGAATTTTCCTCTGCAGCTTTGAAATTCAATCTGCAAGAGGCTCCAGACATTTTCTGAAGTAGCTAATTGATTCTGGGTGTCATAGCGGGTCTTGTTTTGTGGACATTTGCCAATCAGAAACTGAGTAGGATACTCTAGCTCCAGCTATTCAGGTTGGAGGACTGTAATTTAGCTCTGTAGGACTAAAATCTGAGCAAGCAGTCTTCAGTTCTTCAGTCACAAGATACTTACCATGATAATCAGTGATCCTTGGTGAGTTCTAAGGAAAAAGAAAACCTAAGTTTGCCTTGATGGAGATCCCTGCTACTTCCTTTCACTGAAAGACAAACTCAACTTAACTGTGCTTGAGCACTGGAAAACTAGCTAATAGGTTACTGCTAAGAGGTTACAGTACTGGTCTGAAACCAGGGAGCACATCAACAACACAGAGATAGGAACCGACCTCACATAAAAACTTGGGATTCAGATACCAACTAATTGCTACAGAAAGACAGAACTGAAGAACCTATAACAAAGACAGGCTGTTGCGGGATGTGGACCTGTAGTTTTGGGTGTCTTTGGTAGGAAGAAGAGAAAAAGGACTGTGGTAGGTAAAGACAGTTATTACAACGAGCCTGATTTAGTCAAGCCCAACCTCCCTGACCAGAGCAGGACCATAATCTAGACCAAGTCACACAGAAGTGCACTCAGACAAGTCTCAAAGGCTCCCGAGAAAGAGACTCCACAACCTCCCTGGGTAGCCTGTTCCAGTGCTCTGTGACCCCTCCAGTAAAGAAGTTCTTCCTCATGTTGAGGTGGAATTTCTTGCGCTGTAGTTTACATCCACTGCCCCTTGACCTATCACAGGGTGCAAGTGAGAAGAGACTGTCCCTTCCTTCTTGACACTCAGCCATCATCTATTTATACCCATTTATTAGATGCCCTCTCAGTCTTCTCCTCTCCAGATTAAACAGACTCAGGTCTTTCAGCCTTTCTTCATAAGGTAGTGCTCTGCTGGACTCTCTCAAGTAGATCCCTGTCCCTCTTGAACTGGGGAGCCAGAACTGGATGCAGTTATATATATAGTGACAGCAGAGAAGAAGCAAAGAAAAGGAGAACACTGGAGAGCAGGAATCTACTAACATCATAAACCTGGATGTCTACCACATAGTTAGAACAAATTCTGTAAGTCTTGAATCACTCCTAAGTCCTTTCAGAAATATTTACTACCTTTAAAGAAATTACTCTCTAACATACCAATGTCAAGGCTTTCACTTCAAATCAGATAATTTCAGCAACAAAAATCATATAAATATGCCAGCATTTCCTGTGCATCTTGAACATCTTTGGTGCCATTGGGAAGGAAAGCGTCAGATTGCTGTTCCAAACAGAGTAATTTCTGCCATAGGCATTAGAAAGTGACTTAAAAAGATGCCGCAGTCTGATCACAGTGTAGCTCCTGCTTAGCGAAATATCTGAGTTCAGTTTTAAGCACACATAAATATCCTGCAACGTGGACGGTCTCGAATGCATTACAGCAGCAGAGTTAAATAGACCATGAATAGTCATAGGGTCAAAATAAAAGCTAGGCTTTGCTGATCCTGCCAGCCTATTGAGACAACTCACTTTCACAGCGGGGAAAAGGCCGTGTCCACTGTCCCAGGTTAAGGCAGTGCTGAACAGAGTTTCCCACTATCTGGAAGCCTGGGTCACAGGAAAGGCTCACTTTTGACCCTGGCTTCACATCATTTGAAGAGGCCCGCAGATGTGGTACAGATCCTTGCAAAGATGGACAGTCTGTGGACAAAACATATGCATATAGTAAATGACACAGCTATGTGCTGAAGTTAACAGATTTGTTGTCTTATTCTTTGATCCTAGACAACTTTATCCAACACAAAGCTTAGGAAAGTGTTACATATGCTACATCCTGGTCAGGCTTAAATGGTTTTGAGAATCATCAATATATAACATCAGAAAAAGAATCTGTAGAAAAACAAGTGATAAGGCAGTAGGTATTTTAATACCATCCCCCCCCCCCTTTTTTTTTTTTTAGAATAAAAGACAAGAAAAACTTCTTTCTGATTTAACAGCATCTTCACTCTTTCCCCATCTCAATTCAGGAAGCAACAAATCTCTGTCAGAGATTCCAACAAACTGTTGTTACAAAACTCTGGAATTTGAGGAATGAAAGACTGAACATTCTGTCAAATTATCAAAATAATTTATTCAAGGTTAGTAGTGCAAAGGCTGCAGGGTAGCATATTTGACCTCATAAAAGAGTCTTATAATACTGCTCAGAAAAAGAGGATTCTAAAAAATAAAGTTCTCACCAGCACAAAATACACTCTTGTAATCTATCTTCACTCTTCCGACAACTCCTGGCAGGAAATCCGGCCAGGCTAGTACATTCCCTTTTTGAAGTTCTTCTGGACAGGATGTAGCCAGAGATTTTACCTATGGATTTAAAACACTTGGTTAGGTGATGCTTAAGGACCATGTATGGGAAAAAATAAAAGGCAAGAAAATATTACTGCTACGTCTGCATGCAACACTAGAACAAATCATTGAATAAGTGGTGTTCATCCTTTCTAGCTCTGGCTGAAGTGGACCAGCATGTACCGGGGCAATACTTGAAGGAATACTTGTCAAACAAGCAAAACAGGAAGCACAGCTCTTGAAACATAATTGTGCATGTCATCACAAAAGAAAAAATATATTTATGTTACAGAAAAAGCAGGGTATGAAAATGCAACCTGAAGATGACATGAGGTATTTGTACAAAAATGTCAGTTAGGAGCTAATGGGAACTATGCACCACATTCCAGGAACAGAAACATGAAAAATGAGCACATTAATAAAGTAATTTGCTGTTTCCAGGACACAGGTTTTGTGGATTCAATGCTCTATGCTCTTCAAAATACTGCAGTCAAGACCTTCTCACACTAATACTAAAAGCAGTACATCCAAAGCAGGACAGAGCTTTAACTAACCATGCACTGAAACAATAACTACATAGGCAAACTAAGGAGAGGAGAAAGAATGGATCATACTGTTAGATCAACAGCAGATCAGTATCTTGAGGGTAGATCTGGTTCATTACTGGAATTTAAAGCATAATTCCTTTCATGGCACCAGTAGAGGGCTCTTTTGCATTCCTACTATAAGAAACTGAAATGCCAATGAGAATCCTTAAACTGTTTTGGTATTGTATATATTAGTGTTAAAAAAAATTAAATAAGGCAAAAATATTTCTGCTTCACTGTGACTCTGGTAATCGTCTAAATACAATAACATTAGTCACACTTCTATCTGGCTACCAACAGAAGAAACTTGAAGATTACAACACCAGATGACACAGCACTTTCAAGCTGTTCTAACACCAGAGTACATTATATGCAATAGCAAGAACAGACAGATAGATCCCTAATGATGGGATGTCATGCAAATATCCTGTACTGGTTTCTTGGAAGGAGTTAAGGTGTCCTGACTCCAGCATTTGTACAGCAGAAGGCTGCCTACCTGCATTGGATGCCTAGGGAGATTTCTGCTACAGGAAAGTATTTTAAAACTAGAAATTAAAGACCAGGGCCTTGTATTCACACTGCATTGCTTAAGTTCACTGTCACTCCAGGAACAGAAATGAAACAGTCCTAGAAGGTGATGGAGATTAAGGTGTATGACTGGCACAGAACTCCCCATCATGTTTCTCTCTGTCAGGGCAGATGTAATTGTATCTCAGCCAGGGAGCTGCTGAATAAAACATATGTGCCCTGAGAAGGATAAATGTGCAGTAAAGGAATAATTAAGGATTTCCTCTTATTTTAAGATATCAGAGAAGGAAGTGGTCTATGAAGAAACATTAAGAGAACATGTTAATAATTAGGATACTAGGACTACTTCCCCTCCTTGCCTCTGTGTTTTGGGGTCATTACAGTAATTCACTGGCAGGGAGAAAGGAATGTTTCCTTCAACACTGTGAAAAAATTAATTAAGTAAAGACAAGCAGCCCGGTGGGTGGTGTATATCTCAGCACAGCCAGCCTACCAATACCTGGAGCATGGCTTTAGGGCAAAGCTTGCTGGTTAGAAAGCACAGCTATGCCCAGTTTATGCTGAAAAGCTGGGAAACTGCCTTTCTTAGAACAGTGACTGGCTTCTGTCAAGTATCTAGTGGATGAAATCAGCTACCAAGAATAACTTGTTATACTGTCTTTGTGAGAAATGGAGGTACACTGTGAACCTATGACTGAATTACTCTCATAGTCCCTTACTCTGAACTTCAGTGAGGTGAATTGGATTCTCTTAGAATCAGCTTAGCTGGAGAGGAGAGCAACACATTCTGCTAATTCTAAAGCTATTTCAAAGATCTCACTTCAAGAGGATGTGCTGAGGGGAACCACTTAGGCCAAAGACTGCAAACAAACTGCAACGAATCCATAGGAAAAAAAAAAAATCGTTGTGGAAAAGGCAGGTTTGGTCTCCCAAGCCACACAACAGAGAATGGAGGACCAGAAAGGACATCACAGTTCTATGCAGACAACTTCTATTTCTGCTGATGTCTACTTAGCAACAGAACAGCCTAGGTCGGTTTACCTATATAAAATTAATGTGCAAATGCATGAGCAATTAAAGTACTGAATGAAAACTCTTTAAGAGGGGACTGTGTCTTTTTGTTTCGCACCAGGCAACATATTTTGTCATCCTGCTTTCCTTAGTGGCTAAGAATAGGAAGGTAAGATTTACTGAGTAGTTCCAGCTGCTCCCAACAAAACTGACAGTTACAGATCATTATAGTGATTTACTATGAAATGAATGAAGTAAAAATTTTATAGGAAGCTTACTTCTCTCACCTTCCTGTCTGGCCTCATATCTGTCTTTGCAGATGAGTAATATGCATACCAAAAATAAAAAGCAGGATTTTCTTTCCTGTCCTAACTGTACTGCACTTGAAGCAAACAGCAATTTAACTACTCCTGTCAGAAGACTAGTGAGAAAGACACAGAAAAACTGCACTTCATCTCTTCACCAGCATGTCCTGTAAAATCACACTATCAGCTTCTAAACTTGGTGAACAAAACCTTCAAGATTTCACTTTGCAATGGAACTATTGCTGAATCCAAAAACCAAAACCAGCAGCAAACTCTCTGGCAGTTCTGAATCTAGCAGAAACCCAAAGCAGGCAGAAAAGGAGGAAAAAGAGGAGGAGACATTTGGATGCCAGAAGCAAGGGGTCTGCTTCTTGGTTTTTTTAATTATTTCTTATTTGGATCTTGTACAACAATGCTAAACCACCAAAGCCTTAAAAAAAAGAAGAGTAAAACCTTTTAACTCAAAGACTGCTCCTCCAGAAAATGCCTCTAACTCTGAACATTAGATCTGTTCCTCCAGAAAATGCCTCTAACTCTGAACATTAGATCTTACTGCTGAAGCGTTACCAATAGCTTCCTTACTTCTGACCTTCAAGATTCAATTACTAATGACCAGGAAGTGGTGAAGGAGCACACAGTCATCAAGTTTCATCTCCTATCAAACTGAGAGACCCAGTCAGTATGATCATGGACAGAGCTGCATTCATAGGGACCTTGACAGGCTGGAAGAATGGACCAACAGATCTCATGAAATTCCACAAGAGCACAAGCAAAGGAAAAACCTCGGCATGATACATCATGGGGAAAACCTAGAGAGGGAGCAACTTAGGGGCTCTGGCAGGCAGTGAGCTGAGTATCAGCCAGTTGTATGCTCTGGCAATAATGAGGACTAACAGCATTCTTTTCTGTGTACGTAGAATTGCAACTAGAAAACCAAAGAAGGAATTATTCCCTTTTCTCAGTGATTTTTTAGACCAGATCTGGAGTATTGCAATCCATTTTGGACTCTCCAGTACTCCTAAGAAAGACACTGACAAGCTGGAGCAAGTTCAGGGTAGGGAATCAAAAAGATGCTGGAACATTTGCCCTGTGGGGAGTGGCAGTGGGATCACAGCTGGTTCCATCTGGTGCAGAGATAGCTTCAGGGACATCTAACACCAGCACCTAGTACCTATGGGGAGGTTAATCAATATACAGAGGTGGGTTCTTCACAGCAGTGCATAGTTGCAGGTAGAAGCAGCAGTCAAAAATGGAAGTGGGCAGTCCCAACTAGATACATGGAAAAAAAAAATCACTCTGAGAATAGCTGAACACTGAAGCTTGTCTCTCAGAGAAGCTGAGGGATCACTGTCATTTCAGACATCTCTTTCTCTGAGAAAGTTCAGTGTCAAATCTTTGCTTTTGGAGCTTCAATAAAAGTAGCCTAACATTCAGTTATGCTGACCATTAGAGCTTTTCACTGGTCTATACAGCTCAGGTTTTTCATAGTATCTAATCCATTGACAGAAATTGTATGAAGTTTTACTTCAGATCCTTGAAGTGTCTTCAAACAGTAGGATGAGGGGAATGTAACCTATAAGACAATCTGTTAGCTCATTTATTTGGTTTCCCTGCCATGTTCTAATAGGACTGCTAGCTTTTGTGTATCAATTAGAGCCACAGAACTGTCTGCATTGGAAGAGACCTCCAAGATCATTGAGTCCAACTCATCCACCCAACCCCACCATGGCCGCCCAACCGTGTCCCCAGCTGCCACGGCCACAGCTTTCCTGAACGCCTCCAGGGATGGGTACTCCACCACCTCCCTGGGCAGCCTCTGCCAATCCCTCACCACTCTTGCAGCAAACAAATTCTCCCTCATCTCCAACCTGACCCTCCCCTGGCACCATTTCAGGCCATTTCCCCTCCTCCTCTCTCACGGGAATGGTGTCATTTCTCCTTAAAAGCAACATACAGAAGGGCTTAAACAAGAAGGTGATTCACTATTGACTTTACCACACCTACTTTTGCTTTACGAAACTACTTACTACACTAAGCTTATTGCCCTAAGCTAGAGCTTGACTGGGTCCCCACTGACTTCTGTGGGAATGGAGGTCTACTTAATAGGCTATCTTGGAGCACCTTTTCAGATGTCCACCCTGTGCTCAAAGATCTGTGCTCAAACACTGCACTTACCTGCTGTGGAGACAGGACATGATCCCAAATGTTCAGCTGGCTGATGGAGCCCACAAAAGATTCAGCTGGATTGAATCCTTCCCCTCTCAGATCTTGCTCTTGACCCAGTACCAATGCACCACCACCTATAGAGAATTAGAAAAGGGACAGGAAACAAAGCCTTGCAGCAGAGATCCCCACAGGAACATTAAAAATTAAGAAAACCCAAAACGTTGGCTACCCTGTGTTACTAAGATTTTGTAGTGCAAGACCAATCACCCACAAGCACTGGGTAGTACTATGCTAGACTGAGGTAAGTAAGCATTACAGTTTGGAAGTGGCTCTCAAATATGTACTAAAATCACGTTGATGAAAACAGAACCTTTATATGGCTGCTTCAGGCATAATGCTAGCTCTAAGAGACCACTTCTAGCTCAGTATTTGAAACATATTGTTACACAGTAATGCAAAAAACAGTTTTGAACAGGTCCTGTTTTGGACAAAAGCTTATAAAGTCATACAGGAAAAATTGTTGGTGGACACACAATGTTTTGTCATGCCAAGTCAGATTTCGTCTAATCAACCAGCAGCACAGATGATGTGGACATGCATTTTTGTATGTCACAGGCATATGGACAGAGGCAAAAAGTAAAGGAGACTGCACATCTCCTTGGATCTTGTCTCTGGAGGTAACTGCAATGTAATTGGGGCAACAATGGGGGCAAGCATAAGGTACACAGACTAAAATGCTTATTTTTTTTTTTTTAGTATGGATCTTTTTCAAAACTCCATGTAAATTTGGATGTGGTAGTATAAAACCACAATCAAAACCAAATGTCTTTGGAGCCATCTAAGATAAGGCCCTTCAGAGTTCTTCAGTGATGAAGGTATTCTTTTGGTATGGTTGTGCCTCAGATACTGGGTTCAGTTTTGGACCTCTTACTACAAGCAAGACATTAAGTTGCTGGAGTGTGCAGAGAAGGGCAATGAAGATAGTGAAAAACCTGGAGAACAAGCTTATGAGGAGCAGCTGAGTGAACTGGGGTTGTTTGGTCTGGAGAAATGGAGGCTGAGGGAAGATTTCATTGCTCTGTATGACTATTTGAAAGGACGTGGCACTTGGTGCCATGGTCTAGCCTTGAGCTCTGTGTTAACGGGTTGGACTTGATGATCTGTGAGGTCTCTTCCAACCTTGGTGATACTGTGATACTGTGATACTGTGATACTGTGAGATTGTAGTGAGATGGGTATTGTCCTCTTCTCCCTAGTACTGAGTGACACAATGAGAGGAAATGGCCTCAAACTGCACCAGGGCAGGTTCAGACTTGGTATTAGGAAAATTTCTTTACTGAAAGGGTGGCCAGGCATTGGAACAGGCTGTCCAAGAAAGTGGTGATGTTGTTAAAAAAAAGTGCAGACATGGCACTCTGGGACATGGATTAATGGCCATGGTGGTGTCAGGTTTACCACAGTATCACAGNAGCCTCCTCTTCTCCAGGCTAAACAATCCCAGCTCCTTCAGCCTCTCCTCATAGGGCTTGTGCTCGAGGCCTCTCACCAGCCTCGTCACCCTTCTCTGGACACGTTCAAGCATCTCAATGACCCTCTAGAACTGGACACAGTACTCAAGGTGTGGTCTAACCAATGCAGAGTACAGGGGCAGAATGACCTCCCTGCTCCTGCTGGCCACACCATTTCTGATGCAGGAATGATGGTTAGACTCAGTGATCTTAGAGATCTTTTTGAACTGAAGTCACTCTATGATTCTATGTCTTCTGATATTACTGGAAAGACAGCTGACCACAAGAAACAGTAACACAGTAAAAGTCACCTTGTTAGAAAAAAAATACAGGCATAACTTTAAAAATATGTCTGACAGTAACAGAAGATATCTAAGTCCATCACCACTGAGTGCACATTAGTAAGGCAAATGCTGGGTAAACTTCATGTTGTATAAGCAACCATTTTCAAAAACCCATTCCAAAATCAGCTCAGCACAGGGTCATTTGTGGACTATCTCAGCCTCAAAACAATCTACCTACAAGTTTATCCTAGAAATTGGTGTGTTGTCTACATCAAGGCTGAGTGAGGAAACTGTCCTCATGAACAAGAACAAGCAAACATGAGCTCTGCATAAATGCTGGAAATGTGAAAACACAGCAAAACCACCAAAATAAACATTTCCTTGCAGACACAGAAAATTTTGCAATAAAACCAGAGTGAAGACAACAGATCTGGTATGATATAAATAAAGCATACCAGGGATTTTTGAGCCAACAGAGAGCCCACTGCCTCCATCAGACAGTTTTCCATCGATGTACACTTTCCATGCTCCATCTGTGCATGTCCATGTGACAGCAATATGATGCCAGTTACCATCGTTCACTGAAGGACAGTCTGTGATTCTCTCTTTGCCATTTACATAAAGAACCCAGCTGCATGGGAGGAAGATAAAGCATACTCACTTGCAGGTGGCAATTTTGAAGGCCTGTCCTATGTAACTTTAAAAAGTGTTACTTGCTAAATGTGTCTACAACATACAAGAAATCTCTCTCTAAAGATCATCACACAAAGTATCTGTCAGAGAACTTGAAAGCTATGGTCATCATATGCAAAGCATGGTGAAGTAAGTAATGTGCTCCTGGACCAAAACATAAAGATTCAAATCACAGCTGTACAGTGGATTCTTCAACTTGCCCCTCGAGTCCATCCCTGATTTTGTAGTCACACTACACTTATTCTGAGTGCTGAGCTCCATTTTATCTGATCATTCTCTCAATGCGTCATTTAAATTATGTACATGTAGTCAGAAAAAAAGATCCTGCTTTCTGAACTTCACCGATTTCTTGGCATTGCTCTTCTATTTGGCATAAAGTGAACAAAACAAAGCAAGGAATAAAATAAAACAAAACCACAACTCCAGCTACGGAGTTTGAATGCAGACCTCAAAATATACAAAGCTGATATTCAGACTTCTGGCCTGTGTTAACTTTGTGAATTCAAGAAAGACATCTCTAAGCTACAGAAAAGCAGAACTACTATTTACCCATTGTAATCAGTTAGAAGAAATGCGTTATCACTTCCGTTCTCCACAGCGTATGAAATGGGAGTCCCATAGTTTGTGGTGTCAGTGGATTTCATCCAGAATGTACAGGTGATGTCACCAAGAGATGGGAGAACACCATCAAGCATGGCATATCCATAGACCCCAGAGACTTCAAAATCAAGATTAAAACCAGAGGACTGTTCTGCAACACAGACAAAGAGTTTTCAGAGCAACATTCCTGAAAAAAACAGGAAAATAACCAAATGTAATATAATGGAACACAGCACACCTACAAAAAATATTCACTTTGGATTGATGAGAGGTAGAAAGCATAGAGCAGTCTATCTACAATCAGCATGCAGCTTTCCAAGGCTAGAAAATGCACACAGTGTGACATCAACTTTGAAAGCTGATTATCTAACAAACAATGACCATGAACCTTGCTCTTCAGTCCAATGTGAAAGAAATTACACACCCATCTGCCATTCTAAAACCCAAAGAGGTGTGATTAGCTGGTTCCATTTTATTCACAAGTGTCAATATTGAACAAAAAAAACCCAACAACAACAAAAAAACTAACTCAAAATATACTGCACTGGTATGAAACAGCATTTCTGTGCTGCTCTCTACAAGGACTCTAGGTGTCAAATGTACCAAGTGGAGCTCTCCTGAAAACTGGGTGCTGTAAAACTCTGGCATTAGGATGGCAAGTCTAAATGACCTCTACATCCTCTACTGTCTGTAAAATCATCACAGGTTCTTCAGCTTCCACTTAAAGACTCATCAGCTACCACTGTAAGACTATGTATAAAGTGACTAAAAGACACATGGATTTGAGTCTTGTGGTTGTGTGGCCTAACTCCAGCATTATCCAGTACGCTGCACTAGGTGTGACCCTTTTTTTTTATTTGATGCCCTCTTGCTTATAGGAACTTGATGCCTTAGGACTTCCAAAGCTGAGACTATCACATATTAATCTCTAACCTTGTAATGCAAAGCCCTGTGTGAAATACAACAGACAGAAACAGCTAATTAACTCAGACACACAGAGCAAATAAAAATCAGACTGCGTAGACCTATTCAGAATTAAACAGATAGAACAGTGCCTTAGAAAAAGGAAATTAATATAAAGATGGCATAGCACACATGCTGTTACTTGTCTGCAATTACAGCAGACACTGCAATGACACAGGCTCCACTGAGCCTCTCAGATTCCCACCACCCTGGCTGCTTTCTGGAGAACCTGTACGAAGCCAGCCCAGCCAGTGCAAATCTTGCCCAGAGACTTAGTCAAGCCACCTTTTTCTGACACTTGGTCCTGTGTACCTGTTTCACACCTGCTGCCTGTAAAGCCAGGGGGACATTTACAAACGTACGAGTTCAAGGCATCCACACAGGTGGCTTGGTTTAAGCAGGGACTGGAGTCACAGTCGTTGATGTTCACTTCACAGGTTAGTCCAGTGTACCCTGGCACACACAGACACCTATGGAGGGAAAGAGAAGCACATTTCAAAGGCAGCTACTGTCATGACAAAGAATCCTGACCATGAGGCCAGACTGGCCAATAGGAATGACATGCACTGGAAAAAACCACACCAAACAAATCAAAACAAAAACCAAAGCCAACTAACCAACAACAACAACAACCACCAACCCTCCCCCCCAAAAAAACAACAAACAACTAAAATCCCAGAAGAGATGCCACAGAATTAACAGAGGTTTTGGTGTTGTTATTCTTTTAACTACATTTGTATTCTATTAGCTGCATAGTATTTCTTCTTGATAGGGATAAAGAATATTTAAACACAGTGCCTGCCTTCTTTCATATGAAACTGGGAGAGGCAGCTGTTGCATTCCTGTGAGTGAAGCACACCTTCTAGGTCCATAGAACTATAAAGGAGATGTGCTGGATTTTTTCGGGAGATATAATTACATAAAGTGAAAATGCACCAAAACCTCTAGTACTTGGCAATTCAAGGTGTTTTAAGAGCAGCAAAACTTCTGGGGCTTAGAGGAGAGAGTTATTAGACCGAGCTGTTTCATCTTTCTGTCTCTACAGTGACCCAGAATATGACACCACTGTTGCTATTTGTAACTTCTGAACTGAGGTCAGCATAAAAATAAATACTAAGAAAATTCCATCACAGTGTTTGTATTTTACTCTCTCTATTCTCTTCCAGGCTACAGAAATGTAGTTTTATCAGGTACCTAATTATTCATCAGCTTTCTCCAGTAGAAAGCAAGACAAGTCCTTGAAGCTTGGGAAGTGGGTTTCTTTTGGAAGATTGACCTTAAAAAGATGCAATCCCACTATGCTTATGCTTCATACTCTGCATACTTGCTCGACTGTTAACCTTGTAATTATTTTTAAGGTCATGAGGATCTATTTTCTTGCCTCTTAAGATCTCCTTTAATGTCCACAAGGGGCCACTCATTAATATGCTGTCAAATGCTTTGCTGAAATCTTAGAAGGCTGAAGCATCACAACATATCTAACTTCCCACATTGTATCACATTTATCATTTGTGTTTCACCTGAAGCTGTTGATACCATCTCTGCAGGTAGCCCCACTCTTACAGGGTCTGCTGAGACACTCATCGATGTTTTTTTCACACAAGACACCAGAAAAACCTGGGAGGCACTTGCAGGAGAAACCACCAACTCGATCTTCACAAATAGCCCTATTGAGACACGGGTTTGAAAGGCATTCATTGACCTCCGTTTCACAGTGAGCACCTGAGAAGAAAAGAACAAAGTCACAGCTCCACTTTGAATTAACCTAAGAAAGAAGATACTAACCCACCTTAGTTTTTTAAGGACTGTGGCCTGTCTTCTTGAGAAACAGCAGTAAGCAACAGGGTAGCCATGCAAGTTTGGGGTTTACTCCATTAATGGAGGTTAAGTAGTCATAGAATAATTACAGAAACTGTAATTATGCAGTAACTACAAATTAACACTCAGCAAACTGGGGGAAATATGAATGGATATTGCCCATTATGTAGGCTGAATCAGGAAATCACCTGAGAAACTATACTGAGTAATTAATGAAAAGCTGCTACATAAGACATTCTGCTGCATAAGACATTAGCAGAACCATGAAAGCCAGAAACACATGATTCTGCTATTTCAGCTGAAAAAGAGGATCTCTGTTACAAGCACTGAAGAATGAATAAACTGTAGGTGATTTTGTAGTGAAACACTTTGGGAATATCATAATTACAGAATCACAGAATGGAAGGGGTTGGAAGGGACCTCTGCATTCATTGAGTCCAACCACCCTGCTAGAGGAGGATCATCTCCAGAGCCACGAAGATGATCAGAGGGCTGGAGCACCTCTGCTATGAGGACAGGCTGAGAGAGTTGGGGCTCTTCAGCCTGGAGAGGAGAAGGCTTCGAGGAGACCTTATAGTGGCCTTCCAGTATCTGAAGGGAGCCTACAGGAAAGCTGGGGAGGGACTATTTACACGGTCTAGTAATGTTAGGACGAGGGGGAATGGGTTTAAGCTGGAAGAGGGGAAATTTAGACTGGATGTTAGGAGGAAGTTCTTTACAGTGAGGGTGGTAAGGCACTGGAACGGGTTGCCCAGGGAGGTTGTGGATGCTTCCTCCCTGGAGGTGTTTAAGGTCAGGCTGGATGAGGCCTTGGGCGAGCTGCTCTAATGGGAGGTGTCCCTGCCTGTGGCAGGAGGTTGGAGCTGGATGATCCTTGAGGTCCCTTCCAACCTAAACCATTCTATGATTCTATGATTCTATGATCTGAAGTAGATCATGTAGGAACACATCTGGCCACTCAAGCCTCTAAAGTCTGCAGACTCCAGCACCTCTCTGGGCAGCCTGTTCCAGCACTCTGCCACCTGCAAAGTTCCTTCTCATGTTTTGATGGAACTTCCTATGTTCACATTTGTCACTGCTTGTCCTGTCACTGCAGACCACTGAGAAGAGTCTGGCCTCATCTTCCTGACACCCACTCCTTAGATATTTGTACGTATTAATAGGATCCCCTTTCAGCCTCCTCTTTGCCAAGCTAAGCAGCCCCAGCTCCCTCAGCCTTTCCTCATATGATGGATGTTCCAGTTCCCTCATCTTCTTAGTGGCCTAGCTGTTACAGAAATCCATGAAAGCGGTAGAAAGCTGACTATGGGAATCAGGAGTAGTTTTAATATAGACTCTCTTGTCTACTGTTAAAATATTTTTCTTTTGAATATAAAATAAAACCAAGTTGCACGGATGCAAATGTCCTCATTCCTTCTTCAATATTACACAGTAAGTTCACAGCAAAATTAGTAATAGAGTGATCATTTAGTAAATCCTTCTAAAGCCATGCTTACACTGTGGGGACTCTGAGAAATTTGATGGACCTAAGGAATGAGGTACATCCATATCAAAACACATTTAATACACGGCAATGAGGTTGAAATACTTTGGACAGACATTGGTTTTGGTCAGAAAAAGTGAATGCAGACATAACCAGAAAAAAGTGTACCTGTGAACCCTTTTGCACAAGTGCAGCTGTAACTGTTCTTGCCATCAACACAGTGGGCTCCATTCAAACATGGACTGGAGCTACATTCATTTACATCTTCCTCACAGAAGAGACCTTCAAACAGTAAGGGTGACAAGGCATGATCAAGACACACTCAAGGTCTGCATGCTGCAGTAACTGAATATGCAAGACGTATCAGCACCACACTGCTTGCACAACAAAAAGCTACTGAGCACAGGTGATGAAATTCCATGTCTGACTGTACTCCTGCAGACATCTACAGAGATTGTCTGCATTACTTAGAGGCTGAGATGTCAAAGACACAAGGCCTATGGTTTGTCCTTATAAAGTTTAAAAAATATCCATCAGGTGTTGCCATTGCATAGCCAAAAACATTAAAAATGAGAAAGACCATTTCTGGTGGAAAACATGAGGCCTTCTTTTTAACCACACAGGTGCTGTTTTGTCAAAGTACCCATGTATGTCAGTTTCCTCACACATTCCACCACCAACAACTTATATGCAGCTGAGAGCTAAAACCACTGAGAAGGTAGACACAAAAAAGCCTCCTCACTCATAGGGCTGCAGCAAAGCAACTGCATACACTCACACACACACACACACACACGGACTGTACTTGAATGCTCATTCGTTCATTTAAAAATCTACTAACATGCAGTAGAACTTTAACGTGCAGACCAGATGGAATTCCACAGGTGTGGAATTACACAGCCCTTGTATTCTGTGTTATTTACTTGGCACAGAAACAATGCCTGTCTGAAGAAAAGCTATGAATTGAAATACATTACCTGAGTAGCCTGGTTGACAATTGCAAATAAAGGTCCCAATGCCATCTTTGCACATCCCATTGTTCTGACAAGGAGATGACTTACATTCATCAACTTCTGTTTCACATTTCAAGCCTGGAATGCAAAACAAATGACTGAGAGCAGGGAGACCAAATTTGTAGCTGTTCAGAAACACAGAAATCATGAATGTTTACTACAGGAATATGTGATTGATTTGTTGCGCACATTACTAGACACTGAGATTTACTGTCCTCTCTTTAGATTGTGCTTTATTACATGTCTTATGTAAGCGTTATTAAAATGGTAGGATGCAACACTGAGGAACAGGCTGATCAGTTCCACGTAGTAGCACTTATCACAAATAACAGACATCACTTCCTGATAGTAGCTGACTAATAAACTATCTGTCACTGTGAAGCAACTGTGAAGGTAAGAGTGAAGAGGAGCACAAGCAGATCTAGTGGATTTATCTGTTTAGAGTGAGAATGTTGAGCTTTTTGCTAATCAGAAATATTGCCAAGCAACAAGATTTTCAAATCCACTAACTTCACTATAAGAAACTTCATTCAAAATCATCACAGTATCACAGTATCACAGTATCACCAAGGTTGGAAGAGATCTCATAGATCATCAAGTCCAAACCGTTAACACAGAGCTCAAGGCTAGATCATGGCACCAAGTGCCACATCCAATCCTGCCTTGAACAACTCCAGGGACGGCGACTCCACCACCTCCCTGGGCAGCCCATTCCAGTAGCCAATGACTCGCTCAGTGAAGAACTTTCTCCTCACCTCAAGCCTAAATTTCCCCTGGTGCAGCTTGAGGCTGTGTCCTCTTGTTCTGGTGCTGGCCGCCTGAGAGAAGAGAGCAACCTCCTCCTGGCTACAACCACCCCTCAGGTAGTTGTAGACAGCAATAAGGCTGTCCCCTGAGCCTCCTCTTCTCCAGGTTAAACAATCCCAGCTCCTTCAGCCTCTCCTCATAGGGCTTGTGCTCGAGGCCTCTCACCAGCCTCGTCGCCCTTCTCTGGACACATTCAAGCATCTCAATGTCCCTCTTAAACTTGGGGGCCCAGAACTGGACACAGTACTCAAGGTGCGGTCTAACCAGTGCAGAGTACAGGGGCAGAATGACCTCCCTGCTCCTGCTGGCCACACCACTCCTGATGCAGGCCAGGATGCCACTGGCTCTCTTGGCCACCTGGGCACACTGCTGGCTCATGTTCAGGCGGGTCATCATCTGCTAAATACAATATAACTCAGTGAGAACCTGAGAAACCACTTCTTAAAATTTGTGAATGGTAAATCTCTCATGGATAATCCAATTTCTTAGGATTTATCCTTGCACTGAAATGTTTTGCTCCTTTATGTTTGCTCAAGTTAAGGGCGTGATGACAACTAGCTCCTTCACTTGCTTCTCAGTTTTTTTACCTGTATATCCACGTTGGCATATGCAAAAATATCCACTTCCCAGTTGTTTGCATGTCCCATTGTTGTGGCACGGTTCCAGGAAACACTCATGAAAGACCTGCCAGAGTCAATAATAATAATACAATTATTGTAAAGGTGGAAACCCAGGTGGAGGAAAACGTTATTTAAAACTGCACATCCTACAGTCACTTTAGGGAGCTGGGGAAAAAAAATGACTGTCAGTAACTTCTAGCTTTTTTAATTTGTCTCCTCAGCACACTATCCATTTTTTTTTTCCTAAAGAAAAATACCAGAAATCAGAATAATTATTTTAAAATGACCTTTTACTTTAAATGTGATCATCACTATGGTTCCTGCAAAACTGTATTAGCTATGATTCACAGGTGACATTTTCCATCATGCTGTCTTTTATACGAGTTGTCAGTTTTGCATCTTTTTACACCAGCTACTGTACATAAGATGGGCTGGTGGAGAACCTTCATGTGTGATGCTATTTCCACTGATGTAGCAAACCTATATTCAGCAAAGCCCCTGAGTAACTAAAATAAGAGATCAGTTTCCCACCTGTCTGTATGTTAGATAATGGTTTAGGCCCAATTTATCACCATTCATCTTTACTTCTGTTTACACAACATCCTAACTTTAAATGAAACAAAGCAGTCTTGTCAAAGTTACAGACTAGGGGGGAGATGTAGGGGATATGGGAGCATCTCTGGCAAACATTGTCACTAGAGAAGTCACATGAGGCCTGCCTGTATTTCAAAGGGAGTACAGCAGATGGGAGCTCTCCTTTCAATTATATTTATGTTGCAACAACTAAAACAAAGATTTTACAACTGGGACTTAGAAGATTGGTAACATTTTATGGAATTCAGCATATGGAAGATGACAGATGACTAAATGTGGTCAGTCTCTTTGTCACAGACTGGCTGAACCTTCTCCACTGAGCTTACATTTCTTTAATGTTTGATAAATACTGCATACATCAGGTGAAGGCTTCAAGTCCAGAATTTAAGATACTCAGTAAGTGATGCAGCCTCCTTTGTTCAGTGGAAGTGCTTCTATGATTACTAAAGAGAGCTTGAGTTTTCCCCTTATGATCACCACTCTCATCTCTTCAGGAAACAGTCAGCTTAGCAATTGCATTTAAAAAGGCCTTAGTCATTTATTACTGCGTAAGGCACTCTTTCTTTCATTTGACGTAACACTCAAAAACATATCTTGTCCTTGCCTGACTGCTGACTTTGTACTGCTTGCTGATATTTTCTGGAGAGGCTGGTACCATCATTACACTTTCCTCAGCTGCTGAAAAAGTAGACCCAAAACCTAAAGAGGAAAGAAATAAAAGAGTTGTTAATAGCACTGTATGGCAAGGTTCCTGCTCCATGAGGGTGTAATAACCGCATGTGAGTAATGGATCTAAAGATATGCTGAAATAAGTGAATTTGTGTGAATAACAAGCAAATTTTTACAGTAACCACACAATATTTTACATGTGTTTATACAAATGTAAGCACATACATTTCTAAAACATATATATGTGTGTGTACTTGTGAAAATGCATTTTGGGTGTGTGTTTCTACCTACACACATACACAGATATAGGTATTTGTGTATATATATAACTCCGTAGGGTGTATTTATAGCATACATATACAATATGTGTATACACACACACTCCATATGCTTACACTCTGCTACTGAGCCCTGGTATGTATCACAGTCACATCTTCTACATAACAGAGAGGAAACATCAGTGGGCAAAACCAGCTGTCAACATCACTGGTTGGAATGGAAGGTTTACATTTGTTAGGAGAGCTATGAAGTCTGCTGCTGGCCAGACTGCAAAAGTTCCCTTTGTTCACTTTCTCCAGCAGAGACAATTTGGCTTACTTGAACAATCTGTGATGGATCTGGCACCAATGACAGTTGTTGTTCCATAAAAGGGACAAGACAAGCAGTAGGACTTTCCTGGGTCTGGCTGATAGTAGTCTCTGGGACAAGGGTAACAAGGTGTCAAACCTGTTCGAGAGAATTCGCCTGCAAGACACGGTACTGCAAGAACAAAAGGACATTTTTTGAGTGGTCACTTGCACCTCTGCCATGCCCCACATATTTTATCATTTTCTATGCTCCTTTCACAGTTCCTTATCAGGCTTAGAGGAACTGGATGAAAACTGACAGGAATTCACAACTCAAGGAGACACTTATTTAAATTGTGATGTTAGGTGATCTGTCATTTTCAAAGGACTATGGAAACACTTGTGAAATACTTCTGTTTATTCCTTTTGCTGCTTTGGACACAGATTTCAAATGCATCTTCCAGGATATTTTATTTCTTACACCTATTTGACTTCCCCCCCCTGCTTCAAGAAGGTCTGAGAACAAAAGATAAGTCTTTCATGTACCAGTAATCTCTGCAGACTATTTTCACTGGGAATCTTTATGGCAAAGCTTCCCAAAGACAGTGGAGGACAAGTTCCTGAAATAAGTTACAGAACAAACTCAGTATTTCCACACAGAAGACATGGAAGCTGTTCCACAGGTAACAGTGACAAACATTCCAGTTCTCTTCTGTCAAGAAAAAAGTTTTATCTTCATGTAGGTACCCATCACATATTAATTTCATTTATCTTTAGAGAAGAATTAATCTTGGAAATCAAGAGGAGGGCATCTGAAATAATCTGAGTATCAGAAAGTGACACTTCATTTTGCTGGGAAATGCTGCTTGGTCCACACTTACCCAGAAGCAGAATTCCATCTCAGGCAGATGAACTGTATTTTATTAGCTGATGTTTAAACAACCTTTAGAAATCTCATAGCCTCTTTTGTTACAAACCTCCACAAGCTGAGACATCCACTGCACCTCTTTTCACTGTTGATGTATTTTCCGGGCAAGAAATGCAGTTCCTGGATCCAAATGCTGGTTGGTATGTCCCAAGTGGACATGTTTCACAGGTCTCAAGACCATTAGGTGAATATGTTCCCTGCTTGCACTGAGCTGTAAGGCAGAAGAATTTACAAAGAGTAAGCAATGGTCAAGAGGAAACACAGCTCTTGAACTCTGAAAATGATGCTGAAATCACAAGACACATCACATAGACTTTAATTTCTAAAGTTTGCTCTACTTTGAAGGACTTCACAGGTACAAAGAATGAAAAAAAAATAATTGTGGCAAATTACTGATTGTGCTTTTGTGAATTATTAAGCAGGTAATTCCTGTCCAATCACAGATGATTTATTGCAACTTCAGTTACTCAATTTTAATCAACAAAATTAATAAGACAATAAATGGGATATAAAATCAGCCATTTCTTTTCCAGAACAAGTCACTAGAAGCAAGTGGTGCCGAGGTGCTCAGTGTCACAGCACTGCAGTGTAGCATGCAGAATTTTTATCTTTGATCATGCATGGTACAATGGAGAGAGGCTAAGAAGGACAACAACGGCATCAAGTGCACCAGACCCCGAAATATGGGCTAACAACCTCACAGAATGAGGACAGGAATGAAACAAAGCTTCTAAGGCCAGATCTCCTTAGAACATCTGCCCAGGCATCCTGCACACCACGGCAGTGGTGAAAGCTTGAATTTCTGTCTTTATATGTGTGGTTAGGAGGGTTCCTCATTTCACAGGCCATCCTCATTGCAATAATCCCATCGTGGGGACCAAAAGCATGCCAACAGGCATTCAGAAATGGTTGTCTGAAGAAGAAAAACTTCTCACCTTTGCATTCAGAGATGCTTCTGGAGTGCATATATTCAGTGTAGGTACCAGATGGGCAACTTTTGCATTCCAATTGCCCTTCCTCATCTTGGTATGATCCAGTCCAGCAGCTTTCACAGGTATGATGCTCCAGGGAGTAATAGGTACCCAAAGGGCAGTTGACTGTAACATTGGAAACATAAGGTTCTCTTCAGAACGCAGCATCATACATACTTGACTTGCTTCTGAAGTTCCCATTTAGACAAACGTGAGAATGGATTATGTCTCTGGAACACTGTAAAGATCTCACTATGCACAGGAAACAAAATCCAATTCTCTATCTTAACTACACGTCACTCTGAAGACAAATAGAGTTAAAAAACTGCATACCAAGCACTGTTTTCCTGCCTATCACCAAGTGTGGATGTGCCTGATTTCCCTATGGGAGTGGAATCTCGGGTATGGACGCCTACTTTTCCACAGGCCTTGGTTAGGAACATAAACATTCTCTGGAAGTCAAACCGCACAAAGCATTTTTGCAGTTTATTGTTCTCGGAGACCGCAAGCACTGGACTGTGTCAAACCATAACCCACTGCAAACATCCTCTAAAACTTTGCTTTTCAGAAGGATTCTAAATACATGTAAGGGGCAAGACATCTGCCTTACCACACATTCTTCCCCTCAGCACAGAACCAGGCCTGCAG
Source organism: Tricholaema leucomelas (assembly GCA_013400475.1). Taxonomy (NCBI): domain Eukaryota; kingdom Metazoa; phylum Chordata; class Aves; order Piciformes; family Lybiidae; genus Tricholaema lacrymosa; species Tricholaema leucomelas. The sequence continues at coordinate 134,268 of WAAF01001122.1, read as the reverse complement.
AAAAGAAAGGCCTTCTCGGTCTCCAGCGAGTTGCTGTCAGCTATGATGAGTTCAGAGGCAAACTGGAAAGAATACATGGGCTCCTTGTGGAGGGTCCTATTCAGCCTGTTGGTGATCGTCTCCAGAGTTTTGAGGAGCCGTCTCTGGTTTTCTAGTTCCAATGTATCATTCCTTTCATCAGGCAGTGGCACACTAGCTGGGATACAAACAGAGAATGCAAAATGCACACAGATTTTGCAGTCAGGACTTTCAGCATACTCTGGAGTACATCGAGAGTGCAACGCTCAAGCTTGCCAGTGGAAAGCAGAGAGCAGGCTAAGTGCACAGTGCTCTCCACGAGCATGAAGCTGTGATCTTTCCTCCAAGTAGAAAGTCTGTGGCTAAATGGGGCTACAAACATCTACAGATAAGTGCCACCTGGACCTGCAGAAGGCTGGGTGAACTGAAGGCTAAATTCTACCTAATGTATTAGAAACACATCATTTTAAAAAGAAGGAATAGAAGAAGGGTAACATCTTGACTTCTCTCACCTGTGATGTTAAATATTAGCTTGATTTTGTGGTCAGTCATTGGAATATTCAGCTTGTGCCTTTTGACTCGAGCAGGTGCTGCCTTTGCAGAGGAAGAGAGATGCCTGGATAAGTCTTCTTGTGCTGCATCAACAAAATCATCATAGGAATAATCCAGCTGGTTTGCTGTCCCCCAGCCAGCAGGTCCTACGAGGCATTAAGAAAGAACAAAGAGTAGCAACATCATGTGGAAAGTAAACATCTACAGCTATTTTAAAAACACGTCCTCAAAAGAATAAGATCTTCATGAAGCTCAAGACAATGTGTGCTAGCTTTGTCTCCACACACGTCTGCTGTACCAGAGAAAAGAAAAACTAGTTTCACTCCTAGCTGATAACCCAGAAATCCTAAATCTTGTGCTTTCAAGAAATACTGCTATACAAGTTACAGGTTGCATTTTTTTTCTCTTCTTCTGTCTTGCTTGGGCCCTCACCTGCCAGTAACACCTTGAACAATTCCATGTTGTGCTCTCTTCCTGATTAATTTCAGTCAGCACAACCTGTGTCATGTGTCTCCATTGCATCTTCTTCTTGTAACTCTTGAATAGTTCTATTATTGTCTGACCTCTCAGAAAAGGCTGGTAGCAACGCCTTGTATGTTTATTCCTCACATACAGGCACTCCCTGTTAAATGTGTGTGTGAAATTCAACCTGTGCATAATATCCTTCACCTACAACATGCTCTCGACCAGTAACAAACAACTGCTTCTGCACATCTTCCATCTTTTCGTAATGACTAGATAAATGCGTGCCATATAGCACTAATCTAGCGCTACTAAAAAAATAAATGAATATATAAAAAGAAGTCTGCCAATTACCTGTTAGTAGTCAGCTAGAATATTCTTAATTTACAGTAGAAACTAGGACAGGTTAACTTGGTAGTTAGTAACATGTCAGTATTCCACAACTAGTTTTCTAAATTGCTCTCTCCTATGACCTGAGGAGAGCTCTTCTATCCTGCCTTACCAGTATTAAATCGCAAGAAACTCAGTGCAGCATGTCTAAAAGCTAAGAAGCAGGATCAAGCTCTATACTATAAAGCTGTGAAAAGCACCACAGCCATGACAGGAGTAGATGCATACTGAGGTTCACCTGCCAAAATCTCTCCTTCTAAGATAGGTAATGTAAGTTATCTGGTTTTAGCCTTTCTTTTCTCTGAGCAGCCCCATGGGGCTCAGCAACACAACAGTGCAACATGGACACTAATCTATTAAAAAATGGACTGAATATGGCAACTCACTTGGCATAAAGCAAAGTGGGGACAATCACTAGAACTGTCACAGCTGTCACTGATATAGCTATAATCATCCTGCATAATCTACCCTGACATACAGGAAGACATTTCACAGCTGGTGAGCAAACTTAAGCTTGCATAGCTTTACACTGTGAGGATTCTATGCTGACCTGAACCAGCAGCAAGGACGTTCATCATTTTCTTAAGAATCTTCAGAACAATTTATTATACTTTTTTTCCCCCAGTATTTTGTTATGAAATTGTAGGTTGTAAAAAATCTGCTTTCTTGCAGAGTAACCAAGCGGGTTTGCAGGACTGTGTGTATGTGTGCCTTTTTAACCCTTCCCATCAGGAGGCATCTCAGTAAACTTTCCCTGTACATGACACAGGTATCAAAGTCAGCCAGCAAAAAGTCCCATAATAGTGCTATAAAACCTAGTATGTCATTCCTTCCTATCTTAAGAGCTCTATAGTTGTTTTAAAACATATCTCACAGAACATATTATGTACTTCACAAGTGCATTAAACCTGGATGGTTAAGAATCTATGCAATCAATAATTACCAATGCCAAATCCATTTTCATAATCATAATTATATTCCAAGCAGTGTTTCTGTGTCTGATCTTCCAGTCTGCAGTCAATATCATCAACATGATTACAGAATGATGGGACCTTTCAACATAAAAGAAGAATAATGTAAACAAACAAAACCATAGAGCTCCCTCTCTCATCACTTTAGAAAAAATTCTAGATGCAATGTAGTGCCTCGGTCTTGCCACTGACACTAGATTTCCCCTTTTATGTCTCTTTTACCTCCACCAATGTCTGCTAAAAGAACTAAGTTCTGATGCTTGTGTATTGATACAGCTGAGAAACAAGAGTGCAACTTGTAGTCATACAAGCTCCTTGTGATAGAAGATTATTTTTCATATTTCTTGCCTGTGAAATCCTAAAATACAGCAATAAGCTGACAAGAAAGCTCACAGGTTTGAAAACATCTGTTGTTCTTCTAGATACCTAACTTCTAATTCTGTCAGGTTTAAAACAACGCTGTCACTCTGTTTCTAGCTTTCAAAATCTTATTCCTTCATATGCCTCTCTCCTGATGCATGGAAGAGAACAGGCAAGAGAGTAACAAGTGTCTGAAGTAAGGCAAGAAACAAGTGTCTGAAGCATAAGGTAAGCCATTCAGCCATTTGACAAGAGCTAGTGACATGAATTCTGAAGTTACAGGAGTCTGCCTATTAGCTGTATATTCTAATGATGATTTCCAGTTCATAGAGACGATTTTTAGTATATGGGCCTTCTCCTGCAAAAAACCTGCAAATGCCCTGTGTTCAACCCATCAAAAGACCTCAGAGGACAGGGAAAATCATCCGGGAAGGCCAGAAACCAAAAAACAGAATACTTGATAGAAACCCTTCTGGGTTTGTTGATTCATTCTCTCTACAAAAGTGATGACAATTAGATAAGAATAAATGAGTGNACTGGTTGATTCTATTCTATTCTATTCTATTCTATTTTTTCCTTATTATCTTTTGCTTGCTGTTAGTAATGGTCTAAACATTGGAACCTGGTGGTAGCTGGCTCTCCCTCTCAAGGAAGAGAAACAAAATCAGACAGATTTCTCTTCCGGAAGAGAACAGGCAAGAGAGTAACAAGTGTCTGAAGCATAAGGTAAGCCATTCAGCCATTTGACAAGAGCTAGTGACATGAATTCTGAAGTTACAGGAGTCTGCTTATTAGCTATATATTCTAATAATGATTTCCAGTTCATAGAGACGATTTTTAGTATATGGGCCTTCTCCTGCAAAAAACCTGTAAATGCCTTGTGTTCTCTTCTAATACAGAATGCTTTCACACATCCACTCCAGAGGCCACAAATCACAGTTCTGCTGCTTCAGCTTTACAGCAGAGGACAGATTTATGCAGTTCTTAATGATGAGAGTGAAAACTCAGAAACTCAAGAAACCTGAGCAAATTACTTATATCGTTAATACTACTAGATTTAAGTGTCTGGATTTAAGCACTGAATGTGTAATTTATCTATTTGTACACTTGTATATTCACTTGCATTACAGGGACATGTGTTATACGTGTTCTGTATAAAATATATCTACTTCATAACTACATCCAACTTTCAAAAACAATCCTTAGGTTAGGGGAGAACTGACTGAAGTTTTCAAATCCGCACAGGTTCTCTTTGAAAACCTGCTGAGTATCTACTGAGTGTCAGCTCATTAAGCTACTTGGACAGTACGATAAATTGTGCCCTATATAACTCCATATTGAAAACTGAACCGAATTACATTAAAATGCCAGTGAATCTCCTTTATTTTTATAAGGGACAATAACTATTTATTATCTATTATAGTGGAAGTTGTCCCTGCCCATGGCAGGGGGGTTGGAAACAGATCATCTTTATGGTCCCTTCCAGTCCAAACCGTTCTATGATTCTATGATTCATTAAATTATTTTCAGAGAAGCACAGATTTCATTTACATGTTAATGTTGTATTTTCCTTGTGTGTAATTAGTTAGCTGACAGCAGTAGCAATGAGGCACACTGTTTTAAAGTATGTAAAAGGAAGGAGTGTTTACTAACCTACCATTTTACCAAGCGCACTCTGGAAGGCATCAGAGAAGCTATTTAGAAGATTGTTGTCATCACATTGTGTTGCTTTGTACAGCATCTCAAAGGACTTGAACCCATGGTTTGCAAAACGATTTACTGAAAAATATGAAGAAATACATTTCTCCAGGTCAGTGCAAGATTTTCAGAGCCAAAAGAAAAATCTTTCAGGCTATAACTGGAATATAGTAAGCTAAGAAGCACTGTATTTAAATCAGCAACCTAAATTCTCTGTGTTGCATACAGAAAAATACATCAGTCATACTTCAGACAATGCAGTTGGATATGACCCTTCAGCAAGCATCAAATTTGTTGGAAAAGCTGTGGCAGTTCAAGAGCTAATGCTCTATTTTGCATATAAACAAGAGAGAGGAACTTTCTGGACTTTTTGACATAGAGTGAATGAGGAAGGCATTGCTTGTAAAAAGAAAGTAATGATAAAGTCTGTATCATTCATTGGTTTGCTAGGAGGGATAAAATTGCAATGTATAAACAATTTCTCACTCTTTGTTCCTTTTGCCTTCTGCTTTTCACCTTCTCCACTGCTCCTCTGTGCATGGCTGAATATTAACCTGGGCTGAACTTATACCATGTGAAATCTTGCTGGTTTTCTATCTGGGGGGAAGAAAAGGTGGTGTTGGCCCCTTCCGTACTTTTCTTTGTCCATGGGGCAAGGATGTGATTTCTGTATTATTTCTAAATTGTAAATAATTGTATATAATTGTAAATACATGTAGGTATATTTTGTATATATGCTTGTAAATTTACCTTGCTGTAAAATATAGCTTTACCTTACTTCCAAGCCATCTGAGCTGGTCTGGTAAACTTTATTTGGGGGGGGGGTAATTTCTCAAACCCACCACATTCATTTTTGTCACCTAATGTGGGGCTAGCCTCATTGATTCATTAATAATCAATTTCAGAAGCTAAGATGAAGTTATTTTGGGGTTTTGGTATCTGAACACAGCTATATTATGGCTACTACATAAATGGATTGCTTCATCTATCTATGTTCAAATTTGCTGGTGTGTTTTAAGAATAATATGGAGGAGAGTCAAATCCATATTTGCAAAGCTTAGTAATTGCTGTTTTGGTTTCATGGGCTATAACACTTATAAAAATGCTGCCATTAGTGTCTCATATGAGTTCATTGAGTTGGTTCTCCCTGTGAGTGCAGAAGAGCTTGTGGTACAGATGAAGATGTGACTCTTAGAGGTAGTAACACTGCATGCCTTCTATGTTTAAATCTGGTCTTTGTGACTGTTATCAGACATTTTAAAAAGGTCTGTCATTTATCTGCTTTAGCATTTTCTTAATGGAAGAAACCGTTGAGCTGGCAACTAAACACTGTATTTGCTTTTCACTGAGAGGGAAGAAACAAATACTAAGTCCACTTGTTAATGCTGCTAGGGTAAATATGAAAAAAAACTCATCCAAAATATATGCAAATCGAGGTTCCTAGGAGTCCAAGTTATGGGCTTTGAACTGATAGACAGCTCTGACACACAACTCTCACTTGCAGAAACCAAGAAATTCACTCCAATGGAAGAGGATATAACATGGTGCCATGACTGGCTTCATATGTAGCTCTAACCTACTGTAGCAGGCACTCCAAACCTCCTTCCTCCTGCTCCACTAGCAGAGATTTGAACGAGAGAAGAAGACAACGTGGAACTGCTTTTCCCCCACCTTGCAGGCTTGAACAAGGACCAGAAAAAGGCACCCTTTTCCACAAGTGTACCGACTCTTGGGAAAGCCCACACTGGAAGCTGGCATTGTGGTTGGTTGGACTCTTCACACCTAGTATATATTGGCAGTGGACACACTGTCTAGGAAAGAACTTAAACAGAGTGAGGAGAAAGAGCACACAGCTACCACACAGTTCCACAGCTCTCGTGCAAGTCTCACAAGTCTGCAAGTCCAGCAAGTCCATTAGGTCCGTTCGAGAGAACTGCCTGTAGCCTCCGGACCTGGCTCTCCTTGGACCAGTGCATCCTGGCTTCCTGCTTGCTATTCTGAGCTGGGAGGACCTTGCCTCTGACATAAACTGCCACTGTTGGCAGGAACACGCCCGCAGTATGGCTTTTTGCTGCGCTGCTAAGGCAGTGCTGCTCCATGAGATCTGCCTTGTGGATGCTGTGTCTACAAACACTTTTGACTTTGGTGGGTTTCATTCACACTGGACTTAAACGCCACATGGATTATAATTTGCTGTTTCAGAGGCTGCTGCAAAGGAGATCCAGAGACTGTCTCCAAAATCTTACTCCACTCTCATGAGTAAATCAGCTGTTTCCTAGGCTTTCTGTTCTGCTTCTGATTTTCTAAGTGAGGTAAAGCCACCTTGTGGGTTTGCCTTTTCCATTTTCCAACTCTCTCAAATTAACAAAATTGCCCAAATGAATTAGAATACATAAATATAATTTAACTAGTTCTATATATAGTCATGGGGCAGAGCTTCTCAGGAAAATAAAAATAACTGTGTTTTTGTAATTCCTGCCCCAACAATTAATTCCCAACCAAATCATCTATTTAATATTAAAACGCCACCAAAGCTGGGAAATTCAACAGTTGAAGATTTGCATGTGTCCACCTCAAAGAAAATACATAAATGCTCCTGATTTGGTGATAATTATAGAATAGAATAGAATCAACTAGGTTGGAAGAGACCTCCAAGATCATCCAGTCCAACCTAGCACCCAGCGCTATCCAGTCAACTAGACCATGGCACTAAGTGCCTCATCCAGGCTTTTCCTGAACACCTCCAGGGACGGTGACTCCACCACCTCCCTGGGCAGCTCATTCCAATGGCAAATCACTCTCTCTGGGACGAACTTCCTCCTAACATCCAGCCTATACCTCCCCCAGCACAACTTGAGGCTGTGACCCTTGTTCTGTTGCTGGTTGTCTGGGAGATGAGACCAACCTCTAACTGGCTACAACCTCCCTTCAGGTAGTTGTAGACAGCAGTTAGATATGTAAACACAGCCTGTGCTATGCCTTACGTTCAGCAAGTTGCAGATAGTTCTCAAATTCCTATTGAAAATACATTGTTACTGTGTGTAAACAAACTCTTTACAATACCAGTTCACAATAATTACAGAGCTTGTCTACTTTGCCATCTTTGCTATTCTGTGATTCCTAGAATTGAAATTTACAGCTATTTCTGTGTTTAGACAGTTTCTGAAGTAACACAGTCAGGGACTGAATTAACTGCTAATTGGCTGAGGCAGGAATTAAAACAATATAGTTATTTTTATTTTCCTGAAAGCCCACCCCTACTTGAATTTTATTTACAGGTTCGAATTTGGTCAGGAATCTTCACAAGGATGCTTACGGGCAATTTTAGTAATTGAGAACTCAGAAAATGGCAAAGGCTAAGCTACAAGATAGCTTTACCTCACTTACAAATCAGGCTGAGCAGACAGCCTAGGGAAAGGCTGATTTACTCACAAGTCCGGAGTAGGAGTTTAGAGATGATCCTTGCGGCAGACTCTGAAACTGCAAGCTGTAATCCAGTTGCGGATTCACGTGGCAAAGTCCAATGCAAATAAAATCCACCAGAGTCAAAAGTGTCTGTAGGCACAGCTTCCATGAGGCAGATCTCGTGGAGTGGCCCTGCCTTAGCAGTGCAGGGGAAAAAATGAACGGCTGGAGTGTTCCTACAAACAGCAGCAGTTTACGACGGAGGCCAGATCCTTCCAACAGGAAGCCAGGGTACAGTGGTCCGAGGAGAAGCCAGGTCTGGATGCCACAGGTGACTATCTCAAACAGAACCTAATGGGCCTGCAGACTTGTGGAGCGAACTGCACAGAGCAGTGCAAAAGCAGGGACCCCACACGCTTTTCTTGTCACTCTATTTGAAATCTTCCTAAACAATGTGTCCAATGCCATATATACACTGGGCACAAAGAATCCAGCCAATCACCATCCCAGATTCTAGCATAAGCTACCTCACAAGAGCACATGTGTGAGAAGAGGGAGCCTTTTGCTTTTTCCCATTCAAGTCCAAAGGGGAGGGGGAAAGCAGTTTTGCAAGTTCTTCTTCCCTCATTCAAACTTCCAGAGACAGAGTGGGGCAGGGAAAAAGTGTTTGGAGTGCTCTGTCACAGGGATTTCCAGGCATTTTTTCACAATATTTGTAACAGCTTGGAGACAAGTAAGATTTTTTTTTTTAATCATTAAACAGAAATTTAAAAAATGAAAATATTTCAATTTTCTTCCTCGTTAAACACAGTGTTTCATGGGTTGCAGATTAATTTTAGTAACAATAGGACTTACAAGAGCAGTCAGGCCACCCTGGAGAATAAGGTGGCTTCCAAACACCATCCGCATATGCACAATAGTAGTTTTCACTTGATCCTTCTGAAAAGCTATAACCTTCTGCACAGTGCAATGTGCAATTAACTCCAACTTCATCTGATGTGCATTTAAAGTCACCATTCACAGGTTCAAAGGAGATTTCACAGGGAGAACCTATGAAAAGTAAAGAGATTTATATACTGATGAATGCGGTGAAGTACCACATTCGTGCATACAGGAAAACAGCATTGAGAAGATTTCTAGAAGTCTCAATGTGATCTGGCCTCTGCTGAAGTCTGTGGTGGTATTATTCGTTACTTCTATAAGGGTAGCACCAGGCTACTGTTAAATTATTCTCAAACACTGACACTAGAGTTTGAAATCCAGCAACATGAAGACTAGTACCTGGTACAGTATTTATAGGATACAGTATTTGTAGGTGATTACAGAAATATTTCCATTTTTTTTTCTTTTAACTACAGGTTCAGATTAGATATTAGAAGAACCTTTTCCTCATGAGAGTGGTGAGGCACTGGTACAGCTGTACAGATAAGTTTTGGAGGCTCCAACTATGGATTTGTTCAACACCAGGCTGAATGGGACCTTAAGCAACCTGCTCCAGTAGATGTCCCTGCCCATGGCAGGGGGATTGGAACTAGATAATGTTTAAGGTCCTTTCCAACCCAAACCGTTCCATGAGCCTATGATTTAAAATACAACTTCAGTAACATCTGTTAATTAATTTCACATGGTATCTGTCACTAAGAGAAAAATGGATTGCCTTAAGTTTTACTGCTTAATGAGTAATAATTTCAATGCTTTTACATCTAATTTGTATTTACAAATTAATTGCTGTACTGCTTCAGTCTTAGACAATTTATTCATTGGTGCTATTAAATATCCTGACTACTTTCAGGTTCCAGCATAAAATGGAATAATTAAAACAAAAAGTGGAGACAAAATGAAAGAAAGAATAGAATTGCATCCTTCACAACATGCAACTAAGGCAATGCCACACATCCTTGACTAGATCGGGACAACAAACCTTTGATGACTATATGGATCTCACATGTCCTGTTATTGCCAGAGGGGTCCATGGCTGTGTATTGGACTGTTGTCTCCCCTTTGGGAAAGAGATCTCCAGGAGCATGACTCTTAGTGACAGTCAGTGGAGCACCTAGAAGAGTTAAAAGACAATCTAAAACATCAATAAGAAAAAGAGAGCTGTTCACACCCAAACTTGACAGATGGAGAAGGAAATGCAGCAGATCTTCCAAATTATGTTTTTGTCATAATAAGTTAAAAAAATAAATTAAAAAAAACAGTAAGTCCTACACCCTAAGGGATTATTAATATGAATAGGTTGGAATTCCCTAGATTTCTGCTGTTGTGTGTATATTTTGAGGTGCATCTCACCTGAATTGTCTGAAAACTGTGGTTCTTCCCATGTCACTGGGTACTCATTTTCTGATGCTTGCATAGGTGGTGGAGATCTGCATCTGTCAATTACAGGAGGTTCTGCATCTGCAGAATTTGAAGGGACAGTGTATTAGCTTACTGAACTGCTAGCACACTCAAATGAAATCCATAACTAGAAGACATCACGTTAGCAGCAGTTTTAGTTTCACATCAGAAGACAATGATAAAATTAGGTGCACACTCCTAAGTAGCTGCAGTTGGTAGATTCTGCGAGAAAGGACATGACTAGTTCTTCATGGTTTCTGCATTCTATTTTCTTTCTACAAAACAGATCTTGTCTAATGGGACTGCTGAACAACACAACAGTCTGACAGAAGTACGTGAACAGTGATTTGCATCAGCAACGTATGGGAACCTTGGAATTTTTATTGAGAAACTTTCAAGAAGGAAAAAATAAAGGTCTGGCAGCAATGATTATACTCTTATGCAAACTGTGACTTAAGAACAGCAAAGCATTTACAGACAGGTGATGTTACTTCTTGGCTTGTAGCTGCATCCATAAATGCAACATTGACTCAGCAAAAATTAGGTTTCACACATGACAGACTCTCCTCCCCAGTGATTTTTTTACCAGCACTTACCAATAACTTTGACACTGAACGTACAGCTTGCCTCATTGCCCGACTTATCAGCTGCTCTGTAAGTAATGGCAACTTCACCAATTGGGAGAAGAAATGGTGGTATGAAAGCTGGGGTAACGTGAACTGAGACCTTTTGCAGGAAAACACTTGTTATTTAAAATACAAAGCCAGTTAGTAATCATTACACCCCTGTTTCAAGAAATGGCCACAAAACAGTAATCTTCAATGCCAGGTCTATTTATTATTAATGCAAATAGAATAGCCTTGCTGAGTAATAAAGGCCGACCTTGCAACAGAGGACTCTGCTCCGCTTTTCAAGTCTCCCTTCTTTATAGCAACAGAGGGTTACCCAGTCAGGATCTGGACCCAGATCTGCTGAAGTTAACACCACTGTGCATTAAGAAAACCCAAGACTGACTCTTCTTTGCTGCACTGCACTGAACTACACCAGGTCAGAACCTGTTCTTCAGCTGCAAGGGCAGCAGACGTGGGCACAAGTGGAGCAAACAGTTGTGGACTGTGATACGGACAGAAGAATCGAGTGCACCCTCAGCAAATTTGCAGATGGCACCAAGCTGTGTGGCACAGTCAACTTGCTAGAAGGCAGGGATACCATCCAGAGGGACCTGGACAGGCTGGAGAGGTGGGCACAGGCCAGCATCATGAAATTAAACAAGGCCATGTGTAAGGTCCTGCATCTGGGTTGGTGCAGTCCCAAGCACAGATACAGGCTGGGTGGCGAATGGCTAGAGAGCAGCCCTGAGGAAAAGGACCTGGGGGTCTGGGTTGATGAAAAGCTCAACATCAGCAGGCAGTGTGCATGAACAGCCCAGATAGCAACTATGTTCTGGGCTGCCTCAAGAGAAGCGTGGCCAGCAGGGCAAGTTAGGGGATTCTCCCCCTTTACTCTGCTCTCGTCAGACCCCACTGGAATATTCTGTACAGTTCTGGAGCTCCCAACACAAGAAGGACATCAAACTGTTAGAGCAAGTCCAGAGGAGGGCCACGAAGATGCTCAGAGGGTTGGAGCACCTCTGCTATGAGGACAGGCTACAATAGTTGGGGCTCTTCAGTCTGGAGAAGAGAAGGCTTCAAGGAGACCTTTTAGTAGCCTTCCAGTATCTGAAGGGGGACTACAGGAAGGCTAGGGAGAGACTATTTACAAGGTCTTGTTATGACAGGACAAGGGGTAATGGGTTTGAACTGGCAGAGGGGAGATTCAAACTAGATGTTAGGAAAGGGTTCTCTACAGTGATAGTGGTGAGACACTGGAGCAGGTTGCTCAGGGAGGTTGTGGATGCTCCCTTCCTGGGAGGTGTTCAAGGCCTCTTCTAGTGGGACGTGTCCCTGCCTGTGGTGGGGGGTTGGAAATAGATGAACTTTGAGGTCTCTTCCAACCTAAACTATTCTATGATTCTATGACTTACATATATCCAGTTTTAATCTGTCTATTTTTATGAGTAGATCGCCCAAATATGCCTCAAAACATTCTGACACAGCAAAGGAACTTTACATTTGGAGTGACACAAAGCTGCCTAAGGCCCTTTCATATGTGTTAGAACTGCCTGAAGGAACTTGTCTTTAAAAAAACTGGTTTCACATGAACAACACGGTTTATCTGACAACCATGACTTTGACAACTAAGGCACTCAGTTTCTACAGTTCAATGAATGTCCTCTATCAGCAGAGCTACAGTACCTAACCATGGCTATGTTACATCAAAAAAGTGTGTGAAGTTAAAGCTTTTTTAAAAATTCTTCTTTTTACTGGGATAGTTGGTAGTGCCCCAGTTAGTGCAAAATCCTCTTGTGTTTGCAGCAGATTAAATGCATACACAGAGTCACTGCTCCTCTGTTGACTTACGACAAAGCATTCGTTTGCTGTAACTTGTTAATGCCTGGGACTGTAGTGAATGTTATTCTTAATGAAGAAGCTCTGGAGCAAGGTTTCCTTGCAACTCCATTTCCAGACCTCGGACATCTATAGTAGCCAAAGGTCCATGTTTGAACCTTGCATCAGATAGGAGAATGAGATTTGTTTTTCTCACTTGGGAAACTGAAACAAGTTAGTTCTTGCCACAGTGTGTTTTAGCTAGCCTTTCAGATTAATGAACTGGTTTACTTCCTTCTGAAGAAGGTTTATTAAACTTCTTCACATTCTAAGAGCTCATTTTTAAAGCAGCTGTCTCCTTATAAACAAGGGCACATTCTTTCTTTTGACCACATAAATTAACCATATGAGATTTTCTGCACTTAAACACCATGTAGTGTATCCTGTGACTGCATAACTCTGAGACAGAAAATGCTGAATATTCAAGATACAAACTTCTCAGCAGATTTTTCTTCTACTCTTGTTTATCAGATGGAAGAAATTTTAGTGGATCATAAAATTATTTTCAAGTAGTTAGCTACATAAAAACTGCCTCCAGTCAAATGAACAGATTTTAACTTGCCTCATCTCCGGAGTTATCGACAGCTGTAGGTACCTGCCAGCTGATATTGGCAGAGTTCTGATGTTTCAAGGTCTCAGTCTCAATATTATCTGGACATTGGATCTGTGGAGCTTCAATATCTGATCCAGAAGAAGAAAAACTAGTTTGGCATGTGGGATTACAGAAATAAAACCTTTATAATAGTAAGACTGCAACTCATTATAGCCATTGGCTTTTGTGCTGTCTAGAATACAAATGGACGTATTTTTGCAAATTTCCTGGTTTTACTCCCCTTAAATTTTTGCCTACAGGCTCACAGATAAACAGTACATTCTTCTGGGGAAGAGATTATTTTTGATATGTTTTTGTACATGATCAAGCACAATGAGAGTCTGGTTTCTACATGCAACCATAAACGAAGGTATAAATAAAGTACAACAGATTTGTTTATCATTCATTCATTCATTACTTATTACATTCACTGCTCATTAAGAAGGAATGGTTTCTCTACCCTTTCACTGCCCACATATGACACATACAGATGAAAAGACTTGTTTCTGATGATCAGTGACCTAAAAAGAAAAGCACTTGCGATGTGATATATGTACTACAAACAAGGAGCAGTGATTCTCAAATGCCCTGGAGCATGGTGTGGAAATGACTTGAAAGAAACAACAGCAAGGTTTCTGACACTAGCTGCTGAAAATGTTCCTTAGTAAACTCCTGCCTGCAACAAGGTGTTATGTAGGACAAATGTAGTGTTCTTGTGACTATGTTGCATGGTGATACAATGCACTGGTAATACAATACGGGCAACATTACCACCAGCATTTAAGCCTCAAGTTTTTCTGACAAAGTACTTCGTAATTTCCCTGGCACAGGGCCTCCTAAAACATTTGTGGTTAGGTTATTTTATTGCTGTGGTGTTGTTTGATAAATGGTCTCTAGACTTGTAGGACGAGGATGCATTCAGCTCTGAACTCGTCTATGCCCAAGAGTCTTTAAAATAACTCAGAACTGATATCACTTACATTTTTATTACTAAATAGTTCCAGTAAAGATGTAACTCAGGCAATTAAGTCTCTGTAATTAAGAGTGCAGAGCAATAAATACATGTGATTTTGCCTTCCTCTGAACTCATTCTGATGAAAATTTTACTACAAATGCACTCTTTTAAATAACAATGAGTTATGGTTCACACCCTGAACACAGACTATAGGCTGGGGCAAATTCCATTTAAAAGTGAAATTATGTAAAAGACTAATAAATAAGTCAGAAAGAAAACGGCTATTTTGAGCTGACCAAATATGCTGGCAGCAAAATAGAGACAGTAACAAGAATGAAAGCAATTGAAATGCAACTGTTCACTTTTACTAGAGAAGAATAACCCTCAGAGTTTCTTACTGCCTCTTATTTCAGGGGTTTATGCACTGGTAATATCAAAAACTTGGACCCAAGCCATCTTGCTTTATCTTGGTCCAAACACTTCAGCTTGCAGCCTGGTGCTAGCATCCCATCAAATACTGAAAGTTGTGGTTTGGCAGAAGTTTACACAAAGGACTCAGAAAAACAACATGGTATATCACAGAGTGGGAAATTGCATGTTTAAAGAGAAGGATAAAACTTTCCTAGGCATGACAGAAAAAAAAGCTCCCACCTCAGTTTCTGCAGTGACCTGGAATAATGACTGCCATAACTGTTTTTTGTACTTTCACCCACTGAATAGCAAGGGCCCCAGTTTTGGGTGGAAACACTAGTTTGAGGAGCACAATAGTTCATGTAGAGGTGAACATACTATTCCCAGACAAACTGCTTGTATTCTTCTATAATCCAAAACCACACTCCACTAACTCAGTGTGCATGTGTGCAAGGAAATAAATAACCTAACATTTCCAGAAGAGGTGGGTAAACATGGCAGAACCATACTCAAATGCATGTAACCACCTACTTCCCATTTTTATGCTCCATGCACTAGTGCCAGCCTACTTTGGCCTCAACTTTTGTGCACTGTTGCTTGGGGCATGTCAACAGCCACAGCAAGTTCAAAGACAACTGAAGTGAATCATCCTGCCATAGACAGCCTATCAGACAGACTTTACACAGCTCTTTGCTATAAGGCTCACATAAATCTGTGCTAAACCAGTAGTTTTATTATCACTGTCATTTTATGAGGAGTGTGGGTTCCAATTTCACTATCTTTAAGATAACAGCTTTCACAGCTTTGAAATTTTGACTTTACTTGCATATGAGACCTTATAGCAATCAGCTTTCCAACAACAGACTTCAAAGATGGTTCCCAGGAGAGGCAGCTAACAATACGCACCATAAGATGGCACTCAAGCAACCTCCAAACCCTGCATTGTTATTACAAACTACAAGTAAATTTGACAGCAAAGATGTAATGACACAGGCAACTCTTCTTACAGGCTATCTAAATTATGCTTTCCCTAGTTCAAACCAGGGAAACCAAATGACTTGTCATTTGCTGTATACTTCTTTTCAATTCCGCACATGCACACACAAAAATGGGTTTGTGCTGGTCTCTACCTTTACAGTGAGCCTCCTGGATGCTTGCACTCCATCTCCCAAATGAAATGCACCTTAGTTCTTCTCTAGCTCCAGACAAGATGAATCCCTGGGGACAGCTCAGCTGGCACACGGTCCCAGAACTGGCTGGCTCCAGCCCACATCTGGGAGGCAGAACTGTTACACTTGCTGGTATCTGGAGGACAGGGCAATGCATTTCTACAAGAGATCGGTAGGATATGTCTTTTAACTGACATACACAAAGCACACATTAAAAAAATCTGCAAATAGAGTCATACAGCACCTTACAGGGAACACAAAACAGCCTTTTCAAAATTACACAAGTGCTCTTTTCAAAATTACACAAGTGCTGTCAGTGCATTAAAACACTAAGACTCACTAAAGCTTTGTAATCCAGAGCTGACTGAAGTAAAAAACATCCAGCATATCAGGTCTTCTATTTTCTTGCTCATGCTTTTCAATGGGACATAAACATGGTATTTTCCATGTGGCTCCATTGTATCTTCCCATTTCTCTGTCTTGCTGGGTATTTTTGTGTGTTTTGTTTGTAACTTCACCTTTCACGGTTGCTTTGTAGCTGCATTCCTTTGCCTTCTACGGAAATGAGACTCTCACAGCTGAAGAAAAGCAATAGCTGCCTTCTACAGTTTTTATACTGTCTTTTGAAATAAGAATGAGAGAAGAAAAAGGACATTCTGACATGAGCTTACTGCAGTTAGGGACATGGCATGTGATTTTGCTTATCACATTCCAAACTTAATGAAACAGGGATTGATCTTGGCTGTGCTAAAAACCAGATGCAAAGACTCAAGGTGGCCATAAGTGGCAGCTGACCTCCGTAAAGTCAAGAAAGGCTGCTGGCTGTGTAAGAGCTTAAAATGGAAGCTTTGAATTATTTTATTACTAGAAATCACTGCAAGTTCTGAAGACCATTTGCATCAAATTGTAAAATTCCAAAACCCACAATATATGTAAACAGGTTCAACTGTCACAAAAGCTTTGTTTCATTTCTGAGCTGCTGTTCTTACTGAGGCAAGGAATGTTATTTTTTACTGACAACATGGAGACATTAAAAAGCAGGACAAGAAGAGGTATCCCATGCATACGGCTTGTAAACTTTCAGTAGTTTCTTAAAATAGATAGATAAAAATATGAGAAAAGTGCTTCACTATTTATAGCTAATGAGAAGACTTGTAACTCTTCAGCTAGTCTGCAAAGACTGCAAACAGGTCTTTATCCAAATGGCACACAAAGAACAACCAAACCCAGCTACAAAAGGGAAAGCTCTGTTCATGTCTTAGCAATGTTTTAATGACAAAGAAGTCATTCACATTCAAAACACTTCACATCCCTTTTCTCTCGTCTCTCAAAATATACAGTAATTGAAACAAAATTTGAAGTGTTCTAAGTATTTCCTGACTTTAAACTCTCAATATTGAAATTGTGTTTAAAGCCCAAGGCAATTAATAATTGCACTTCAGTTCAACAGGATGCAGATCACAAATGTTAATACTTTTGTCCACTTCAGGCAGACACTGTTGGCTATGGAACATAAAACAATTGCATCAGAGTAAAAACCCCAAATGCTGACTTCTAGTTTCTTGATACAGGAGAAGAAGGATCAAAAATAGGGAAAAAAAATTTTGAAAAGACAAGCTAAATGCATTCAAATGTATACTACTCAGAGCATTAAGTCGAAAAAAGGACTGTGAAAGGTGTAAGCAGAAAAACCAGAGAAAACTGCAGCTCTTTGGAAGCAGTGAAAGCTCTCCTGATTGATTATAATAGCAAATCCTAATAGACCACAATCCTGAACTATCTGACAAGCATTCAGGATAGCCTTTGGTACATGTTGTCTAAAGGGGACAGGTTTAACAAAAGAAAATATTACCCATCGAATCATGCCTCTTTCCTTTAATCTCTTTGCAAATATAGTGTTTGATGGGAAGAATTGGCAGACTGCAATTAGAAGTGTGGAGTAGAACTTCTTTCAACACCAGGTGGCATCAATACCCTGGATGGTATCTATTTTTAGTCTTTCTCCACTAAACCTTGAATGAAAAAATACCCTGAGAACAGCATCTTGCAAAACTAATTCACTTTAACATGCTGGGTACTAATATTTCACTACTTTTCGCGTATTTAAGACTAGTGTCTTAATAATAAACTGTAAATAAAAGTTTTCCAGAGAATTTGAGAGAGTCCAGGGGGATGGATTCCACTCTCAAAAGGGCTGAACATTAATATAAGAATAGAATAGAATAGAATAGAATAGCATCAACCAGGTTGGAAGAGACCTCCAAGATCATCCAGTCCAACCCAGCACCCAGCCCTATCCAGTCACCCAGACCATAGCACCAAGTGCCCCATCCAGTCCTTTACTGAACACCCTCAGTGACTCCACCACCTCCCTGGGCAGCCCACTCCAATGGCAAATCACTCTCTCTGTGAAGAACCTACGGCACTTGTGCTCATCTGTAAAAATACTCATGCATAACAAAATGCATGCAAAAGGTATTACTGCAGTGTTTATCCCATTCCATTGGTCTGAAGAATTCTATATAGTCTAAAGTTACAGCGTGTTTCTCGCTCTTTCTCTCCTGTTTTCCTCCTTTGCTCCCTTTGAACTTTGCTTTACTCTTCTGCACCAACCATTGTCTAGGTTATGCACTGACTGGGATCTGAGAGAGACAATAATGCATTAGCTGTCAACAGCCACCAGGCTTTGTCCAGCAGGATGTCCAGGTGGGTCTGAGCTATTGTCTATATACATATATATTTGTATATGTGCTTATTTTACCTTTTATATTTAGCCTACTTTTGTAAATGATAATTTAATTTTAGTTCCAAATTTTAAGTAAATACTACATGGTATGTGGTGCAAAGCCACAACAGCACTGCAGAAGGAAACACACTAACAGGTCTGAGGAAATTTTGTTTTCAAATTGGACAAATGACAAAACCTCCACTTTCAGCAGATAGTTTGTTTGTAAGCTGTCTATAATATATGCACACTACCCAAAAGTAACTCATTCATTACAGCATCTTTCAGAAAAAAATACAAAAATGCCAAACATATACAATAGTCAAACTTGCAGTAGCTTCCAGTCTCCTGGAAAAAGATGCATATGGCAACATCCCTCAGAGAAACGACTGTAAACAATTCAGGCTATGTTATGGTACAGTGTCAGTTATGGTTACAGATGGCTGTAGTATAGTCTTAGTGAGCTAACTTTTAAGTAACATGTGAAGCTTTGCATATTCAAAGTTAAAAGCATTCAGAAAAAGAATTAGAAGTGTACCCTTCAGTCCAAGAACTTTGTTTCAAGGTAAGAGACTGAACCTAATTCCCCTTCATATTCCAAACTGAAGGGTAGGAAATCACAGAATCACAGAAACATGGAACAGCTTAGGTTGGAAGGGACCTTAGAAATCATTTACTTAAACATCCCCACCATGGGCAGTGATGCCTCTCAACTAGACTTGGCTGCCCAAGGCCTCATCCAACCTGATCTTGAACGCCCTAGAGGGAGGAGGCACCCACAACCTCACTGGGCAGCCTACTCCAGGGTCCAAACATCCCCTTACTGAAGAACTTCCTCTTAAGGTCCAGTCAAAACCTACTGTACTTCATCTTAAAACCATTCCCTCCTGTTCTATCACTAGACAGCCTTACGAAAAGTCGCTCTCCATCCTTTCTGTAGAATCCCTTCAGGTATTGGAAGGCAGCTATAAGGTCCCTCCAGACTGCTCTCTTCTGTAGGCTGAGGAAATGAATCAATCATCAAATAAAAATGCCTAAATACCAGGATTTCTGGTATCTTTCTGCACTAGGTTGAAGGTAGCTAGAATGTTTTGGTGAGAAGAATTAGATTACAGGCTGTGAAAGGGAAACAATAGTGATGTCTATTGCACTCATAGGCTTGCTGAGATGTATAAGAACTAGAACATAAATATAGATAACATAGTCACTGTCTGAGCTTTGGGGCTGCACTTCTCTCTCTAACCTAACCTGCTGTCTTTGTGACTAATCCACCTGTTTCCTAACTCCCTTGGCTGACCATCCATACTATCCTGAACATAAGGCAAGATCTTGGGTAAGGTTCAGGGGTAGGCAGAAGGTGGAAGGGTGGTTGAGAGCCCCTCTTGGGGACTCAGGTTTCTGGGAGGGCTGTTGTGTTTCTGTATTACTTTTTAAACTTGTATAATTCTGTATATAACTGTATAGATTGTAAATATCTGCTTGTATATTGTGCTAAGCTGTAAATATACAGCTTCATTCAATTTCCAGAGCTGCTGAGTCTAGTCTGGGTGCTTTTCCAAAGTGGGGGGAGCAGGCAACACCCAAAGCATCACACTTTCATGAAGTAATTCAGAAGTGAGAGTTAGGGGCTGTGCAGACTGAAAATAAACAGAGACTACCTCCATGATAACAATGAACATTCAGAAAAGGAGTACGAAGGGTGGGTTTTGAGGACACAACACAAATCTTCTGATGTGTATCCCTCACTAGTTAAAACTCCACACTTCTGTACTCAATAAAAATCTCAGAAAGCTTGTTCTGAACACCAGCCACACATCAGTAGCCAAGGCAGTTTCCAGCCAGCACTCTTCCCTCTTTGACATTTAAAGGTAACTTTCATACTAGATTTTTCAGACTCAGCAGAAATAAGGCACTGCCATGGGTAATCCTGGAATGGAAGCAATACTGCATGGTGTGAAGAAATCTTCTGATACAGAGTAGAGCTGGATTTTAATAATCAAAATGCTAAGCTAGGAAGGATAAATTCAAATGATGAATACAGTTAATCTTCCAATTATAATCTTCCAACAGGATTTCAGGGTCTCTTCCTTTTGAAGTTAATTGAAGTTTTTCCACTGACTTTAACAGAAAAAAGATTAAGATCTCTTGACAAATTCTATCAATAAATTAACACTTCTGGAGTATTTTCATCATTTTAGAGAGCACATCTACAGTTAGAAATTTATTCCTGTCTCACTCAAAGTCCACATTTTAAAGCCTGCAGTATAAAAAACAAAAAACAGCCACAGGTTCAAGACAAGTCACACTGCTGGCATTATATTTACTGGACCCTGGTGAAACGCACTTCACTCTGACTTTAGTCAGCACCGGATCTGCTTCTGAATTGATGGATGTTAAGTGTGTGTTGGTTTGTTTGATTGGTTGGGTTTTTTTGGTAGTCTTCTCTTGGAAGTGTTTCAACTAGATTTCTTCTCTTACTTTTCTAAGTCAGTGTCTGTCACTAATCCCAAATGGAAATCAACAATCTGTTACTTCTGGGACAGCAATGTATGTATATGGACCCCTGCACAGATGTTGTGACCTCTGAATCCTGCCTTACAGTTGCTTGGTCCCCAGTTTGTCTACATTCTTACTTCCTGCTGGGAGTTCAGCTAAAGTGGTTACCTCCATGTCTCTCTCTATAAGGTGCACACGGTGCTTGGCTAACATCTCTTAGTTCTTGTCTGGAGGTCATCTTTAGCTTTAAGCTGGTAACTCAAGTCCCTGGATGTTCACATTTAATCTATATTACAGGCCTACAACTTGCATGTTTCCTGGAACACATTGTGTGACAGTGTTTTAACACTCAGCAGATGCAACAGCCTTTTAGTTATCAGCTCTCTGTCCTGGATGTCAATGATAATCTGTCATTTTCTACATATACAAAGTCCATTCCACTTCCTCCCCAGCTTTTAAGAGCTGTATAAAATATCCATAACCAAATCATTAGCTTCATAAGATATTAAAGCAGGCGGAGTTTCCCACATGTGCAAGGCTGCACTCTTGACATGAAGAGACAGAGTGGTTCAGATACTTACCCACACATTTTGGTTCCTTTGAATCCCACTGTGAGGTTCCCAGGCAGGTGAGTTTGGTGTTTCCTTCTATTTCGTAGCCCTCATTGCAGGTCACAAAGCAAACTGTCTTATAAGCAATATCAGGTGTTGAACAGTTAATGTGTCCATTTTCAGGAGCCTGAAGTTTGGGACATGTTCTAACTGCAAAGGGAAAAAACCCGCCAGTTCACTAGGCAGCACTGAGAACTGGAGTTAGCCAAGGTGTTCAGGGGTGTGACAGCTACTGGGTTGTGCTGTGTAGCATGCACTTGCAGAAAGGGAAGTGAGGCATGAATAGCAATCCTCAGACCCTCTTACAGTTTTGTTACTGAATCCTAGTGATAAAATCTGACACAAGCCTACACTGCAAATAAGAGAGAAGGCACAACAGATGAATTAGAGTAAGAAGAAAAATGTAACAGCACTGATATGGCCTTGATTTATGTTGTTCTGGTGTCATAACATTGAGCTCCTCTGTTAGGGCCTCTTTTCTTTGCACTGCCTCCAGCTCTCCACTTATGCTTCCTTCTTGTCCCCTTGCCTTCTTCTCAAGAAGACTCTAAGATACATGCAGACTGCCTGGCCCCTAGGTCCCTTGAATAGCCAAACTGTATATCCCTGATGTCTGGCCCTGTACCAATATAGGTTGGAGACTGATCCACTGGAGAGCAGTGCAGGTGAAAGGGACCTGGGGTCCTGGTAGACAAACAGATATCCACGAGCCAGCAATGTGACCTTGTGGCCAAGAAGATCAATGATATCCTGGGGTGCATTAGATGGGGTGTGGTTACTAGATCCTCCCTTTCTACTTTGCCCTGGTGTGGCCACATCTAAAATATTGTGCTCAGTTCCAGGCCTCTCAGTTCAAAGACAGGGAACTGCTTTGCTTGAAGGACTCCAGTGCAGAGCCACAAAGATGACTAAGGAGTCACCTCCCTTATGAGGAAATGCTGACGGAGCTGGGTCTCTTCAGCTTGGAGAAAATACTGAAAGGGACTGATCACAGAGGTTGTCTGGAGACACTGAAAGTTCACCTGGTTGTGTTCCTCTGCAACCTATTTTGGGAGATCCTGCTCCAGCAAGCAAGTTGGACTTTTAAGGTCTCTTCTAACCCCTAAAATTCTGTGATTCTGTGTGATTATGTGATGATGACACACATATGACAACTGGATGACAGCCACCACAAAAGTGTAGATGCCTCCTGAGGTCATACTGCATCTTTTCCTTCAATAATTCATGCCTCTCTTCAACAATCAGCTACTGATTTTCCAAAACCTGTGGAAAACTCAGACAGTCGAAAATTCTGCTCTCATCTGAACCTGACAGACACTGCCCAGCACATTTATTTGTCAGAGAGAGAAAATCACACAAGGGCAAACATTATGACTGCTCAAAAAAAAAAAAAAAAAAGACTGCAGTTTCCTAAGCTCTGTTCTCCCTGGATTGTTTTCCACAGCTTGTGCTGACCTTCCTGGCAGAAGGGCAAGCTTTGGGGATGGGTTGCTTCAGAGACCTGGATGACTTCCCCTGTGGTTTGGGATGCTGGTTTTACCAACTAAACCATATCTTCTGCCTCCACATAGGAGGCAAACCACAAGCTCCTCTCCAAATGCACTCAAAATTAAGCCAGACTGGAAACTGCCTCCTTATCCTAGTGGTTTTTCAGTTTTCACTGTTGAGACAGGACATACCTACAAGTGGAGACACAGACTGAACAGGTGCCTGGAGTGCTCCTTCAAATGAGAGCCAACTGTATAAAAGCCAGTAACTACAAGCCCCTCAGAGATACAAAATTCACACACTAAAGAAAGTCCTTTTCTTAAAAAACAGCTGTAGCAGTACATGAGTGCTAAAAAAGAGTCTGCCCCCTAGGCATCCTCTAGGAAGTGCATTTAAGAGTATAAAGAAGATCTTTAAATTTCTACCTTGCAAGAAGCACTCTGAGCTTCAGAGAAGCTTCTTGTTAAGTTGTATTAACTGTAGCAGAGTGGCTAAGGCAGACATTTATACAGCTGAACTACACATCCTTTATACAGGCTTTCACTTTCAAGGTTTCTGTGGAAGCCTTTAACACCCAACTGTGGTAGAAGGAACGAAATGCTACCAAAATACAGCCTTAGTGAGGAAGCTTGAATGAATGAAGAGCACTGAAAAGGCTCTCAGAAATGTTCATGTTCCTACAGAGAAAACACTCCCTTTCACTACATGGTAAGCCCACCTCATTTGGAAGGCCTGCAGAGCTGACGTACTCCTGCCTCCTCAGTGTTGCCATTCTCATGCTTACTCATGTCCCAGCTCAGGTCAGGCAGAAATGTGTAACTGAGCCCATGTTATCCTGGTTATGGCTCTATGCATCAAACACAAATCCACCCTCTTGTCAATAAGGCATTTTTCATGACCAAGAAATATCACCATGAAGGTAATTAAAACAACGGTATTTTTTTCTTAATAACATTTTCTGCATTAAATACATGCTTTGTAGTTGTCTATTTCATAGGTCAGTGTTCATTGCATGATGTGACTGCATTAATCACTTTCCAATAGCACAGCAGATTTTAACTCACAGAACAACTGAGGAGTGCTTAATGTTAAAATCCAAAGAAGTGCAAAGGGATTTTCCTTCACTCTCACTTTCAATTTTATGTAATAAAATACTGCTGGGATTAACATGATAGATATAAACTGTGCCTTTGATCTTGCTCCCTTTCATAGTCTGAATTGAGACTGGCAGATCCAGCACACATAAAGGCAGAATTTTTTAGTATTTTTTTCTTAATTGGAAGTCTTTGGTATGATGGGAAATGGCAAAAACATATCCTTCCAATGCTTCAAAGCAAATTAACTCAACATCAAGACAAACTCTTCTCTTCCCACTCTCCCATGCACCTAAAAACCAAGAGACAAGTATTTTCAAATGCTCCAAGAAGTTTTCCAAGTACTAGAATCTTCCACTTATTCACAGACAGTGAAGACAAAGGATCCTTTCCTTGTAGCTGACGGAAGCTCTCAACAGGTTTTTTGCACTGGAGGACACCATGTGACAGAAGCTTTGACAGGCAATTGTTCTTTCCCAGTATCCCAATGTATCTGAAGTGGTATCTTCAGCCTGTGTATTGACTGCTGCAAAATCAAATGCTCTAAGTCTAGTTTTTTAACACACTACCATGGCACTGGCCAGCAATTTATTTTCTACTGAAAGATTCTCCTTCCTGCCTTATGCCACTGGAAGCTATAAAGGAACACTATGGTTTCCTAGATTATCTGGTGAGTAGTCCTGCAACGTAAACAGAGGTGAACTGCTACATAAAAATGTCCTGAGGAGCTCATCTTTAGCTCTGATGCCCCCTTTCAGAACCATGACTTGCTGTTTCCTTAAGGGCTGCGTGTTTGTTGTAATGGCAAAAAGTGCTGATGACTCCAGGGATCTACCTTGTCTACTTTCTTGAACTCAAGATCAAGGCTACAGAAGGAGGTTATTCTTATGTACTGGGTTCTAGTGAAGCATACTAATGTCAAGTGCATCCAACTTAAGTTAAGCATGTTGTGGTTGTTGAGATGAGGGTTGCTATCTGTTTTTTTTTCAGGCTTTCCACAGAAGACATACCTAAGAGGAGTACATTGGGATGCAGGTCCCCTTCTATATCATCAAGAACCCAATCTCTGTCAGAGATAACTGTCGTGGAGGGCCCATAGGCCCGAAAAATAGGCTCATTCTATGCCTCACTTTGCTTTGCCTGCTCAGGCATGTTCCTCCCCAAACCAGGGGTAAACAAGCCCCAAACGGGTAAACACATTAAAAGGCATAAAAGGTACAAAAGGCCAAGGTGCCACAGTGTCTGCCTGGCCCCAGTCCTGCTAAGGCCTGTGTAGTAAACAAGTTACATAAGCAGCTTGTAAACAGGTTGCATAAGCCCACACTGAGCCTGTGGCCCAGCCTATGCTCTCTCCATTTATGGAGGTATAAGGCATAGTGAATTTGCCTACTTTGGTGATGTTTGGCTGTCTGCCAAACCGATTGGTCAATAGTGGCCAATTAGGGCAATTGATCTCGGCCCATAGTTGATAAACGAGAGTGCACACGTGTGCCAGTGCTTCTCTCCAGAGCTCGCTTCTCTCCAGAGAGCTTGCTTCTTGCATCTCCAGAGCTCGCTTCTCTCCAGCTCTCCAGAGCTCGCTTCTCTCCAGCGAGTGCACCTACAGAGCTTGCTTCTCTCCTCTCTCACACTCTCGCTCACGATCGCTTACACTTATACTTGGGCACAACCTTGATATTATTTTGTTTCACCGGCCCATTCGCTCATGCTGTTATGGAGATAGAATCTCCCAGCCAGCCAGCCAGCCGTGGTGAGCTAATCAGGACATTCGATCCTGCACTGTCTATATATTTGAGGAGCACAGACTCCAGCTAGGTGTGCATGCCCATTGCTTCATTACCTGGTAAGAGCCAAAGCTGCCAAGCC
The DNA here is from genome assembly GCA_013400475.1 of Tricholaema leucomelas. Classification (NCBI taxonomy): domain Eukaryota; kingdom Metazoa; phylum Chordata; class Aves; order Piciformes; family Lybiidae; genus Tricholaema lacrymosa; species Tricholaema leucomelas. Next base: position 108,179 of record WAAF01001122.1, on the reverse strand, counting down.
ACCAGGAGCAGACCTGGTTGTAGATGTCCTACCGCTGTTTCAATATGGAGGGAAACAGCAATGGGAATGGGAATTTACCTTTGGAACATTCCTTTGTCACAGTATCTGATTTACATACCCAGCTATATAGTGAGCAGAGGAACTCAGTTTTAAGAACAAACTAAACCAACAGGAAAACACTTCTCAAACACCTGATATCCATACCTCTGCAAGTGGCCCCTGCTCCAGACCACTGCCCATTTGGCTGACAAAGCCGGATGCTGCTTCCCACAAGGTCAAATCCTGCTTTGCATCGGATCCCGCAGGCAGCGTCAAAGTAATTGTTGCAGACGTTCTGGACAAAGTAGCCATTTTCAGGGGGCTTCAGCTCAGGGCAGTGAACAACTACATAATGAAACAATCGCACAGAGTTGTGACGTTAGCTAGGGTGCAACAGGCTACTGAGAGAAAACAACTTGTTTTAATTTCCAACTCGACTTGCATCTTGGTACTTCTGCTGTTTTGGAATGACACAGAAAATCTTGAGTGCAGTCTGACATATCTTTAACAATGCAAACACAAGTAACAAAACGGTCCAGGCACTTCATTGTGCATTCCCAGGGTATTCTGTTCCTGGATGGAAACATTTACCTTCACAGCTTTGTCCCACAGCACGATATCCCTCCCGGCACGTACAATCCTCAATGGAGGTACTTCCTGGTGGAGAAGTGTGATTCTCATCGGGGCATGAGATGCAAGTGCTGATTCCACCTGGTGAACCTTCAGGCTTGTATGTGCCTGGTGGGCAAGCTGTTGGATGAAAGAAAACACAACAGAAAGAAGTTCAAGATACTCACCCTTCACAGATAGCACAACTTTTCAGGTGTGTTACTTTAGCTTGTTCTTAATTACAAGTTGTGATTGCATACTTGATATAATTTATTAATCAGAAACAAAGAAACAATTAATCAAAGCAACTGCTCCAACTGCTCCCTGAAGCTCTTGCACTTATTTGTATCTGATTTAATGTTTTTAACTGTGCATCTGCATAAGTACAAGACTTAAAAAGGCTCAGAAGATGTCTTCAGAGACAGTTAAAAATGCATAGGGAAAAGGCATATCTCACCTAAGAACTTACTATCCAGACAAATCTGACTCGTAGCTCTCTCTGCCTTGAATTCTATTTTTCAAGAACCCAACATAATTATTTTTACTTATTTCAGTAGAATGATGTGAGAAACAGACGAGTGACTGATCAACAGGTACTGATAAAGTGATCAGATTACTATTTGAACAAAACAAAAAGATAGCTGTGCTGATAAACATACCTCCTGATGCAACCTCCAGTAAGTATCTAGGAGGTTATGCAGTCATAACACTGAAACTCAGATGGAAAAAAGATCTCACTTTATTAGGTTGACTGTCTGCAAGTTTTCCTAATAGCTACATTTTTTCTTGCAGGCTGAAAATCAGGCTCTCATTTCCTCCTCTCAGGACAGTCACTTTGCACCTTCTGATGTAGCTCTGGATGCTAGAAAGAACCGAACAGCCATAAACACCCTCAAGGGTTTTCCCCTTTATGTAGTCAAGTGTGCTCTGCTCCTGGAGCAAATTTCTCTTATTTGGGCATATTTCACAGTATCACAGTATCATAGTATCATCAGGGTTGGAAGAGACCTCACAGATCATCAAGTCCAACCTTTTACCACAGAGCTCAAGGCTAGACCATGGCACCAAGTGCCATGTCCAATTCTGCCTTGAACAGCTCCAGGGACGGCGACTCCACCACCTCCCTGGGCAGCCCATTCCAGTAGCCAATGACTCTCTCAGTGAAGAACTTTCTCCTCACCTCGAGCCTAAATTTCCCCTGGTGCAGCCTGAGGCTGTGTCCTCTCATTCTGGCGCTGGCCGCCTGAGAGAAGAGAGCAACCTCCTCCTGGCCACAACCACCCCTCAGGTAGTTGTAGACAGCAATAAGGTCACCCCTGAGCCTCCTCTTCTCCAGGCTAAACAATCCCAGCTCCCCCAGCCTCTCCTCGTAGGGCCTGTGATATTTTGACAATATCACTCTTCTCTTTCGTAGAGACCAGATCAGTTTGTTTTGTCAGTTAGGACCTAAGATACCCTGGCTCCTCACTAATTAGTGAAAATGACTTTCTGTTCTTCAGACAACACAGGAAAAAAAAAACAACAACCAAAACACACAAAAAAATACCACAACAAAAATAAACCACCGTTTTTTCTTACCTGTTATGTAAGAATTGACTTTCATAAGCCAAATTTTAGGGATTACACCTTAAAAAGTCAACTCATATGAACAATTTGCACTCTCCTATGAGGACAGACTGAGGCAGCAGAGGTTTTTTTGGCCTGGAGAAGAGAAGACTATGAGGAGACCTAAGAGTAGCCTTCCAGTTCCTGAAAAGGGCCTAGAAGAAGGCTGGAAAGGGACTGTGTCCAAAGGACTGTAATGATAGGACAAAGGGCAACGGTTTGGAATTAGAGGAGATTTAGATTGGATGTCAGGATAAGTTCTGTGCCATGAGGGTGGAGGAACACTGCAATAGGTTGCCCTGGAGATATTAACTGTCATGCTTAATAAGGTTTTGAGCAGCCTGATCTAGTGGAGGATGTCCCTGCTGACTGCAGGAGCACTGGACTAGATGACCTTTGTAAGTCACATCCAACCCAAACCATCCCATGATTCTTTCCAGAAGAAGGAGGTTTTTGAATAGCTTCCACAGATGATTTTTTTTGTTTTCTTTTAAAAGAAAAAGTGCAGTTCTATTTTGAAGAAAGCAACCAAGATGCTAGCAGTTAGGAGGCGATTTCATACGCTGTAAATTGGCTTCATAAACCTGTATATTAAACACACTTTTAAAACAAAAATGCATTAGCAGTAAAGAATGTAAGTATATATCCAAGTATTTCAGAAGGAAAAAGGGCAGAATTAGAGCTGGGAATTTTTGTTTTAGGGCAAACATAAAACCCATCTTCAAGAAAGGGAAAAAGGATGACCCTGGAAACTACAGACCAGTCAGTCTCACCTCCGTGCCTGGAAAGATCATGGAGCAGATCCTCCTGAAAGCTCTGCAAAAGCAAATGGAAAACCAGGCAGAGGTGACTGGTGGTAACCAGCAATGGCTTCACTAAGGGCAAATCATGCCTGACAAATTTGGTGGCTTTTTATGATGTAGTCACAGCTGCAATGGACAGGGGAAGGGCAACTGATGTCATCTACCTGGACCTGAGTAAG
>WAAF01001122.1:87996-104509 GCA_013400475.1 Tricholaema leucomelas | reverse complement strand
TCAGAGGGCTGCAGCAGCTCTGCTATGAGGACAGGCTGAGAGAGTTGGGGCTCTTCAGCCTGGAGAAGAGAAGGCTTCGAGGAGACCTTATAGTGGCTTTCCAGTATTTGAAGGGAGCCTACAGGAAGGCTGGGGAGGGACTATTGACAAGGTCTAGTAATGTCAAGATGAGGGGGAATGGGTTTAAGCTGGAGGAGGGGAGATTTAGACTGGATATTAGGAGGAAGTTCTTTACAGTGAGGGTGGTAAGACACTGGAACCGGTTGCCCAGGGAGGTTGTGGATGCTTCCTCCCTGGAGGTGTTCAAGGCCAGGCTGGATGAGGCCTTGAGCAGCCTGCTCTAGTGGGAGGTGTCCCTGCCTATGGCAGGGGGTTGGAGCTGGATGATTCTTGAGGTCCCTTGCAACTTAAACCATTCTATGATTCTATGATTCTTTTGAAAAAGCACTTGCAAAAAATAAATCCCTTTCCTATAGTTCACCTGCTCTTTTCATCCAAGACATGCCTTTTGGACTGTCACTCTCTTCTGTGTACAAATCCCCTCCTTTGATATTGTGTCTCTCTGAAATATTCTCTTATGCTTCAGAAGATCTAAGTATCAGAGGTATTACTCCAAAATCTCTGAAACACTTTCCTCTGGCACTTTGTGGAAGCCTCTGTGCAACCCTGTAAAACCTAAAGTCACAAAGTCATGAACTGCATCCAAAAGGATGCAGAAAAGACAGCATGTTAAGCATCACAAGGGATCTGCTGTACAACAAAGCACCATGGGGCAGTGAAAGTAAATCTGTATCTTCTGTTCTGTGTGGGACATACACAATGACATCTAAATCAAGTGTTCAATTAAAACAAAACAACAGTGACAAAAGCTTTACCTAACCTCTTTCTTTCTTGCAACCTCACCTCAGATGAAGAAGAAGCAGCTCTTTTCTGTTTCTGTTCAGAGAACGACGGGATAAAAACAATCAACCCCACAATCCTACAACATGGGCACTTCTAACATTGTAGTAATTTGCTTAGGGCTTTGAACCAGTGTAGCTTAGCCAAAAATTGGTTTATTAGGAAATTACACTTACAATTTAATCTTTCCAGTAAAGCTGCAGGAAGTAAATCGTACTGCTTAAATTATTATTGCTGCTTCTACTGGTTCCCACTGCATTTTTAAGAAGTCAAACTGCATCCTATCTAGTTTTTTAATGCAGATTTTTCTCCAAGAACAAGTTGCTAAACTGCTCATCTTCCCTAGATATATTCAGCTATGAAACTCCACACAAGCTACAGTCAAGATTTCCACAAGATAACATCTGGTTACAGAGCTATTTCCAAGCGAGTGAGATCACACAGTCTATCCTGTGATGCCAAGAGATGATTTAAGAATGGAGCATAAGCATGCTGACCTCTGTGCATTTATTTCACAGCTGCAGAGGTTAGTCTGGCCATGGATTGGGTTAAAACTATCAAAAAATCAGCTAAAGAAAAGCAGATACTCAGCCATCTGTTGTAGACTGGTCTTGTCCTGACCAAGCTAGACTGTAGATTCATCACCTTCTGCTCCAGATAGCATCATAGCATGGCCCAAGACTAGAGACGGCAACGTATTCAGAAGCAAAGGGGCAAGCAAATTTTAAGAGCATGCCTGGCCCCACCCATGGCTGACCTCACAGGCACCTCTCTAGAGTCTCTTCTGAGTACTAAGCATTGTCAAATTTTCTTTGCATTCAAGTTACCAGGCTGCAGCCAACCAACAATGCCCTCTATACCTGCAAAAACTGACTGACTTAAGGGACAGAACACCCTCTCCAGTGCCAATCTGTAAAAAACAATTTACACTTTTTTTTAAAGGCCTGTTTCTCCTTACTAACAATTCGATGGTATAAAAAGGCTCAAAACATTATATGAATGAACCTCAATGTAAATCATCTGTCACTGTCAAGAATGACAAAAAAGGCAAGAACTAAAATAGGGAAATACCAGCTTTCAAATGGAGAGGGCACTTCTGTGCATGTCTGCATGTATGATCTTCTCAACAAAAGAGTGAACTGCCACCTACACGTGAACCATGTTGTTCTTTGCCCAGAAGCAAGGAAATGCCTTTTGTATAATGTACTTCTCCTCTTAAGATCAGAACAGTGAATGCTGAGTCACATCAGAGGATTACTTCTTCGTTACAGGAACGAAAGGGTACCTGGAAGCAAGGATCAGTGTGCTACATGGAAGCCCGGGGCCCAAACTCCCCATGCACACCAAGATGGCTTACACTGAAGTTGCTATCAACAACAACCTGCTTGCAGAAACCAATGATTCACATTCAGATTCTTTTGTCCATGATGATGACAGTGCCACAATCTTCTGATCAAAAGTGGGGAAAAAATAATACATGCTTACTTCAGCATGCCTCCTGCATTTTCATCCTCAGTGATGCTCTCCTAGGGTATACAACTAACTGAAAAAAATATAAGAAAATCCATTATGTCTCTTCCATTTTTGAACACTGGAGCACTTGACTTCTCAGGCCACCAATGGAAAAGACTTTCTTACTCTCTTATCAAAAACAATGCAGCTGGGTATAGAAAATAAATCACCTGAAAGGTAATAGGACACAGGTTTGCTAAAGACAAAGACCACATTTCAGTCAAGGTATATGTATTGAGAGCGTAACAGTATGTCGAGACATTGTCTGAAGCTGAACAACAGACACGGGAATTTAGGAAAGTCCACCAAAAAAATCAAAGGGCACACCTTCAAATTAAGTAGGAATAATTCTGCTCTGCCTGCCAGCAATAATGGCAAATTTGGTATTTTAATCTTCAGGCAAGGAGAATTTAACACTGCAAAACTGGCAACACAAAATACGATATATTTCACAGTTTCACCAAACATTTAAGACATACTAATCAGTTTAGATTTTTTTAAACTGCAAATACTAAAGCCAGTGGCAAAGTTAAGCCAGCTTGCATTGAACCCAGAGGATGGCATAAAGGCTGCTGTCTGGATTTAAACAGGTAGAGATCACGTGTCAAAGGCTCCTACTCTGTGATTTGTGGTCATGATCCTTCACAAATTTTAAAGATAAACAATTCTGCCTTAAAAATGTAAATCTTCTAAAATCCTGAGAGAGTAGGCAAGCTCAATTTCCTCTCCAGCTACACCAATGAATCTAACTCACTGGTTCAGTGTAAGAGAGAGGAGAGTCAAATTCCATGTATTTCAAAGATTAATTGGAGGGATTTGGGATTTTTTTTCAATGCATAATTTCTCACACTAACTACATGTACTAAGTAATCCTTAGCATGAGCTGTTTTTTTCCACACTTGATGCTAATGAAGGATCCGATTAAGAGTTTATCTTTTGAAGAATATGGCAGGAATCAGCTAGGAAATATATGCGCTCTCTCCTGCATGAACCTGAGCTCTATTCCTGCACTGCTACTCTGATGACTGTAGTCTGTAATTCTGATTTTTTCCCATATGTGTAAAACCTGAATGAAATGACACGTTGATGAAAATCCAAATACATAAACAATCTTTATAACTCAATACCCAAACTTCTTAAACGAGGGAAGAAAGACTAGTTTTCCACTTAATGAAACTAGTTTTATGCTACTGTAATTACTTTTATGACAGTGATCACATGGGTAATCACTCGGATTGGTGAATCTATCCCAGAATCAGAGTGTACCAAGGGCACCTATTCCTGTTTTGGTTTGCTGGTATCTACTAAAAATTAAGCAGTCCATAGGTCACAGAATCTTTAAACAATGATCACTGGATGTTTGCATTCGATTCCCTGCAACAATTATGTGCCAAATGCCTTCCCAGGACAATGTTCAGCATCAGAGGAAATGGAGATCCCTGTAACACAAATAGCAATAGACTTTCTGATGCTTTCTCATCTACTGCTGCAGCAGAGGAAGAGTTTGGGATGTCCTGCAGTACTAGCATGAAGTGGTGCCCTACCCTCCCTCCTGTCTCTGAATCTGTTCTGCTGCTCCTACACCATTCATTTGTGGGGGAAGGATGTGAGTTAACATGGGAGGCATACTGATGGAAGCAACAATTGCATGAAACTCTCCAGTAGCCTGTCTTCTCCATGCATTTCACACTGATACCTCTTGGCTGTTGCTTAACTGTTGTATACTGCAAAAACTGGGGCACCAATGTGCCCCAGGATTCTGCAATTTTCAAGTTTATTCTACTAAACCAAGTAATGAACAATACCTGTGGGCTTCTTCCCTGGTGTTTACAAGCCAAAAAATGCCTGACTTGGGCCAGGAGGAAAAAAGACTATCCTGGCCTGTAAAATATATGTCACTAGACCTGCACACAGAATCACAGGATTGTTTCAGTTGGAAAAGGACTCTAAGACCATCAAGTCCACCCACTGATCTAACACCACCATGGCCATTAAGCCATGTTCCCAAGTGCCATGTCCACACATTTCCTGAACACCTCCAGGGATGGTGACTCCATCACCATCCTGGGCAGCCTGTTCCAAGGCCTGACCACTCTTGCAACAAAGAATTTTTTCCTAATTTCCAATCTAAACCTCCCCTGAGATCTTTAAGTCTGCTTCTCAAAGACTTTCCACATCCTGGGTCTCTAGTGTAGAGACTACCTCCAGGTGTTACAGTGTTTATTGTCACATGGATGTCATCTGGGAAGATAGGTTTTAAAAACAAATCTCGTATATCGTAGGTTTAACAGAACACGCATTTTGTGCCCAGGAAATGCCTTTGTAAAGCTAAGGAGAAAAATCTAAACCATTAGCAGATACTGTAATGCACCTTTCTGCAGTTTGCAACATGTGTGGTGCCATTAAAAAACCCCAGGAGCCAGGAGGATGCTAGGATTACAAAAAAACAGGCAATGAAGTGGCTTTAGCTAAACATTTGACATGTATGACTTGTACCGAGACTGCAAAAGAAAACCTCGAGCTTGCCTTTAAGTGTAAGGATCAGTGAAGGATTTTCACTAAGTCTCAGCATGTTCTCCAACTCTTTAATACCTCCTGTTATCCCCAGCATGTGCTCTGCATTAATTTCAGACAGCACTGAACCTGCTCATCTATCTGCTCTTTGTCAATATTCCTTAAGCATCCTTCTCAAAGCAAGATGATTAGCAATTTAATAAGCTAGATGTATTTTCTGTTCTGATTTGATGTATTTTGCTCCATCTTTTAATTACATTTACAAATTTCCTCACTGAAAAAAACAGACAGAAACAAACCAGTTTAGCTACTTCTGCACATGACGCATGAGGAGAGGTTGACTCAAAAACCTTTTTGCTGAGTTTACAGAATGAGATCTGTAATATTCCATTATCAAGTTGCCAACAGCATTTGGAATGACATTGTGGGATGATCTAGCTCTAAATCTTTAAGCACTTTAAACAGTCATAACAAACTTCCAGCTGAAATAACCTGCTCATGATACAGTTGAGAATCTTGGATCCTCTCCCACAGAGCTGAATAATTGTAAAGTTCCCTGGAAGGAAATGCAGTCCTTTGGGTGAACATCCCATCTCAGTATCCCTAAGCATACGCAGCATGGAGGACAGTCTGTCTGCTGAAGAACATAAGCCCAAGAGCTATCCCGACTTGTAAAATTCGGGATGTCTACCGGGACATTCCACAAAGGTGTGTCCACAAGCCACAACTCTGCTGAGCATCCTCAGGTAGGCCTGGGGCCTACACATTTATATGGGATTACTAAAATGATTCTGAATATCCTTCTCACTAATAGCAGCAGTACTGAAAACATACAGAAAATCCACTTGTGCCCAGTCTTTTTCAAAAAGCTATTATTATATGTCAAAAACATATATGACTATTATTGTATGTCAAAAACATGGTGCCTTAAACAGACTCATACTTGAATGGCACATGCACTGCAAGAACACAGACCTTTAAGAAGTATTTAAAATGTTTTACAACCATAAAAACAGACTTTAGAAAAAAATAAAGCAGCCTGCTCACAGTACATTCAAGCTCCAACTTCGCAAGATGTATCCTGCCAACTTGAGCAATTTGCACACACAGAAAGCCGTGCATTCTTGTACTGAAATGAAGGCCTTTTGCTTTAAACTTCAGCGGCATTTTAGGTGGCGTTCACAGGTCTGCTGTGTGCAGACACCAAATCTAGCTTTGGGTGATACATTTGGAGGGCATATCCAAAGTAAGCAAGAATGCACCTATTAGCTACAGACATACACTTACACCAGCACATTTTAATTATTAGAATTTGGATGCAATTTGTGTCCTAATGCTTCTGCATATTTATTTCTAAAACACACTTGCCAGAAATTCCAACACTACAAAAAGATCTTTCTGGTAAATTAGCTTAGTTGTCTGTGTAAAGTCTGCCATGAAAACAAACAAACAAAGGACGCTAATTTGTTTGCATGCAAGTAAAGAAGACTATTCTTCCCCTGTACTCAGCACTGGTCAGGACAAACCTTAAGTACTGTGTCCAGTTCTGCACTCCTCAATTCAAGAGAGATGTTGAGATACTGGAACGCATCCAGAGAAGGGCAACGAAGCTGGTGAGGGCCCTGGAACACAAACCCTGTGAGGAGAGGTTGAGGGAGCTGGGGTTGTTTAGCCTGGAAAAGAGGAGGCTCAGAGGTGACCAATCTGGTCGATTTTATGATCCTATGATTTTACATTCAAAACTTTGCACACAATCAGACCATAACATCAGAGGAAATGTATAGGGTTAACACTCCAGGGGGAGTAACCTTGAACCTGACCCTAGGTGGTCTTAACCTTCCCCAGGGGTGGGTCTGAACACTACCAGGTGATGGTTAGCCCACTGCCCCTTCCTGTCCAAACATCCATAAAAGCAGGGGAACTTCCTGTTCTCTCTCTCTCTGCTCCTTGCCTCCGTGCTTACCACCATCACCATCCTGTTCCTGTTTCTCTTTGTTTTACCACATGGCCATCACCCACGAGGCGGACAAAGCCATCACCATCAAAATTGGGTTGTATTTATACATTTTTTATTTGCTTTTTTCCCTTCCCTGTAACCTTTGTAACTTGCCTACCTCAGATACCTTTTTAAGTTATTGTTGAACTTTTCTTTTTAACTTCCAAATCGAGTGAGATTCATTTATTTGGGTGTGATTAGCTTTTCTCTATATATATCTAATCCCTTTCTTTTGGGAAAGAAGGGGGAAGAGGGAAGTGCACTGTATAAAAAGTTGTTATTGGTTTTATCAAATTTATTTGAGTCTCTGGGAATTTAAATTAGAACCAAGACAGGAAATAAAATCAATTCCAAAAATGTTTTGCTCAGAGCAAAACTACTATATTGTAGGCTTCTCTGGACACAGGCTTCACTATCATCACCAACATACATTTCTCAGTAAACCTTGATCACTTCTGGTGTGACAGAACATACTACTCTCAACAGGACTGTTCTACGTGCCCTGGATCTCTGGATAGCTTCCTGCTATTTAAATACATAAACACTGAAAAGCAACATTGCCATCCTGTCCTAAGTGCACTTATTTGCCATTTTAATAGACTTGCTTTAAAGTTAGTAGTTCTGCTTTTTTAAAAACTAAAAAGCATACTGACAGGTTGAAACAAATTTCAGCAAAAGGCCTCACAACATTTTGTTCACTTTGTGCTACACACAAATGAGTAAATACCTGTTTCTGAGCACTAATATCTGCCCTCTCTGACGACACTGGAAGGCCAGATTTCTTTAGGCCTGGTCCATTCATTGTATCATATATCAATTAGTTGCAGTCTTCCTTCCAGCTGGCAGAAAGGGTTCTGGGCCAGGAAGGGAATGGGTGGACACATCTGCAGAGAGCGATTCAAATTAAATGCAGGGAGCACAGTCACTCCACACTTTTTGTTACTTTTTATTGCTCTTCGTTCTGATGGTCATTGGAGTTAAATCCAGCTGGCAGACAGTCACAAGTGGTGTCCCCCAGTGCTCAAGTGTTAGGACCACTTCTGTTTAACGTCTCTATTGACGACCTTGATGAAGACATAGAGTGTGTCATCAGGAAGTACACAGATGACACCAAGTTAGGTGGCAGTGTTGGCCTGCAGGAGGGTGGGGAGGCTCTACAGAGGGACTTGAACAGATTTAATTGATGGGCCAATGTCAATGGCATGAGCTTCCACAAGGCCAAATGCCAGGTCCTGCACTTGGGTCAGAACAACCCCAGGCAATGCTACAAGCTTGGGGAAGCGTGGCCATATAGCTGTCTGGTGGAAAGGGACTCGGGGGTTGTAATCAAAAAGCAACTCAATATGAGCAAGCAGTGTGCCCAGGTGGCCAAGACAGACAACGGCATCCTGGCTTGTATTAGAAATGCTGTGTCCAGCAGGAGTAGGGAGGTGATTGTCCCCTTGTAATTTGCTCCAGTGAGACCATACCTTGAGTATTGTGTTCAGTTTTGGGCACCTCAATATAAGAGGCAGAGGAGGGCAATGAAGCTGGTGAAAGGCCTGGAGAAATTATGAAGAGTAACTGAAGGAGCTGGGGCTGTTTGGGTTGAAAAAGGTGAGGCTGAGGGGACATCTCATTGCCCTCTACAACTGCCTGAAAAGACACGGTAGAGAAGTTGGTGCTGGTCTCTTCTCACAGGTAATTAGTGATAGAAGAAGAGGAAATGGCCTCAAACTGTTTATTACAGAACCACAGAATAAACCAGGTTGGAAGAGACCGTACATTAGGAAATTTTCTTTCATGGAATGAGTGGTCAGGCACTAGAATGGGCTGCCAAGGGAGGTGGTTGGTTCACCATCCTTGGATGTGTTTTAAAGTCACTTGGATGCTTCAGGATATGGTTTAGGGTACACCTTGTAGAGTAGGGTGATCGGTTGGACTTAGTGATCCTGATGGTCTTTCACAACGTGAAGGTTCTGTGATTCTGTAACTGCACCAACAAATCCACTAATCCACTATTTCCCTGACAAGGTAGAAGAACAAGCAACTACCAGATGCCTAAAAGGCCAAAATCTTCTCTAGACCAAATCCCAAGTGATGCCAGTCAGGTATATCACAGGACTGAAAAGATTCCATCTGGGCTGGACTGTATGCTGTTCAGTTAACATCTGCATGAGCTAGAGGCACACGCTGGAGAGCAAGACCTAGTTCTCCTTTATCCACAACTAGAAAAAGGAACTACCTGGAAAGAGAGAAATAGACGTCTGAACTGAGAACAAAAAAAATCCTCGTTACTTAACAACACTTGACATGTATACCAAGAGAAAGCTAAACAGAAATGAAGATTTGTCCCAGTGTCTGCATCTTTTGGGACACACTGAAATCACCACAACTCCACCAGCACAACTGAAATTTCTTCCAAAAGCAGGAAGCGAGAGTCTCATGTTACATGACTAACTCAAGAGATCATCTTCTACTGGGACTCCTCAGAGGTAATTTTAGCCAAAATAAAGGACTGGCATCTCAAAGACAACACAGTCTCATGGTGAAGAATGTTCCTGGTGGTTCAAGATCCATTTCCAATGTGTTCACCTACACAGCTACTTGAACACAGACTTGTGTTTGATGATTCTTGGCCTTAACTTTTAAGTTACACTTCAAAGCATAACTGAAAACTCACTGGTCCAACTGAGTGAGCTAACTGGCTTTCCTGAGAGTAGCAAGTTGCAGAGGGAATCCAGGAGGGGTCAGAGACTCCACATCTCAGGTATGCTCCTCTTCATTCAACCAAAAATAGTGAATTTGCTTTCTGCAAACTATTAACAGAACCCTGTATGGTCTTGAATTATATTACTCCTCTGATGTGAAATACTTCCTTTTCTGCTGTTGCCTCCAATACTCACTCTCAGCAGCTGCTGGGATACCTATTTCTGGCCAGTTTCTGTGTAGATCAGAGTTGTTCCAGTTGCTGAATCACAGATGGGGAATGCAGCAAGTAAAAGCTATCATAAACAGGAAAGTGAAGGCATTCCTGCCAAACTCTCAATAAACTGTCACTACTGCATTAGGTGCCAAACTTGGCCTCTTTTCCACATCCCTTATTTTTATCATTTAATATACTTTTCAACAACAGTGATTATAGTCCTATTAAGTAACATTTTTGAGCACTGAAGATGCACCACATGACTGTGCAGATGGAGAACATATGTCACTATTTCCATGTTTATTTACTTAGCAGCCTAGGGTAGGAGTCAGACAGTTTTTGGTTAACTTAAGAGAGTTGAAGCACATGCAATGGCTCAGGCCAGTAATCAGACAATAAAAAGTGGTGGGTTTGCCAACTATTTTTTCACATATTGTGAAACTAGCCCAGCTATCCCTGCATAGAGTTCAGTAAACTGTTGTAATCTCAATGTTATAGTTTCCACTTAATTCCTGGAATCGCTACTGATACCCATGATTTACTTTGAAAAAAATGCCATAAATCCCACTCTTCATTCCTCATGCAAAACTCTTATGGAAACTGACAGGATCTTCTGAATTCTTTTAAAATTATCTAAGTATGCAGATCAGAATAGAGTCTTGTTACTGAAAGCAAGAGCAATGAGAAAACACTGTGTCCTTGTGTTTGCCATTAACTGCTGCTTGCTAAAGAAACATTTGGAGAAGTGATGGCTTCTCATTTCATCTGCCCCAACTTTTCCTTGTCCTTCTCCCCTCTCATCACTTTGCAAGACATAAAGCAAGTCCTTAAGGATGAATCTGACTCTTCCTAAAGGGATGCCAGCTGCCAGTAAGAGGATCACCTCAGATCTGTACTGAAGGAAGGAATGTGTTTCAAATCCCATGCCTGCCAACAAAGCGAATTGTATTACTACAAAGGGTACAAAAGATTAAAGACTAAAAGGTTATGTTGCAGTACCACAACAAATAAACAGTCTTATTCCTCAGTCTAACAAAGATCCCTTCTATGATGAAGCTCAATTAAAACATTTCTGAACTCCACTAGACAGTACCAACCTGGTCTTCATGCTTTAACCATTCTGCCAAGACCTAGCAGTCTGCAACGCAGGAGTTCTCTCATAAAGCAGGAACCCCTGACTAGCAAGTCAAGTGTTCAAAATGCCTCCTTTTGCTATCAGTTTTGAGAAAACATATACTAAAGGAGCATGCTGTAACATCCAAAAACATTATTCAAGTGCAGTAGTTTAAATTAGAATAGTTGTTTGCTGCTGCCAGAAAAGAAGATGGGAAACATCAGTGAGATTCTTTCAAGACCTATCGGGTGCTCAGTCTCTTTATGTATCAAAGTGAAGCTGCTCTGTGTCCCACTTCTCCACTTCCTTCTCAGTTTCAAAAGTATTGCTCCCAACTTGAAGAAAGAGTTCATTGTTATTTTTCCTAAGGGCAAGGAGATCCTTTGTATGTTTTGCAAAGAAAAAAGGTCTGTCACAGCCCTACCTTCTCCTCCTCTAAATGCAAGCCCTTTTTCTGAGCTCTTTTGCCATAAATGAGGCCATCTACACCTGCAGATGGAAAACAAGAAGGCCGCAACATTCTTAACTGCAGTCTGGAGCAAAAGAAAAGGTAAGATGCAAAAATTATTAAATCGCTGCTTAATGGACCTAAGACAATTATTAAACCACCAGGAAGAAAATCTATTCCTAAATAGCATTTGATTCCAATTAGTTAGATTCAGAAGGTAATTAAAGCTGTCTAAAAACATCCCATTCTTTCCTGAGCTGAAGCCAAGTTCTCAGCTAATTTCTTGCACTGTGAGCCAGTGAAGAATACAAGTGACAGATGATAAACTCACTCTCTGACGTAGGAATACATGAGGCACTGCATTTTCTACTTCAACGTAGGAGGCCTACCAAAAATGACCTTAGAAGTAATTAGAATAAATTAATTCCTAACATCCCTGGGCATGAAAAGAGTTTTCAGACAACTTTCCTATTCACAGACCTGGAACTCATTACCTTTGATATTTGTCTGTGCTTCAACCTTGAGGAAAAAAAACAGACAAGTAACAGCTGTTATCCATCACCTGCATCTTGAGAGACAAGTAGACAAAAGAGAGGGAATGAGAAGGTAGGCAGTGGCTTCCCATGTGTTCTCAGGGTGCAAGTTGCTTTCTTGCCTGTGATCTAGCAGAAAGTGCCCAGGCAGCAGCTGAAGGACTGCTGGTGATGGTGAAGAGCTACCATCAGAGTGAAGCCATCAGAATCCCAGAGGCTGGTAGAGCATGAGATCTTATTTGTCAACTAGAACTGAAGGTCATGCAAACTGTGCTCTTGGAGTTACTGTAGTTTAGTACTATTTCTTGGCCAAACTTCTGCACCATCTAGGCTAGGAGAGCTATTATTGTGGATGAGTACTGAAAAGGAGCATGGCTGCTAGGTAGTGGAAAAGGTAGGAATGAAGATAATCCTCAGCTAGGTACATTGAAGAGATACTGGCAGAGGGCCCCTCAGTGTCTATGTCTGATATGCTCTTTTTTAGCCCATTTTTTTGTGACCACGTTACTTCTGTTCTCATGGATTTGCACTGTGGGCACACAGTGGGCTACTTGCCTACCCGAAAAGGCCATACATGAATACAGCTTGGCTACTCACATTGCTGAAATCAAGTAATTAATGAAGACCAAGGGTCCTTGCCTTTGTGTACTTACATGCCACAATCTAACCAACACCTCTGGGACAGTTTTGTGAAGTGCTTTTGGACAGTCAAGAAGGGTACTCATAGAAGTGCCATGTTGTAAAAATGGTGTTGTATTTTGTAAGGCATTGTATTTTGAACTGCCACTCAGAAATAAAAAAGAGCACATTTTATGGATGTGTTTTACTCCTGTACCATTCATAAGCACATAGAATGTGAAGTGAAACGATTGGCAAGTGACTGCATATTTTGATTATCACGAGTCAGAAGCTTAGAATCTGTAAAGAGGGAAACGACGTATTTTCATATCGGGTGATACCTTTTGCCAAGCTGACAACAGGGCCAGAGGACCAGAGTATATTTAGGTATACAAACTAATGCCAATGTGAGACAGATAATTAGTCCAAAAGAAACACTCACCTAATTACATGCAAATCCTCCAGTATATAACCAGGAGGTTTGGTAAGCATTCCTGATGTTCTCTGTTGACACCAAAACTTCTCAGAATAAGGATACTCAGCCTCTTACTCTCCTTGCACTTAGAAAAACCTCATCTTATAAACTGAGCTACTCGAAAGAGAAACTTTGCAGCACTTCTTACTACTGCAGGCAAATCCATCTTCGGTGTCCTGTGTCTTAAGACCTAGAGCACCTTTGTACCACAGAGGTACAAAAGATGAAAAAGATTAAACCAGTTAACTGCTGCATTTAATAGACTGATGTTCCCAGGCCTGAGCAGTCTACATGGCATGCTCAGAAGGCAGCAGATGAGCAAAGTACCACACGAGGAGCAGGAAGAGAAAACTTAGTAACAAGCCAACATTTCTTTCAAAGCTCTAGGTGTTTCTGCACAGACATTAAACTCAGAATATAAATACATACTTTTAAATCGATGTGATTCAGAGTATTGCCAGCCTGTGCAGATGTAGGTGTTTCTGCACTCCGTTAGAACACTGCTTCCTGTCACTATCTCCATGCAGTATTTAACACCATCTACGTGTATTTCCAGAGAACAGTTTTTCTAGGGGAACACAGAATGTAACGAACACTTTTCTGTCACAAAGCAATAAAAAATAGAGTTGAAGGGAGGCCTGCCAACAGCAAAAGGAACGTTACATTGTGGACTACTCTGTAAAGCCGTAACCAACAAACAGGCTGGAACTAATAGCAGTAATCAGTAAAACAAAACATGCAGCACTAACAGCCACAATGTAGGAAAGTTCTTGTACTTTATCTTCTGGCATTCTTGTTTGAGAAACAAACTACACACCGCAAGGAGATGGAAACTCTGCATGGGTATTTACTACAGCATTTACAAGGGAACACCCTTCGTTTCAACTTTCTGGGCCAAAAAATCCACTTATTGTTTTAGATATCCTTAGAACACTTCTTTTGCTGTCATGGAAAAAAACCAAACCAGCAGATTTGCCTCTTGGCCAGAAAGAGCCAGATCTTAGGTTGTCACAATACGTTGCAGCTCTGTGTGAAATTAGTACAGCTGCACAGACGTACACAGATGGAGATTTTGCCATTCCTTTAAGCTCTACACTAACGAAAAACTGCCACTCGCTGCTTAATTGTATTGGTGTTTGTTTCAGATCTATCAGGTCCAAATTACAACCAATCAACTTGGCTAAAACTAGACTACATAATTAATTGTATTATACAAACTTCTGTAAAATTAATCATTCTCAACTCCAACCCTGCCCCCTGCACAAAGTTCCATTCATCCTTCCCATTCTTCTAAAGGAAAACACTTCATATTTAATACATTTAAGACTAGGGAGAAAAAAAATTAATCTTCTCAAACTACCTTCAGATGTCAGCCCTACTAAAACATCTGCATTGGAAGTGTGCGTTGTTGGTCTGGCTTTGTTTTGCATGGTAACAGATTAAACTCTAGGGGTTTGGCCTGAAGAAGTTCCCATTTCTGTGCAGAGTTATGATTTCTGTTTTCATCAAACACCAACAAAAGCAGGAGAAACTAATTTCCTGTTTGATGAAACTGATTTGTGTTCCTGATTTCTCATTCTCAAGGGACCCAGTCACACTCTGCACAGTCTGCCCTGATTCTGAGTGAGAAGGTTGGGCCATCTGCAGTATTCTTAAGAGTGACAGAAGAAAACAAGACTGCTCACACGACAGCAGACCAAACTGCTCCCATCCATTCCAGCTCTTGAGTACCTTGCAGATAGGTTAAGCTTATCATACAGAGTCTGCAACCTATTTGCCCTAATTCTACTCCAGGCTGAGTGGGCTTTTGCCACAGTGTTTTTTTCCAGCACACTATTCCGGCTGCCTGCTGCCTTTCCTGGAGTGGTACCAGAATCTAAAGTACTTCTGGACCCCTGTGGTTGAAGAAATAGAGAATGTGCACAGCGGGAGGAAGTAAGGAGCATAGCCGCAGAGGACAGAGATACAGGGCTTCTTCTCTGGAAGTGATTGTGAAATCATCTGAGGGATCTGCCAGACAAATTTCAACTGCAAGCATAGAGAAGTCTGCTGGACAGGACTGAATATGAGAGGTAAGAGAAAGGCCATCTCATCCCTCCTCTTGAATGTTAGAGATAGCCACATTGGCCAGAAGTTATTGAAGGAACCTCTTTATTTCCTTTTGGGCAAATATACTTTGAAGGGGTTTAGGTCAAAATCTGCAAATGAATTCTTTAGCAGTGGGTTAAAACTTCACACTTCTACAACTTCTTCTCCCTATCTAGAAACCCAGGACAAGTAACAGGTGACCATCTCTGAACACACACACACACACACACACACACACACACACACACAAAGTGATGCAAGCTGCATTTACAAAATACTTGCTTCATATTGGAAAAGAAGCAGGCAATCGCTTAAAATGTTTAAAGGAGTAGTACTCACTCTTACAAAAAACACACTTTATAATATTTACCATCCTAGGTAGAGTGACTGTCCCAACGTAAGTTAAGACAAGGATTTAAACATAAAATTAAAATATTCCCGTACTCAGTATTCAATTGGAAACTGATTCCAAGAGATGAGTCAAATTTGTTTGACCAAATGACAAACAGATAGAATCACAGAATGGTTTAGGTTAGAAGGGATCTCAAGGATCATTCAGTTCCAACCCCCTGCCATGGGCAGGGACACCTCCCACTAGAACAGGTCGCTCAAGGCCTCATCCAACTTGGTCCTGAACACCTCCAGGAAGGGAGCATCCACAGCCTCCCTGGGCAACCTGTTCCAGTGTCTCACCACTATCACTGTAGAGAACCCTTTCCTAATATCTGGTTTGAATGTCCCCTCTTGCAGTTTAAACCCATTACCCCTTTTCCTGTCATAACAAGACCTTGTAAATAGTCTCTCCCCAACCTTCCTGTAGGCCTCCTTCAGATACTGGAAGGCCACTCTAAGGTCTCCTCGATGCCTTCCCTTCTCCAGGCTGAAGAGCCCCAACTCTCTTAGCCTGTCCTCATAGCAGAGGTGCTCCAGCCCTCTGATTGTCTTTGTTGCCCTCCTCTGGACTTGCTCTAACAGTTCAATGTCCTTCTTGCGTTGGGAGCTCCAGAATTGCACACAGTACTCCAGGTGGATAACTCAGGTGTACATCATGTACAATCCATCAAACTGCAAAGGCAGAGACAGAGTGATTGCCTGATTCTGTCACATGAAGAGTGCTCTGCTCAAGTCTGGTTAAATGTATCATCTTTGACAAGACTTTGTGATCAACTTAATGATACTAGGGTGCTAGTCACAATTTCACAGGCACAGGCACTAAGGCTAAGCCTTATGAGTTATTTGTAGCACAAATTACACTCTGGGAATCATAGAATCATAGAATGGTTTAGGTTGGAAGGGACCTCAAGGATCATCCAGCTCCAACCCCCCGCCATAGGCAGGGACACCTCCCACTAGAGCAGGCTGCTCAAGGCCTCATCCAGCCTGGCTTTAAACGCCTCCAGGGAGGAAGCA
>WAAF01001122.1:36182-87920 GCA_013400475.1 Tricholaema leucomelas | reverse complement strand
CCCAGCACTCGGTTGGCTGTCTGGGCTGCATGTGCACACTGCCGGCTCATGTTGAGCTTCTCGTCGACCCAGACCCCCAGGTCCTCAGGGCTGCTTAGGAAATGACCTAAGTCATCATTAAAAGTGATGCTTTGGAGTCTCAGAGTGCCACTGGGGAAAACAGTCAATTAAAATAACTTGTAAGTCTCTTAACCTCTCTGCTTATTTCAATAATTAACACTCTTGGCTGTATACTACCTTCTTATTTTATCCCTGATGCACTCTTTTGAGAATTGTCATTTTTTTCTTCTCTAAGACAAAAGCTGCTTAAAGGCTCACAGAATGCTAAGATGTCTGTTTTTAATTTGTGAGACTGGCATAAGCTCAGGAGCATGTGTATGTGTGTGCACAAGTGTCTTTGAAAACATGGTAGAGAAGGCAAGACCACATCTTACAATCCACAGTGGTAATCAAAGAATGTTGCAGTTAAAACCTTTTCATTATTCATCATTCAATGGACAGACAATTGTTACAGTAAATGCCTGGTATGATGCACGTGCCAGTCCTGAATATCAATCTCAAATCAAAGGCCTATGACAAGATGGTGTAAGCCTGAACTATTTAAAAGTCTGTGGCAACTGGTTGATGAATGTTACAGAATCACAGAATCACAGAGTGTCAAGGGCTGGAAGGGACCTTGACAGGTCATCTAGCCCAACCCCCCTGCCAGAGCAGGATCACTTATATCAGATCACACAGGAATGCATCCAGGTGGGTTTTGATTATATCCAGAGAAGAAGACTCCACAACCCCCCTGGGCAGCATGTTCCAGTGTTCTGTCACCCTCACAGTGAAAATAATTTTTCTCATGTTTCCATGGAACTTCCCATGCCTCAACTTCCACCCATTGCCCCTTGTCCTGTCATTGGGCATCACTGAGCAGAGCTGGCTCCATCCTCCTGACACTCACTCTTTACGTATTTATAAACACTGATGAGGTCATCTCTCAGGTTCCTCCTCTCCAAGCTAAAGAGCCCCGTCTCCCTCAGTCACTCTTTGTAAGGAAGATGTTCCACTCCCTTAAACCTTTTCGTGGCTCTGTGCTGGACTCTTTCAAGCAGTTCCCTGAGGTCCTTCTTGAATTGAGGAGTCCAGAGCTGGATGCAGTATTTGAGATGTGACCTCACCAGGGTAGACCAGAGCGGGAGAAGAACCTCTCTCAACCTGTTAACCACATTTACTACAGAATGGCGTTGGCCTTCTAGGCCATAAGACCACATTGCTGGCTTATGGTCAGCATTCCATCCACCTGGACCCTCAGGTCCTTTTCCCCTTCGTTGCTCTCCAGCAGGTCAGTTCCCAATCTATACTGGTCTCTAGAGTTGTTCTTTCCCAGGTACAAGATTCTACACCAGCCCTTGTTGAATTTCATTACATTTCTCCCTGCCCAACTCTCCATCCTGTCTTAAGTCTTGATGAGTGGCAGCACAACCCTCTGGCTTGTCATGCACTCCACTCAGTCTTATGTCGTCAGCACAAAGACAGTAAACTACCACTTTGCCTGTGATTGCATAGTTGGAAAAGGTAATAAAGGTAAGACAGCCTGCTTTTTATTCTGCCTAGAGACTAAAGACAAAGATCAGGCTTAACAGTGAAGCCTTTACCTCATTTAACTAAAGGCTAAACCTGGGGCTGTATTTACACTTGGAGCCTTCATTGTGACAGCCACCTGCAATGGTTATATTGTGTCCAAAGGACAGCTTGGGCACTCCAGGAAGAGCCTAAGTCTGATCAGCACAGAAAGCTAGAGACTATTTTTAAGTCATGTCTATTTCTATTCAGGGCACAATTTCTGTTCATCTCAAGCCCTCCAGATGGCTGATTCTTCCCTTCTAATAGCACAATGAACTTTGGCCAGAGCCTTTATTTTCATGACATTCTGAAGTGACCAGGACAAGTTACTTCCAAGATGAAGAAAGAAGGTAACTTGTGCATCACTTTCCAACTTTTCATCAAATTTATTTCAGAAATTGCTCTGTATTTTAATACAAAAGAAAGTCTATTTTGGCACAGAAACTTATTTTTTAAAGCCTCAGATGACATCTAGTTGGAAGGGATAAGATGTTTTTAATACTGCATACAGACGTAGAACTACACCTCTGCTTTTCTGGTCTGCACATGTCAAAACTGCATCTGTGTTTTCATCTTCACCCTGCAACTTCATTTTTAAGGAATTTCCCCAGAAATCCAAAGAAAACTTTTCTGTTGGTGCTTTTTTTGGTTAGTATTAGGATTTATTTTCTCTATTACAGTTCAGTTTTAAATGCAGAAGAAAGAAGCTATTTAGTACAGAGTTCAAAAAATGTTATACTGATGAAATCTGGTTACCCATATTAGTGATCTTGTTACCTAAAATCTTTGGTTCTGCAACAGAAGGTGTATATATAAACATGTAAGGCCTCGAGAAGAGAGAACAGACGAGTCATTCTGTTCCAAGGACTTGATCTAGAACTCATTACACTACTGGAAATACTCTTCATCACTTCACCAGTCTTATCAATCACAGACTATATCAGGTTGAAAGAGACCTCCAAGATCATCTAGTCCAACCTAGCACCCAGCCCTGTCCAATCAACTAGACCATGGCATTAAGTGCCCTATCCAGTCTTTCTTTGAACACCTCCAGGGATGGCAACTCCATCACCTCCCTGGGCAGCCCATTCCAATGGCAAATCACTCTCTCTGTGAAGAACTTCCTCCTAACATCCAGCCTATACCTCCCTCTGCACAACTTGAGACTGTCCCCTCATTCTATTGCTGGTTGTCTGGGAGAAGAGACCCAGCCCCACCTGGCTACAGCCTCCCTTCAGGTAGTTGTAGACAGCAATGAGGTCTGCCCTGAGCCTACTCTTCTCCAGGCTAAATAACCTCATCTCCCTCAGCCTCTCTTCACAGGGCTGTGTTCCAGGCCCTTCACTGTGGGAATGCAATGTGAGAAGTTTGTGTTCTCGGCCTTTCACCAGCTTTGTCGCCCTTCTCTGGACACATTCCAGTATCTCAACATCTCTCTTGAACTGAGGAGCCCAGAACTGGACACAGTACTCAAAGGTGTGGCTTGACCAATGTTGAGTACCGGGGAAGAATAACCTCCCTCATCCTACTAGCCACACTATTCCTGATAAAGGCCGGATGCCATTGGCTCTCTTGGCCACCTGGGCACACTGCTGGCTCATGTTCAGCCTACTACCAAATCTATGAATATGGGTAGAGACCACTGGTGGCTGCATATATAAATTGTTTGGGTGAAAATCTATTAACAAATTGATCAAGTTTTTTTAAGGAAAAAAAAAAGGTTTACAAGAAAGCCACTGGTTAGATGTTAGAGCATTCACATTTTCCTGACAGTTTGGAAAGCTCACTGTCAGACTCTAGAATTTAGTCAAAATTTTTTTCAAAGGTCTGAATCTAGATTGAAATTCCACTTTGGAAATTATGAGGTTCACACAATCTTAAAGCAACAACAGAACCTCTACTAAAATAAAGAATAACCCCAAGCAAATCTGCATGATGTGCCCCACCTGCCCTGTGAATAGTTAGATCTCAAAAGAAAGAAAATAAAATCCCAACCTCACCAATTTTTTTCCTACTTATAAAGTGTGGAGTTAAAAAAAAAAAAAAGTTTTGCTTCTATTTCCCTTCAAAGGATTTACACATGGCTCATAGAAGCTTTACAGTACTTCAAGAAACACATCATTAAGTGACAAAATCTCTTAGCATTTCATGCACACAGTGCCTCAGTAATCTTTTCCGTAACCTTCTGTGGGTACAAGTTTATACAAGGCTTCAAGAATTAAACACAGCAAAAGGAGCTTCCTCTGCCAGAAACGCCCTGTCTTCATTAAGCAGGTTGTACAGGTGGAAACCAAACTGCTCTGGTGCCAGAAGCCACTCAAAATGCAAGCAAAACTACTGCACTTACCTCTGAGAGAGTAGTTTCTACCAAAAAACTCCCTCCTGACATGAATTCACTGACATTGCACTTTAAAATTAACAAACCACAGGAGTTCATCTCTATTGCACGCTCCATTTTGAAAAATCTTATAGCACCTTTTTTTTTTTTTGTAATTCAGCTTTTGCTTTCCTTCCTGTAGTAAAAAGCAGGAGAACTTCTCCATGAATTTACAAAAGAAAAGCAGGAAACAACTGGGTTTCAGTGGAGAAAAAAAAATAAATCTGGAAGAGCATGTCTGCATGCTTCCAGATGTGAAATTTTTTACCATGGGGGTGGTGAAACATCAGAACACACTGCCCAGAGAGGTGGTGGATGCTCCATAGCCGGAAAAATTCAATGTCAGGTTGGACAGAAGGCTGAGCCACCCGATCCAGCTGATGATGTCCTTACTCACTGCAGGAGGGTTGTACTAAACAATCTTTAAAGGTTCTTTCCAGCCCAAAATATTCTATGATTTGTTTCCCATACAAAAGATCTGTAAAAGCCATTTTCTTCAGTTTTATGAAAACAATAATTATGAATGTTGCTCAGCTACTTTCTGAAGTCCTAAACAGATTAAACAACCAAAAAAAGATACTTAATCTACTAAGTTTCCACAGCTTCATCTCTATCACTTGCTCCCTATATCCATCTTCCTCATCCACTTGTCTTCCAGTACCCCAGTGGAAAACCTGATTGTTTTAAATTTCTCCTGCACTTACCCATCATGATGTTCTGATACAGTCATTAGAAAAACACAGTAGTTTACATTTCTTCAGTATTTAGCCATCACAATGTTATGCTTAAATTGTTACCCATAATGAGTCAAACAAGATTTCAAAGAAAAAGAAAAAACACACAGAATAATAGTGAGAAATGCTTTTGCCAGTATTAATTATGCATCAATTCACCACGGCTTAGTCATGGGCATTTTGCATCCTTCCTTGAGGTTTATACTCCTGCTTTCCCATTTTGTCTTCTCTTTACATGACAGTCCACCATTTCAACACAGTAGACTCACAATATAACCTCTCAGTGTTACCACAGATAAAAAGCCACTGAATAAAGGCTGTAACTGGAGAAGGCTCCCCTTAAAAGAGCGTTTTTAAAAACTGATAAATTAAAAGTACATCAATAAAGTATACAAAAATATCTCACCCCCCAAAATTATTACCAAATAGGTGTTAAAGCTTAGAGAGCTGTAAAGTGAGAGGGGAGGATCATTGACTTAACAGTTGCTGTACACAAAGCAAAGGCTCTCCAGTCAAGCTTTTCTGTCTCTACAGTAGATGAGTCCAACTCCAGGTCTCTCCAAAGAGCCCAAGTTCCGTGAGCTTTAATTAATACTTCATTAAACATATACATCCCAACTTCCTCGGTCAGCTGTATTCTAAGGTTTTCCAAATGATCTTGTTTAAAAATTTTATTTTCTTCTTTTTGGCTATCTAAATTTTCAGGTTTATGCATTGCAAGATAACATATTAGCAGCCATTTGACCCCAAGGAGATGCTCNGGATGTTTTTAAAATTTAGAAATTAAAAACAAAGAGAAAGAACCAAAATCAAATTCCTGTCGAGTTTCAACATACAGATTCAACAGACAAAAGCAAAAAATAGCACTGCCCTGAGAGACAGCAAGAAATGGAAGTTCTGTGAGCTTGAAAATCTGCATCTCTGTGAACTAATTCAAACCTTCAGATTCAACAGGCAAATTCAGCCTGAGATTTTATGGCATCTGGAGAAATTATGTACATTCTCCTCTTCACACTCCTTTTCTTGCACTCTTTTCTCTCCTTGTCTGTCAATTACTTCTGGAATGTCAAAAGCACTGCTGGTGGTTTTCCTCCAGATCCATGGTGGAGACCTTCTGAAGAATCCAGTGTACGTTACATGTTTTGTTATTTCTGGACACCTTGGGGCTTGGAGGGATTTTGTAAACTTAGTGAAAATTTCCTTGTGCAGTGTGGCAAGGCCAAGATGGTGAGCAAAATTTCATTAAGCCAGTAACTCCTAAAAGGTAACTAAAAAAACACCTCCCAGAAAGGAATATTAAGAAAGGGTGACCCAAATTCTGGATTGAGTAGAAGCTTCTATCAAAAGGATGGGAGAAGAGAGGTTTAGCTTTCTTTGACTAGGCCACTGGAATCACTACTGGAATAAAAGTTCTTCCTGTCTGACTAAGAAAAGAATTGCTACTAATGCACTGAACACAATTTTGTTGTTTTTTTTTCCTTAATTAGAAAGCTATCCAGCTCATGAACATCAGGTTTCATTTTGCATTCCTAACAGGAACAACCTGGAAAATCTCATAGAAAAATAACGCTCAGCTGAACACTAGGTCCAAAATCCAAGAAACCACAAAATGCTAATCTCCCCTGCCCTGCTGGACCTACATTTCCTGGACATGTAATGTCTCTTCAGTTAGTATGTTCTGAATTAAAATTAAATAAACTTTTTCATATATTTCAGGTTTTAATGGAAAAGCTTTTAACAGATCTAATGCTTGTGCTGTTTTGTAGGTGAAACTGTTGCCCTGGTGGCTGTGCAGATGATAACTGATAGGTTGCATACTCCTCAATCAAACCCTATGCAACCTATTGAATATTCATATGCATGAAGAAATTCAGCACTTTAGTTACTATACTGAGGTAGCCAAACCAAAAACAGAGGAAGGAGTATCTAGCACAGACTAAAAGCTTTTCCTTTGATAGTTCTGCCCCATCAACTGCACACTGCCCTCATGGCTACCTTGTGCTTCAAAAAATGGGGTCCATGTGTTAGGTAAAAGTTAAGACAACAGCTTCCTGACTTGCCTAATAAGTGTCATTAGAGGCTGAAAAAGTTGAGGCTGTTCAGCCTGGAGAGCAGGCAGCTTCAGGGACACCTTAGAGCAGCCTTCCAGTAACTGAAAGGGATTAGAGAGCTGGAGAGGGACTGTTTCCAAGGGCATGTAGCACTAGGACAAGGAGCAACGTTTTGAAACTAGAGGAACTACCTGAAGGCATGTTGTAGCAAAGTGGGGGTTGGTCTCTTCTGCCAGGCAACCAGCAACAGAACAAGGGGACACAGTGTCAAATTGTGCCAGGGGAGGTATAGGTTGGATGTTAGGAGGAAGTTCTTCACAGAGAGAGTGATTTGCCATTGGAATGGGCTGCCCAGTGAGGTGGTGGAGTTGCCATCCCTGGAGGTGTTCAAGAAAAGACTGGATGAGGCACTCGGTGCCATGGTCTAGTTGACTGGATAGGGCTGGGTGCTAGGTTGGACTGGATGATCTTGGAGGTCTCTTCCAACCTGACTGATTCTATGATTAGAAAGAAATTCTTTAATGAGAGGGTGGGAAAACAATGGAACAGGGTGATCAGGGAGATTAATATGTCCATTCCAGGAGATACTGAAGGTGAGGCTTGGTGGGGCTTCTGTGCAGCTTGATCTAGTTGCAATTGTCCCTGCTTGCTGCAAGCAAGTTCAACAACATGAGGTGCCTTCGAACATGATACATTCTTTGATTCTGTGATTCTG
The DNA here is from genome assembly GCA_013400475.1 of Tricholaema leucomelas. Taxonomy (NCBI): domain Eukaryota; kingdom Metazoa; phylum Chordata; class Aves; order Piciformes; family Lybiidae; genus Tricholaema lacrymosa; species Tricholaema leucomelas. Next base: position 80,432 of record WAAF01001122.1, on the reverse strand, counting down.
TGAGATGAACATGATAGGTATCATTCTTTAAATGCATGACCATGAATCCAAAAGATCGTCCCCCAAAAGCCAACTTAAAAAAGAATTTTCCCTGAAGAGTCCCACTGAAAAAAAGTGAAAAGGCTCCATTAAAAACATATTCCCTAACTTCCTAATAAAGACAGAAAGATACAAATGGAGATCTGACCAGCTGTTTTACTTTTCTGTGGAACAAGCAGTTGCCTGGAGAAGAGGAGACTGAGGTGAGATCTCATCAATGCTCATAAACATCTGAAGGGCAAATTCAGGAGGACGAAGCCAGACTTTTCTCAATGGTGGCCAGTAACAGGAGAAGGGGAATGGACACAAACTGAAACACAAGACTTTCCACAAAAACATAAGCAAAAAATTCTCCACTTTGTGGGGTGGTCAAGCACTGAATGGTCTGCCCAAATAGGCTGTGGAATCTCCGTCTCTGGAGATAGGTGAACCCACCCAGACCCGTTCCTATGTGATTTACTCCAGATGATCCTGCTCCAGCAGAGGGGTCGGAGCAGATGATCTTCAGAGGTTCCTTTTAACACCTACCATTGTGTGAATCTGTGAGTCTATGACTCGGAACAACCCATTTTTTTACTGACTGCATGGAAGACACAGTCTTAGTGTGGAAATCCCACATCTATTCTTGCTGACTTCTGTGTCTTTGTTTGGTTATCTGTAGTTTGAAATTCAACATTTCCAATTAAGGAAAGAAAGGAGAAAAAACACTGAAGTATTAGTGAAAAGGAAGCATTTATGTATCTACAATATTTGAGACTGGTTAAGACACCGCCACTTCTCCCTCCCTCCCTTTGTCACCATTGTCACAGATGTCTCTGGCTATGTGAGGTTTCTAGTGTGGGCCAAGAAGCTTTTGCTTGGTTTGCTTTTTAAAGTTAAGAACAGTCAGTCTGTTCCACTTTCTGTGGCATTTCATGAACAATATTATAAAGAACAGGAGGGGGACACTGAAGCCAATTCCTGTTTTTTGGCACAGAACATGTGGCTCCTATTGTATTTTATGAAAGCTTTCTAGACAGTTGTTTTTTTTTTCAGGAAATCGGGTAATTTCTGTATGCTGTCATGCATATGCATCATACCTCCTGCTGCTGTTTAAAGTTTTAAATGCAAGACACCAGAATAACTACATAAAAATGTTACTTTTTTTACATAGTTATTCTGGTATCTCACATTTAACACTACAAACAACAGACAGGTGGTATAATGCATAAACACAGCGGCATAGAGAAATTAACCATAGAAAAATAACTAAAATAGATAAAAGAACAGATACATCCATTCCAGGAGGGACAACCTTCCATCTCAATGAAAACTCCAAAAAAAAGCCTTTCTGTATTAACTAAACATGGGCTAGTAGAGTACTTGCAAATTTCACCAATGAGAAGCTAAACGCAGCCCAATTAAAAGGTAAGTCCTGTCACCATAAACTTGCCAGAAGTCTTCCTGCACATTATACAGTGAAGAAAAGTTAAGATGCATTCTCAAGATTCCTTATGCTTTACAAATCCACAGCTATGCTCATCTGGGAAGTGTTAGAGGGGAAAAAAAATATTAAAAAAAAAAAGAAGAAAAAAAGTTAGAATCCTTTTCAGAATTAAAGATTTCAAAATATGCTACTTTTCCTTTAAAGGAGACATGCTGCCTTTTGTTTTAATGTGTCCTAAAGAGGAATACAATAGTTGATCAGGGAGACATATTTTCAAAAATAAAATTGAGTTGCTCAGGCTCTCCCTAAGATAATTTTTTGCGTCTTCAATTATTCTCACATATACATCAGATGGCTGCAATCATCAGCTTATTTACAGAAAATTCAATACCAACTCCTTTAAAATAATAATTTTAGAAGCACCTGATGATGTTGAATAAAACTTTTAACTATGGTTGTGAAGAAATCAGACACACAATTTTTGATGGCACCTGAAAGTTCTATTCACCCCATAAAAAGATCTTTGAATGCAGAAAAACTAACTATAGGCCTGGTATCCTTAGGAATAGCACAAAACAGTATTTAATAACGGAAGCTACTAATAGAGGCAGAACTGCATTTATTTTGTTCAACTAACAGATTACCAAGGCACTTGAGATGGAGGAAATTGACTTGAAATAATAAGAAAAAAAACCCACAAAAACCCACCACCACCACCAACAACAAAAGAGATTAAAATGTGCCTTTTTTTTTCTGAAACAAATGAGTTGGAACAGATTAGTGTATATATTTCTTTAGAGTTAATTATGCACACAAGAAAGCTGCACCCACTTACAGAAAACAGGACTTCAATACAATGTAGTCAATGCTGACACTGATTCTAATTAGATTCCTCTACTTATGATGCACTCAAAACCCAAAAAATTCTTGCTTATCTACTTCTCTCTCTTACTGCAGAACAAAGAAAAAATCCTTCAGAGGCCCAAGGTGAATGACAGAACTAATTAACTCCTGAACAAAAACACTGAGGTATCTCAGGCCTTCCTTGAACTGGTGACAGACAATACTTTTACCCCATCATGTCCTCAAGTACAGTCCAGATTCCTCAGTGTAGCCTATCCTTATAATCCTTGTGCAGGCACACACCCTTTACAGTCTCCATTAAATCTAGAATTCTTCAGCTTCCAGACACAAACTTGCCTGCCTCTGTCCTCTGAACAGAGCTACCCACTCTTCCAAGTTACCTCATAAGGCTCTCTACATGTCATGAAAATCACATTTAAAAAGCAGCATGGCTTTCATAAACAGATACAAAACTATGCTATGTGTCTGTTGCGTTTAGATCACATCTCCTGTGGAAACATCTCATGAGAACTGTGACATGCAGGATGTGAGAATATGAGAATACAAAGACCAATATAAATACTGCATTTTGATTCTCATTGAGAAAAATCTGATTATAACTACTCCTTTAGTCCAGCTCACAATACAGACATAACAGAATTCCCATATGCTCTGATAGTTTTGAAACTTTTGCCCTGGAGAAACCAATAGACTTGGCTAAGATCTGCATACCATCTCTGACAATAAAGAACTGTGAATCATCATTTCAACTGTAGATTCTGAATGTGTAATAGTAAAGGGACATGTCCAGAAAGCACTAACAACAGTCTCAACAAAATGTGATGACAACTTTCAGTGCAGTGACCCAAATCTCTTCTTCCTCTTTTAGTAAGTGAAAGTCAGCATGACAGAACTGAAGAACTGTTTGTTTGGCAAACTGTTTCAGCAGGGGTTTATCCTGCAAAGACCCATATAGCAGCCCTTCTCCAAAGAGGAAACCTTATGCAGGTTCAAAAAGTAATGCAGAAGATTCATGAAGGAAAAATCCACCACAAGACTTCAGTGCAAAGATAGTACCTCAGACTCAGTCAACTCCAGCCACAAGTTGTTGGCAAGTTGCATTTTAGGGAAGTTTTACTGCATCAGAACATTTGTCCTATTCTTACCTCTTTCCTGCTGGTCTACTGCTGGAGACGATGTATGTCCAATGGCTAGAGCTATTATATGCCTTCAGCCAGAGAAAGTTTTCCAACAGTCTCAGATGCATTCTGATGCAGGTTCACAGCCTGCTTTTTAATCCCAACTAAATCATCCACGCAGTCAAAGTATTCAGAGAAACCCAAGCAATGAGACATGACTCACCTGCGCACTCATGCTGTAGTCCTTTCCCATAGTATCCTTTCTCACAGATGCACTCAAACTGGCCGGTGTGAGTGCCACATTTACAGCTTGCCATGATGTCGCAGCAGTTTTCATTTGCCTCACAGAGGTATGAACAATGCGATAGATCTTCTTGGATATAGCTGCCAGAGGGCAGGTCTGAAATAGTATCAGTTTATTAATAAAAAGTCCAAACAAGTCCACCCACAGCCTCACTTTATGTCATTTGCATCATATTTTTTACAAACTCTTTGTTCCAGTTCTAAGCAGTAGCAATGGCAGCATGAACCAGAGCCTTACTACTCTCAAAATGCAAGAGAATAATTGGTGTGCTTATCCTGGAAAAAGGCTCACTCAAATCCATGGTGCAAGGAACCTTACTTTTATTCACTTGGCTTCGTTCAGAGCTCATACTGCCAAGAACACAGTCCTATTCCCAACAGAAGCTGCTGAGACAGCTTGCCCTGGCTTTGGTGGATGCCATCTCTGGCAGTAGGACAGTATGTGGTCATGGCATGTATAACCAGTTGGTCATACCGAAAAATAAAAAATTTCCACTGACAAATTCACACAGATCAATTAAACCTTACCTGGAACAAAGACAACAACAGTAAAATGTGCTAGTTATGTAAATGTAGCATGTTTTCCAAAATTCAGTGTAGCAAATAAATTCCAGTGGCTGGTCTGATGCGTGTTTTAAGCCTTAATCAAGCAGCACTGGCTTACAAATGAAAGTCTAGTCATGTATTCTCATTTACTAGTCTAAACTTACTCTATTTTCCAGGAAGAACTCTTTTTTTTCTTTTTTAGAACACAGTAGATTAGAAAACGATAAAAACAAATCAAAACTTCTTCTACTGTCTGCTTTTTGCAGTTTTACTGTTTTTGCAGTTTTTTGGTTTTGCAGTTTAGAGACCTAAATCAGTTCTGAACAAGCTAGCTTTTGTTGCTGCTTAAAATACAGGTTATCAAGGCTACTCCCAAGGTGTGTACAAGATGCCTCTTCATGACAAGTATGTATCAGACTACAAGGTCCATCGCTTCAAGCAAGACATACTCTGGCCCAAGACCATAATCTATTCTTGGTGGACAAAATGAAGATGGAGATATTCAAGTATATATTAAGAAGAAGAATTTGGCTCACATTTTCGTGATTATTAGTCAAGCAAACTGTTTACCATTTTACCTAAGGAAGGAAACATGGAAACATGGGCACAGCTGTTAGAAAGTAAGAGGAATGAAAAAAAGAAAAAAAGAAAATAAAAGAAAGGAGAGGAATTAACACTACATGAAATGTAAACACAAGACAGTACCAGAACTCCTTCTCTTCAGACCTCTCTGTTCCCTGTATACTTCTGAGGTTAGTACATTAATACCTTCATGAAGAGCCCTGCGTGCCAGAGCTTCAAACTCAGTGAAGCTGTGAAGAAGGTAACAGTGATCCTCTTTTGGGTGGGATGCCATGTCATTCAGTTCTCGGATATTCCCCTGCCATATCCCGAAGGTGAAGATCTCGACTCCAAACTCACGCAAGGATGCTGCAATGGGTCTTGGGTCTCCCCCATTGGAATATCCATCAGTAATGAGAAATATCACCTTTGTGGCATTTCCACGGGCATGCCTTAGTATTTGCTGGAAAAGAAAATCAAAGTGAACACCTCAACAAAGGATTATCAGCAACTGACCCTCTGTACACTACTTCCTCCAGATGTGGTTCCTTCTATTTGAATTACACAGCTTGATTAAGCCCTTGCAAGAACATTGACTACAGTGAAGTTCAACCATCTGCAAGCCTGTGGCTAAAGAGGCCAACCTCCTAGTCTCAGTTCAGGTGGTCACAGTCTGCATTATCACAGAAATCATGCCATGAGCTGAAATGAGACACTCAGCACAGTGACTGATGTGGTCAGCCATGCATCAGACAGCAATGACCATGAAATATGCTTTAGCAACTTTTTTAAGGGGTGGAGTTTGAAGAGGTAACACAAGCATTGAAAATCTAATGCAAGACTAATAGGACCACAATTCAAATGCTGCCAGCTGTCTCAGTGCCACATGAGAGACATGGATACAAAGCAACTGCCAGTTTGGTCCATGTTGCTTTCCCATTCAGCAAATTAAAGCCATTTGTTTCCAAATGCACTCAGCCATTCAGGTTGGTGAAAATTCACCTCAACCCACCATGAAAATATGCTGCCGAAGATGGTGGCACAGCTGCTCTCATTTTTACAGTTCTCGTGTATGGAATTTATAGACAGATTTTCTACAGTTTGCAAGGGTTAGTTAAGAATAAAAGGTATTTTATGAGGGAGCATTTTGTCAAAAAAAATTCACAGATCTATTGGAAAAATCATAGGAAATGATAGATCAATGAAAGGTAAAGTCAAAACCATGGACAAAAGCATTGAAAACAACTCTGATATGCAGTATCAACTTAACATGAGTAATTTATGAGCAGTTACACCTTCTACTGTGATTATCCAGCCATAGATCTGGCAATATTTATTTCCACATGTTCCTTCTCACCTTCACTCTACTATTTTCTTGTCCAAAAGGTGAAATTAAATGAATTTCTGGAAAGCGAAACAGTGATTGGGTCATTCTGTCTTCCTATCTTGAAAAGAGCTATGTGCCCGTAAAGCAATTTCCTAGTGTATGCCTAGACAGAGAACATGCCACAACACATGTACATACACATGCACATGTATGAAGGAAAAGGTAATGAGATTGTCAGAATCAAGAGATGTAAAGAAAAAGAAAATACAGCTGTGTCTGATGAGGCTTCATAAGCCCCTCTGTATGAAGGAAAACTTCGTAGGTTTTAGAACAGATGAAAACATGGGATTAGTCAGATACAAGTTCCTACTCATTGCCAGGCTCATAAATTATGGATACCACCCAAAGAATTTGGATGTATCTCCTTTTAAAAAAGCTTCAAAAGAATGACCATATTCGGGGTGACTTGGTGCCCTACGTGCACATACATGCCTCCTATAGGCAGCTACTGAATCTTCACAAATAGTGCCACTGCACTAGGAAACTGGAACCTGGAAAAACAAGCAGCCCTCAAAAACTGTAATTTTATGCATGGAAAACAAAACCCAAATTTGACAAAAATCATTTGAGTTTCCTATGGCATCATGCATTTAAGGACTGAATGTCAAGTTAGAGACAATAGTTTATTAAATTTAACGGTAACAAACTGAAGATAAACAAATGACTAAGAGAACATTCAGTTTTCTCTGTATTGTATAAACTGCTTGCTCCTAAGAGAACAAAATCCTTCTACCTGCATCTCACACCACGGCAACTATTTTTTTTGTTTTTCTTGAAAGTCTGAAGCAACAAATGTGATCTAACATATCTTAAAGTCATATGATGTTTTCATCCATGAAATTCTAAGGCATACTTCCAATATATTGTTACCCTTCTCCCACAAACATTTGGATTGTGATTATTATAACCTGAGCAAGCACTTCTCGTTTGTGCCTCTTGAATTGTGCTTTTCTCCCCTAAAACAGTTTGCCAAGATCACTTTAGCTTGTCCGTAATAGCCACCAAATCTCTCTGTAGTGCCTTCCACCCTGCTGCCATCTATGAATTTAAGGATCATTCCTTCTAACACTTCACACAAAACATTTGTGACAATATGCAGTACTGCCTGGGTGAGGGTGTGGCCCACAGATTCCCATCCATTTCATCCCTCCAGTCTGACAGTGCTGTAGTGTTTATCACTCTCTGAGTACATTTCCTCTTGTACAACAGGCAGAGTACCTGCAATATGTGATCTTAACATGCTATGGACAAGAAACCACCCAGTGCATTTACCATGCTCATAACCAAACACAGTCTCTCAGAGCACAAGCATGGGACCACCAACCAGTCTTCTTGTGGTGGCCAAATGCTGTCTATGGCCCTACAGCAGGGGATAGCGAAGGTGTACTTTCTCCTTCCATTGTGAACTCACATAGAAGGAATTATATGCAGACTTTCAGCTTTGCAGCTTGCAAATTACTACCATGTTTATTTGAAGAATAGGTTGCATCATGTAGTACTACATTTGACAGACCCTGAAACGATACTACAGAAACCATGTTATTGTATGATGACTAGTAAATGTATTTAACCCATTCTTAACAAACACAGATTTAAAAAATGGAGATAAACCCAGCTGAGTAGCTTCATCACAAAATCTTAAAGTAAGACTTATAAAGTAAAATTGCCTAACTTTCAGCTCAATCAAAAGCTTACAAGTTAGGCTAAGCCAACCTGCAGAAGTTTTATAAACTTTCTCAAGTAAGTCAGGCCACATTTCAGGACAACTTGATTTTGGCTTGGCAATTCACTGATTTCAGGTAGATACAAATGAAAAGAAGGTACACACACCACGAATTAAAGCAGAGACCACTGGCACTGTGGTCTGAAAGACTGCCAAACAATGTTTTGCTGTCAGGCCTGATTTTATTGCTACTTGTACACAAAACCCAAAGGGAGTGAAACCAAATTCTCTTGCAGACACAAATACCCTTCACAAAACAAACCTATTATTCCACATGTTGCTTAAGTCTTAAGAGGAAAACCAGACTGAAGTGCAAAGCTATAATGAGAAAGATTACAAAGGTAAAGACAAGACAAAAGACAACAGGAAGAAAATTCTTTTCAAAATTAAATCAATACAAAAGCCTTATTGAAAAATGCATTCTGAAATGAATACTCAAAGACAAGCTGCACTGAAGGTAAAGAGTAACGTATTTAATTAACATACTTAGCATTAACAGTGCTACTTTTAAATAGAATGCAAGCAACTTAAACTTCTTTCCAACTTCTTAAGTATTCAGGCTGAAATTTTCCAGTCAGGATGTTTGTCTCAAGATGTTTCAGTGAAAATAGCTTTTATTTATTAAAACAAGATGAGGAAAAACATATGTTCCATCCACACTTGTTTTCTGCAACCACAGCATCTCTGAGCTTTGCAGACAAAATTTCAATCTGCAAATCACATTTGTAATAAAAATGAAAAAAGGCCTCAAATAAATTTAAGTTGTGGAACTTGTGCAACTGATGAAGAAACCACGACTTTCACAGGATTAAGCGATGTAATACAGATTGCCAGTGTAGCTCTCTTAAGATCCCACCTGCACACAGCTTGCTCTAGCAGAATAGGATTTTAACAGTATCAACTCATCATTAAGTCATAACATATAGAAAAGGAGGTAAAAAGCTTCATTTTGCTAGGAGGTGGGTTTGCAACTTTAGTAATATGCTTTGGGCACTGTTTCCCTCTGTGTGCAGCACGAAGTTGGCACAAACTTTGCAAAGAAAGGGAGCGGACAGAATTACACACCACTCTAACTTATTAGCAGGTGCTACTCATAGTAGGTAGCCATGAGACTTCTGTGTTTTCCTTAAATGCAGGGACACATTTGCGAGGCCAGTGAGCAAACTAGCTAAAGACCCAGCAGTCTAGTTAGATCAACAGGTACCTCAGAAGGCACTATTTAATTCTGATTAGTAAATTGGCAGGGAGCTTTGCTTCACAAACTAGACTGCCAGCAACATTTTCTGCAGCTGCTTTACACAAAATCTCTGTGTCTTTCTATGCAATCAAGAAAGGTTCACTGGCTGTAGGTCCTGTGAACAACAGCTTACCAAGGCTTCTTGAAAAGTGCAGGTCACCAATTAGAGTCAACGAGCCAGAGCTGGTATACAGCCCACCTTCTGTCTTCCATAGCTGAGTCTCCCCTCTAACCACAAACGTTCTACTGTACCAGAAACTAAGTCATAAGGATTGTGGGGCATCAGAATATTGCATGTCAATCTCACCCTCTGTAACATAATACATGCTTAAAAGCCTTTTGATTTGGCTGTGATGCTCTTTACTTTATAAAAAGAATCATAAAACAAGGTTTAGACTGGATCTTACAAAGACGTTCTTCAGTACCAGGGTGGGAAGACTCTGGAATAGGCTGCCCAGGAAGGCTGTGGATACCTCCTTCTTGGGGGTGTTCAAAGCTAGGCTAGATAAGGCCTTGAGCAGCCAAGTCTAGTTGAGAGGCGTCCTTGCCCATGGCAGGGAGGTTGGAGTAGATGATCTCTAAGGTCCCTTCCAGCCTTAGCCATTCTATGCTTCTTTGATTCCATGATCAGGAAAACACTAGTTTTGAAGAGACAGCATCACTTAGCTCCATGACCCTGAGACAAGGCAAGAAGGCAACAGCTTTTCTGTCCTCCGCATCTGAAAGGGCAACCTCCTCTTTGGAGCAGCAATTATGTCACACACAGAGTCAATCTGAGCTAATAGGTAAGAGAGAATGAAGCTGACTCAACTAACTCAACTATTCAGGCATCAGTGTAGAGTTTCTCTGCATAGAGCAACAGACAAACAGACAGGATTGCTACACACTGTCCCAGATACAAAAACTAAACAAAGCCACTGAACAGCTTGGCCCCCATTACTTGCAGCTGTAACTCCAGACACATAATCCCTGCCTTATAACACCAGAGGAAAAGAACAAGGGGAAAAATGTCAGGGACTCGGGGGGAGAGGGAAAGACATAATTCCATTTAAAAATAATCTGCATATATCTCGTGGTCCACTTTGTGTTCTGTTTCCCTCTGCAAAAGCACAGTGCTGAAAACCCAAGAGTTAGCATTGTTCTGCCTCTTGTCTCCAATACTGTGTGCCAATTCCCATCATTTTTGTTTCTTTTAACCTTGACTCACATACCTCTGTTCCAAGACATCTTGCCCCTTCCCTCTCCAGCATATTTTGAAAGTCCATTTTTTCCCAAAAGAGATGTCATGAATTTTAAAATGTGTATTTACTTAACCCCTAGACTTGTAGCACAAACAGAGGTCATTCCATGTATTTAACCAGTCCCCATCAACTGCACAGACTGTACTTACACAAAGTCTGGAATCACAGAAATGACAGGATGGTAGGAGTTGAAAGGAAACCTCTGGAGATCATCTACTCCAGCTCTCCTGCTAACACAGGTACACCTAGATCTGTTTGTACACCAATGCGTCCAGGTGGATTTTGAAAGTCTCCAGAGAAGAAGACTCCATAAAATCCATGAGCAGTCTCTTCCACTGCTCCAGCACCCTCACAGGAAAGAAGTTTCTCCTTAAATGAAGTGATATGCTGCCCCTTCTAGCAGTGGCTACCACTGTAAAGATCCCAGCCCCATCCTCATGAACTCTGCTAAGATCCCCTCTCAGCCTTCTCTTTTCCAGGCATAAGAGCCCAGGGTCTCTTTCTCCTTGTAAAAGACATTCTCCAGTCCCCTAATCAACTTTACGGACTTCCATTGGACTCTCTCCAGTAGTTCTCTGTCCGTGAACTCAGAAGCCCAGAACTGGACTGGTCAGGTGAGGCCTCACCAGAACATTCCCTGACCTGCTGCTCACGCTCTTCTTAATGCACTCCAGAATAGCATTCCCCTTCTTGTCCACAAGGGCACATTACTGGCTTATGGTGAACTTGTCCATCAGCACTACCAGGTCCTTCCTTTCAGAGCTGCTTTCCAGCAAGTCAGCCCCTAACCTGCAGGGGGTTATTTCTCCCCAGGCACAGGACTCTACACTTGCCCTTGTTGAACTTCCTGAGATTCCATTCTGCTCAAGTGTTCAGGCTGTCCAGGTCTTACTGAATAGCAGTACAGCCTTCTCCACTCCTCCCAGTTTTGTATCAATAGCAAATTTGTTGACAGTACACTCTGTCTTTCCATCCAGGTCACTGATGGAGATACTGATCCAGTACTAGTACAATATTAACTACAGGACTCCAGCTAGGCCCTGTACCATTCATCCTGACCCTCTGTACTCTGTTATTTATCTGGTTCTCAACCTACCTCACTCATTCAATCCACACTTCCGAAGATTACCTATGAGGTTGTTAGGGGAGATAGTGTGAAAAATTTTGCTGAAGTCAAAGCAGACAACATTCACTGCTCTCTCTTTATTTATGCAGCTGGTTACATCTTGATAGAAGGCTATCAGATTACTTTTTATCCTGATAAGTCTCTGCAGTCCTTTCATAAATTGTCAGGTTCTCCAATAAATAAACCTTAAATGCCCACTGAAGAGCACTTGGAAGTTAAAAGGACGTAGAGAATCCATTTCTTTGGTATGAATATCCACATCTGTTCCTGATTTTGCCATCAAATGAAACTGAACAGCACTCATGACTCAAAATAAGGTGCTGAACGACCTGTTTAATGGACAACACAGCCCATTTGGTCACTATTATAAATTAATAATGTGATAAATATCAACAAAACAAACCAATTAACGCTCTTGATGACTGCAAATAAATGCACGGAGCCACTAGAAACAGCTTGTCTTTTACCATTCTAGTACCTACTTTCTTGTCTACACTTCTTTCACAGGAATGACAGATCGGTTTCAGTAATCCGTCCAGATCTTTAATAAAACATTCTTTTCACATTAGCAAAAAGTTATTACCATCTGTATTGTATTCACTCTCTGTTTAGTGTGTACAAATATCTGGCACTTGCTATTTTCTTTCTGCCAATAACAGTCCCTAGAATTGAATAATGAAGTCTTGTGCAACAAAATAGTTGTACAAAATCCTCCTCTAGAAATTCACTACTGTGAGGAAAAAATAAATCCTATCAGTGCAGTCACAAAGCCAGCTAAAACTCCAACTCCTGCGTTGGTTTTCAACATTAATATACTATATATAAAATCAGGAGGAGTAGCATCTGAGACCAAGGACTTCTTCAGCCATTCAACAGGCAGCAATGGTTCTTTGCTACAGCCCCAGTTTCCTGTTCTGTATCTAATTCATAAACATTTGATCTTAGGCCCAATCTCTGTGCTTACTCAGTACTTTGCTTTTAAAGAAGATTTTGACAATACTGAATTGATCATTAATACAAGGGGAACAAAATGAATTAGGTTTACCTGCCTCACTTTACAAACTAAGCTTTAGACAACATCAGAGATTCCCAGGATCCTTACGAGAAGCCTGACTTAGAAGATTTAGACCGGCACCTAGATTTCAAAATAACGTTATGCAAGCATTCATCGCAAACATCGCACTGCTCCTCGTATACCTTGCAGGGCTACAAAGGGAACATTACCAGTTGTAGCTCATGAAGAATCATCACTGCAGCTTAGAAGCAAAACAGAAAGCCCTTCATTATTGAGACATTCAAATCTGCTAAACCAGTAGACCACTTACACTTGGAACTACCCACATGCCATGGGATGAGCTCTAAATAGAACAAGATGACTCTTTTCCAGAAGGTCACTTACTCTCTATAGAAGAAACTATTTTATTTTTATAATATTACAGAACACCGTGAGAAACACAATATAATCCTTATTCTATTTATATTAAAACTAAGACATTATACTTTGTGGCAAAAACGCCTATATAGTCAGTAGGATATTAGATGAGTATGTCTTAATTTCTCACTGATAGCTTCAGAGGTAGATCTGCATGTCATTCACAAAGGGAAATGGGAATGATAAATGTTTTTGCAAAGCTCACACTTTGTTTCAGTGTTCCCTTGCCTTCATACTTCCTGCACATAAAAGAATCAAATTCTGGAAGGAAATGTAATATAAATAAATGTTTTTGGGGAAAAAAAGTCAATACTGGGATCCATCATAACTTTTGATGGAGATAAAGCATCTTATCACTGATTCCTAAGCAATCTCGAGGAAGCTGGTCATCTCTCAAGAATCATGCAAAGCTAGAAAATGGCAAATATTATTCCACTTATTCATGATACAAATGTTGTTAGTCCTTTACACAGCTGGCTATACTTTTCTCTGATTGCTCTCCAAAACAGCAAAGGTCTGATTTCACCATCTTTTCTTTTGCTCACTGAAAACTGCTACTTTCACAGCTCCACTCAAATCAATCTTAACCTTTCTTTAAAGTTCATTGCCTCTTTCAGCAAAGGAACCCAACAATAGCCCAAAGTTAGATGTTCTGGTTTCTGATTGTTAGCTTTTCACAAGCTGTCACCTATACAGAAGGAATTAACTGAACTGAAACTTTTCCTTGTAGATTCTCCTAGCAGGAACTGCATTTATAATGTAGGAAAATGATGTACCTATAGAATTAATGTGTAAGTAGCACTACCACTAAAGATAACCAAACCAAACCTTTTAAAAAGGGAAAAACAAAAGAACTCATTTAAAATACAATCAGTTTATGCTGGTCTAGTCTTGTATTACAATGATTTTCACTTCAGATAAATGATGTACCAGCTCTAGCAATAGTCTTCTCATGATTAATTTACACAACCATGGATAGGGCATCCTTACTCTATGCATCTGTCTTTTCCTATCCTTCTCATCACCTCTTTCTCTTCAACCTTTATCTCTGCTTTCCACAGTGTCACCCCTTCTGCATGTAGTTATGTTCCATTTGTCTTTTAATCTTTCCCAACTTATATGTGGATTTGCATAAGTGAGAATGAGCTTTCCAATCTCCCATCAATAACAAAGCACAAAAATTGTAACTAATTCCCTTTTCTTTTTTGCTTAGCTACAACACTTACCTCCCAAGCATCTCTAAGTAACTGGCACATCTGACCTGACTAAGTCTCACAGTTGAGTGGAGCATTCTCACTCTATGGATATAAGCACACAGGTAAAAAGCCAGGCACGTTCACAGTCAGGAAATGTGGGGAAAATGTAGGGACATGTCATCTGGTGAAAGACTGTCAAATCTAGCATTGCTCATCCTGGAAAAAAAGAAGGGTTGAGGTGCTCTCATTCAGTATATAGGTACTTAATGAGAAGGAGAGCAAAGATGGATGCAGACTCATCCACTTGGTAGCACAAGGCTAAAGACACTAACTGAAATACCAGAAATTCCACTTAAATGGAAGAAAGCATTTTTACTGAAAGGGTGATGAACCAGTGAAACAGATTTTCCAGAAAGGCTGTGGGATCTCCATTCTTGGAAATACTAAAAACCCAGCTGGACACAGGCCTGAACAACCTGATCCTGTAGACTCTACTTTGAGAAGATGAGTTGGACTAGTTGGTCCTCAGGGCACCCCTCCAAACACAACGATTCAGTGGTTCTGTACTTCTGTGATATGGGAAGAATACATCTGATTTCCATTTTTTAGCACTTATCACTAACCTGACCTGTTTGCCTCTTTCACCTTGCTAACATGTGTCAGTTTGGTTTGAAAAATCCTAGTATTCTCTCTGTGTGAGCAATTTTCATTATTGATATAATCAAGATGCTACTTGACTTCTCCAGTGCTGCTCTGGTCTTTTGCTAATAATGAAAAAGAGAGTGGAAAAATACTTTACTAAATTAATTAATTATACTTCATGTATTTTCAGACCAAACATTCACACCACTAGTACATCTGTTGAATATTTATTTCTTTTGTGTTTGTTTTAAACATTCAGCACTTTAACAAAGCAGGAAAAAAAGATTAACAGAAAAATTAAGTCCCAAAGGACAAACATAATTCAGGACCTGGCTCATCTATTGCCAGCTGTCACCATTCATTTATCTTCTGAGTATCTATCTCCTTTTGTTCCAGGACTGCTAGAACTGAGCAACATGAACACACAGTTATTGCTGATAAGAGCTGTCCCATCCTTACTGAGTGTGGGGGAGCATTTGGGGGAGAAATAGGACAGACAATTGGACTCTGATTCACTGTTTATAGTACATATGCATAGCAGAGCATCACAGTTCAGAATGCTAAAAGCTTTTCACAGACTGCCTGTTCGATTCAAGAAGCTCCTTCATCTTCCTGGTTGAGATTACTAGAAAGACGTTGAACCAGAGGGAGCATCATAACTTTAACAGGAGCTTTTGGCTTGAATTGTACTAACATCACTGAAAAATCAGTAGCTTAAAGATTTGAACATGCTTCTGGTCACCTAAAGCGGCTAGCTGTGGCTGAAGGCAACAGTGCTTTCAATTTATGCACCAAGGACAATCAGAAAATTCTGAGCACCACGAACATGCTGTCTTGTTTGCAAAACCTAGCTTTCAAATTCCAGTAACAACTAGAACTGGAGGACAAAAGTTAAAAATGTGCCACAGAACGTGTACAATATACAACATACATAATATTAATACTGATGTTTCTGCCAAGAAATACTGCTAAACATGACGTATTTTGCTGGAAAGGCCTAAATCTAGGAAATGAATTAAAAATTGTACATTTTTTGTCCTGACTTCTTAAAAAATGTAATGCCTGGAATTCAGTTTCTATTCTCAGAACAAATCTGTATTTCTGGTTTGCCTTCATATCTCTGGAGCAAAGAACACAGTAGAACTGTTTTCTCTGTGAAGATACTCATTCTAAAAGATTGGAGATCAGAGGGTGCTTATTGTCAGCCTTAGCATTAACAGCTCTGAGGCAAGAAAGCAAAAATGTTTTTCTCTGGAAAAACCACCTCTGTTCCTAAAATATTTATACACCATCATCTAGATACCACAGTGATGAAATGTTTCATTCATTGAGCTGTTAGTTCTGCTACTGTATCAGAAAAAAAAGTGTTAATCCCTGCAGCAGTGTCCTATTTTTCTCACGTTCCCCCTGTCTCTCTATCTTACACTGGGAAACAGTCAAAGGCTTCATGGCATTATCCTGTAACTAGTGTGCCTCCTAAGGGAGACCTGTCTTGGCTACGTGCAACACAATGGATGCTAGCACACCTCTGTGTCTTTGCATCCCCAAACCTCCTCTCTTCCTTAATTCACACATGGGTGGTTGACAGAACACAGGTCAGGAAGGCCACTGTACAGAGTGCAATCCAGATCCTCCCAGACAGGAACATTCATCTCAGCTCACAGAGCTGTAGGTTATAAAAATGTCAGATGTGCTCTGATCATACAACCTTGCACGGCTTGTGATTAGATCAGCTTCCTGCAGCCCAGGAAACAGGCTGAGATAGGTACATGATGGTAAGACAAGGACTAACTAGTATCCAAGTAATATAAGCTTCCTTGCTGGTAGTGTCCAACTCATTACTGAGACACAGAACACCCTTCTTTGTGCCAAAAGGAGTATGTCATCCTATGGTCGTTCCCTTTTTTCCTAGGAAGTTGCAGTTCTTTGCCTTTGTCTTTTTATGCTTATCATATAACAAGAATGCAAAAACATCAGCAAAACTAGAATATGTCAACACCAGTGGAATGTGTCAAAATGAAAGGATCTTTCATAAAAGAAAATTATACTTTACGATGATTGGCTTGCAAAACGTCAGTAAAATTCACATAATTGTTAAACTGCACCAGCCCTTTGTACAGTTCCTTGAGTTGTCTCTTGAAAGTCTCTCTGTCTGAACAGCCCTCAAAGCACACGTGGCATTTCCTATTCAAAGCAGATGGGAAAGTCAGAAAATGTCAGCTTATCACTGTGCCATTCAAATATATCCCACACAGCATCACCAACAGGTCACAATGCATACTATGTAGTTACACAAGGCATCAAAGAGAATATTCATAATGATGAATTTCAGAGAACAGTCACGTGGAAACTAATAAAACATCATGCACTTTGAAGATTTTCATTGAGATCATGATTTAGATTAAATCTAGCATGTCTTCTTCCTTCTCCTGTCTAAAACCACAAACATCTTTAATACTGATCAAACCCACAGTTCTGCAACAAGCAATAAACAAAATGCCATAAAGAACAACTCAAAAACTGAAGAACAAAAAGAGAACTGCAACTTCAAGTTCTTTTGTGCATTGATTTGAAATTTTCAGGGCCACTACCTTGCATGAGCAAAGCAGCTGGCTAGGAGTCATGCAGAAATACAAGCATAGATGGTAGCTTGAATGCCTTCAAGCCAGGTTTTAGTCAGCCATAAAATCTGCATGAAAATATTGTAAAGCATATCATCCAAAACCAATTCTTTTTATAGAACATTTTGCATTGCTGCTACTTATCGCTAGTACTAGTATGAACATATTGTTGGAGGATTTTCAAAACAGAAAAACTGTGGTTTGGGAGGGCACACAGTCCAAAGTGCTAAAGAGAACTGACAAGTGACTTTTTCAAGCCATGAAAAACAATTCTCTAAAAGGGTGGTGAAGCACAGAATACACCCTAGTATTTTCTTGCCTATTTTTTTTGATCAGAACTGTGAAGTATATTGTGTCTAGAGAAACCAGAGAAGGAAGAACATGGGAGAACAAGGGAAAGGAAGCAAGTGTTTAATTCAGGGTCTACAGTTAGGAGATAATTATCCATGCATCCATAGCTTACTGCATACTCCATGGAGAGGAATAAGGACTTCAGCATACCTACTTAGATCTACTGTAGAGAGACGCTGCTCATTGGGACAATCCTACCAGTGGTTTCTACAAGGATACAGAATCCCAGGATGAAGCACTTCTGTAACAGGCTGTCTTGCTTCTGTTCCTCACACTGGTGAACTCAGTTTTCCTCAATGAGCTGATGTGGCAAAAGCTTCACTGCTTCTTGTAATACATGTATTTTAGAATTTTAAAAACAAATTACCCTTAATTAAAGGGAAGATGATAAATGACTAATCTGCTAAATACCAGACTTCCAAATGACACATTTCTGCTTAGACTGAAATGCAGAACACAAAATTTTTGGAGAACAGACTAATTTCCAAATAGGTTTTCAACCAAAGAAAATCTTAACCTTGCTTAGCCCCCACATATGATGCTAAACAGACCACTTACTGCCTGTCCCAGCCAAAGAGACAGAGGAAATATGAAGTACTTAATAACTTCTTAAGGTAGCTCCATTTCAGGCTAGGTCTCAAGACAATAAACAATGTGCAGATGCATATCTTGCCTCTGACACTGCTGTACTAACTTGTGAGCAAAATCTACTTAAAACTGCAGTATGCAGGACACTACACTGATTAAAAGCAGTGATTTAGTGTTGACCCTAATGATGGCTGACAGGAACAACGCTCTCAGTCATCACTAACTTCTAGCTCTGCCACACCCAGTTGACTTAGTTTCATTCACCATAATCTTTAGTACAGTCTCCAAGGCCATATCAGAACTGAGAGGCCCACTGATGTCAACTAGTCAGCTTCCTATAATTCACCTAAGCCATAATCAGATATTAACAGTCCAATGGCAGGCACAGGCTAGAATCTGCTGTTCTCTGACTATTAGCTGCTCATTTTGCAGATGTTACAGGAATAAAACTCCATAAAGACATTGTTGATAAACAGGCAACATATGTGACTCTAAATGCTCATATTCTCAGTGAAAGGGTACTACTTTTGTGAAAATTTAAAAAAAAAAAATAGTAAGGAAAATACTTACATGGAATGGAAAGATTTTTAATTTTCTTTGCTTCAACTGTTTTTTGGTTTTTTTTTTTTTGCTTTACTTTCAAAATGAGATTATTAAGATGATAATGCATTGAAATTAAAAGCCAATCACCCTAGTGGGTAAAAATGCTGCATTCTGTGCTTTCATGCTTCTGGCATACCAAAGAAACAAAGCTACCCCTACTTACTTAAACAAGCATTAAATAAGCATTAGAACTGTTTATCCTAAACTGATATGTGCTTACATTCTTTTGAGGGCTATTTTTTTCACATTTGTTAATTGGATGACAACAGAACACTGAATGTGACGTGCTGGTTGGCCATTCGTCTCCCTCCTTCAACAGCAGGTTACATACAAAAGCCAGGTTTTAAAGACCAGATATTCAGAAACTGTGTCACCTGATTCTGTAACTGCTGTGGCAGACCTTTCACTTACATATGCCACTGACTTCACAGAAGTGAAGATCAATGAGAACTGCAAAAAGCTCAGCTTTTATATGCAGCAATTAGTACAGTAACACAAAGCTACTCTTACAGCCTTCCTTACCAACTGCTTTGCCAAGTTGTTTAGAGAAATTGGCTTGTCTGCTTAAGGCTGGCTATGAGCTACCTCTGACTTGACCTCAAGAGCAGCACAATCCTACGACTTCCAAGTTCAGTTTTGAAGATAAATACTTCTGAATGACAAAACCAAGTTTGTCTACTTGGAAGCAGCTATTATTATTTTGTCAAGAGGCTGCCACACGGAGTGGTTTAAATAATTTGTAATTTTTTTTAAGAGCACAGTACTCAATGAATCTTCAGGATGTTTAAAATGTCCATCAATAAAGATGGAATATCAATGCTGGCACGTCTGTAACTATGACTGTTGAGTACAAAGACAGAAACATGCCATTCAACTTTCACCACTTCACGATAATCTTTCATTTCTCTTTCACAGAATCACAGAATGTATCTGGTTGGAAGAGACCTCACAAATCAACCAGTCCACCTTTTGACCCAGCACTGAATTCAATACTAAACCACGTCCCTAAGTGCCAGGTCCACATGCTGCTTAAACCCCACCACTGCCCTGGGCAGATCATCCCAATGTTTGATAACCCTCTTGTGAAGAAATATTTCCTAATATCCATCCTAAATTTCCCTTGGCGCAGCTTGCATCCATTCCCTCTAGTTACATCAACTGACACCAAGAACAGGGTGGCCTGTTTCTTGCTCCAGCCTCCTTTGAAGGTGGTTGTAGAGAGCTTTGAGGTCTCCCCTCAGCCTGTTCTTCTGCAGGCTGAACAACGCCAGATCCCTCACACACTCCTCACTGAACTTGATCTCAAGGCCATTCACAAGCCTCATCATCTCGCTGCCCTTTCACTGACAACAGATGTATATTTCTCCCATAAGGTGCACTGGTGATCTCTCAGATCAGAAGCTCCAATGCAGGTGCCTAAGGCTCAGAAATTCAGCACTTCACACTGCTGAGCTCTTTGGGTTTTACATGCATTCCTTTATCACTATCACAAGCAATGCTTGCTCAGAAAAGGTTCTCCAGCTCTGCTTCAGCCCTTCCTCACAGTCACAACAGCTCTGGAGCGCTCCATAACACAAAAAGCAATCTGCTTAGCATAAACAGCACATATTTGTGCTGTCCCACCAACTCACTGTGTGAAAAATTGAAGCCAAAGACTTTTGAATAAATGATTTTAGCTTCTTCAGCCTTCTTAGACTGTTTACATATGTCTTACAAGAAAAACCGTTGAACATGAGAAGTTAATACCTCAAAACAGCTACTACTATAGAAATTTTGTTATGCTAAGTATGTTTTATATAACTCAACATCTGTCCTTCCTAAGATGTACAATCTAAACACAGAGCAAGAGTATCAAGCCACAAACATTAATTTCCTTTGAGAGATGTTTTCTGGATCTTAAACTGAATTCTGAACAACTTCATGCCTTAATTCCTTTCCTACTTTAAAAATAACTACTGTAGATAACAAAAAAAGAAAAACTTATTCACACTGTAAAGCTTACATGACTTTATTGCATGGGAGACAGCATGAAGTAAGTTTTCATTCTTACGAGTTGAACAGCTTTCAGCCATCAGGTGAGAACTGTAGCATCTTGTATTAAACAATGAACAGGGCTAATAAAATCTTGGGAACCCATGACATAAGAAAAAGCGTCTGTGGGACTGTTACATACACAGACTTTGTGTTACTGTAAAAATGGCCTATAGCTGGCACGTTAAAGAAGCAGAATACAGAGATTTTGACTGGTACTCTCAAGGTCTGGATTCAGTGCCTAGTTTCTTGCTATTGTTCTCATTACTCTTGCCTCATACACTAAAAACTGAAGTGAAAACCACAGGCTTCTTACAACCTGTAAAGATGAATATCTGTAGTCAAATAAAAAGAATAAAAGGTTACAGCAGCTGCAAGGTTAGCCTGGAGGCCATCAAAGTTTACTAGTGAGCAGGAAGGTCTAAGTATCATATCATACAGATGTTAAAAAACACATTTAAAAGTATTTTAGTATGTGTGTAGACGAGCTCAACAGTGATAATGTCTAAATAAAAATAGCTCTGAAATGTTATTAAACCTGACTCAGTATCCAAGCCTATATAAAATCCCTTCACTGGAGGTTTTTAACTTTATAAAAATATCAAATTCCTGCAGTCTGAAGGTAGCCTAAGATGTTTCTGGTACATGTAGTTGCAGTAGTTTTCCTTCCTGGAATGCAGGGCAGAATGTTTTACGGTTTTTTGGTTGGTTGGTTGGTTGTTTTTTGTTGGTTGAGTTGGGGTTTTTTGTTGTTGTTTCCCCTCTCCCCAAACCTGCAATTAAGTCCTTATTCTGGAGTTCTGGGAAAAAGCTCTTGGCAGCAGAAACTCTGTGACACCTTGAGCACTGAGAAAAGTAACAAAAATACTTGGCTTATTTTACATCAGCAAACACATCTAACACCTGCTAGCTCAAGTGTGGCATAAGCTATCAAACAGGGTTGCAAAACTGAACACTGACAGCAGTTTAGCTTCACTTGTTATGGGGCTGTCTCTTACCACTCTCTATAGTACACATCCTTCCTACTTCTGTGTAGTTCACAGAATTTGTCTTTAATCTGCCGTGTAGGAATGTCAAAGCGTGGTCCAGGCGGCAAAAGTAAGCATGGTCAGCTTTGACAAAACACAGAAATTTCAAAATAAACTTTTGGAGAGGATGAAAAACTGCAGTGCCAAGGTGAACTCTCCTATTTTTTCCAAAGATAGACATTACATGGATGTGCAACACCTTGTCCAAGTGAGTACCTCTGCTTTCAGGATCATGTTATACGAACAGTGTTGCTGCCACAGGTTCTGAGACAGTAACTGCTAAGTAAATCTTGCTCCTGTTCACTGATGTTCCCAGGTCAGCCACTGACTAGACCGATGACCTTACGCTTATCTTTCTGCCTCCGTAGTCTCTGCAGGACTGCCACACGCTGGAACTAACCACTTTGAGACCTAACAATGAAGAGTGCTGCTGGACAACTTAAGTGCTGGGATTATTCTAACAACACACTTTCCTTTGTTTTCTGTTACTACAACACACAAGGGATACTGTTTCAGGGAGCCTGTCACGCTTTGCAGACGCTTTTGGTTTTGTTAAAGCAGTAGAAGAAACCCTACATTAAAGTGTAAGAATAATAGAAACAACATTTTAGGAAAGGGAAAGGAGAAAGACAGTTGTACCAAAAGACTGCTAAGAACAAAGGACAGCAGTGTAAGAGCCCACAGGGAACAAAAGTTTCGTTATACTTAACATATTTCTCTAGATTTATTCCAATACAAGTATTTTAAACTTAGAACAGTGAGTTTCTGACAAGTCCCTAGAAAGGAGAGTATTCCCTGAAGCTATAATTTGTCTCACACAAAGACAACGTACTGAACAAAACCACAGTACAGCATGGTTACCCAAGAGCCATCAAGCAGCCTGAAATTTTAACCTTGTCATTCCACTGCAATTCTCCCTACCATGTGAGTATTTCTCTTCCCATATTCTTAAGAGACCATAGTATAAAATGACAGTGATGCTGTCGTAGCCACAAGACACAAGCAGGCTCATAAAACTAAATTGCAGGTTTCTAAAGAGAATTTTTTGTTTATTCCACTTCAAAGGTATGATTAGTTACGACTCCATATCAGGAAAACAGATGGTATTTTTTAAGCTTATGCTTTGTTTATATTGGTTATTTTTAACTTGTATCACTTTTTTTTTTTTTCACACAGCACCCCTGCGGTGGATCTATATTGACTCTGACTTCACGGTGGAAGATCTAACATGGGGAAGCATTTTCTTAAACCAGGTTTTGCTTGTGCAACATTGGGCACATTAGAATGCGTTCTTTCTTTCTCCTGCCAAATGTGAAGAAGAAAATGATCTCTGCCAATTCCATATGCCCAGCACTGATGCACCTCTTGCAGTTTCACACATCAAATCTAAATTACACCATTTGAGATGCTTCAACAAGGCTCAATTACAGAACACTAACGGAAATCAGACATTAAAGTAACAGAAAACGAGCCCTCCTTTGGGAATGCTCCTTCACACAGAGCTCCAATGTCAAGGAGCAGCTCAGTCCAGTCTCAAGAAAAACTTTTCAGGGTAGACTGGTTGTCCATGCCATCTACCAAGAAACCTCTCCAACATGCCCAAGTGTCAACATATGTGTAGGAGCTGCCTAGACCAAATTTGAGGCATAGGACTGTAAAATAACACCACAGGTGACTGTGTTCCTGTGTCCAGAAACATACCCGGTCATAGTTTAATTTATTGGCATACTACACACAGGTAAAGTGCACCTTTGTCAGTCATCTGCAATTAAAATAGTCACCTGGTGACAGTATGTAGATATTTCTGACTTTTGACAGCTACTGGGCACGCAAGTCCCACTGCCAAGAAACAAGGCAGACATTTCAGATGCCAGACTTGACTCACATATATCACTTCCGAAATCGGGACACTGGCTCCATGCTCTTTCAAAGAGTGAATTTCACACGTCTATTTGCAAGGGCATTAGAAAACATGGGTGCTGCAGGCACAGACAGCATGGGAAGACAGTAACTAGTTGCCCAGACTAGACTATTTTATGTCCCACAGTCTGCTGTTCCACGTCCCATCATGCAGCCCTACACCACTGAACATCCTCGCACGCACACAGAGCCACATTCCCCACACCACACGCCACACAGCACACTGCTTACCAAGCCATTACATCTCAACATCTCACACACAGCTACACCACAGTACGCCTCCTTCACCTTGGCGAGAGCTTGCCACAGTGCACTACACACCCTAACGCACCACGCAGCACCAACGTGCCCCTCACCATACGCCCTGCCGCAGCACATACCTCATGGCACTACCACACATCTCACGGCACCCTCGACCACACGCTCCACCCCATACGTTCAGGCACTACATGTCTCGGCACAACCCCCACCACACAGCTCACCCGACACCTCACCATACAGTTCAAGGCACCGCTCTGTGCCCGTCAGCAGGGCACTTTCACGCTGCCCCGCCCCAGCCCCACCGCCGGCCGCCGCGCCGCGCTCACCGCCGCCTGCTGGAAGGCGCCCTTGGTGTAGGTGCCGCCGCCGCGGTAGGTGATGGCAGGGATCTCGCGGCCCAGCAGGGCGCACTTGTGCTGCTGCGGCCGCCGCCGCGAGATGTAGTCCACGCGCGGCACCACGTTGCTGCGCGAGGAGAAGGTGACGATGGCGACGCGCGTGGCCGCAGGCACCACCGGGAAATCCGAGAGCAGCTTCTTGACGAAGCGCAGCTCGCTGAGGAAGTTGGCGGGCCCCACGCTCGACGACTCGTCAACCAGGAAGACCAGCTCCAGCCTCCCGCTGCGTGCCCGCAGCCGCCGCACCTGGCGCTTGAAGGCGCGGCCCAGCTTCTCCACTTTGCTCTCCGTCGTGTCCGGCAGCGGCGCCGGCGCCAGGGCGGCTGAGGCGAAGGTAGGGGCGCGAGAGAGGGCGCCCGGCGGGACGCCCGACCGGCCCTGCGGCGCCGACGGCGACAGCGACAAGGACAGCGACAGCCAGCCCCAGCAGCAGAGAGCTACTAGGGGCCACATCGCGGGGTGGAGGGCGCGGGGAGACGTCGGCAGCCGCGGGAAGAGAGCGGCTGATCACCCCCTGACGCCCCACCTCCTCTCTCTTCGGAGGGGCGGCCGGCCTGCCTGCCTGCCTGCCTGTCTGTCTGCCTGCTGGCCCGAGTGCCTTCCCGCCTGTCTGCTTACTTGCCCGCCCGTCCCCGCAGGTACCCGCGCCCTTTAATCCCTCCACGGGCCTCCCCCGCGGCTGAGGCGCTGCCCCTCGCACGCCCCCCTCTCGGCTGCCTCCCTTTTCCCCCGGCTTTCAGTAACGAGCCCCCGCTCCCTCCCCGCCCCCGCGTCCCGCCCCGATGGGTCCCACACGGCTGACGGGGATCAGCCCAGCAGTGATGGTGGGGGTTTGAGATACTGGCGATCACTGGAAACACAGTGAGATGAAGCGGCGCGGTGCCGGGCTGCGGAGAAGGGGGAAAGGGTGAAAAAAACCCGAAGCCTGAAGCGAGGAGGAGCTTCCCCGCCGCGGGAGCTGGAGATGCCGCTCGCAGGGACGGAGTGAGGTTTGGCGCTGACACATGCTGAATGCGTGGTGTTTAATTTGGTTCTTTGTTTTGCGGGGAGGATGCGCTTGCGGCTGGGCGGTTTGACGGGAATATGTTCTGTCCCGCTACTGGCTCTGTTACAATCCCCTTTTCTTGTTCAAGGCACTTCATCCGCCCGCGGAGTCAGTTTTCCAACTTTGAAGATTTAGCAAAGCCTTACAGGTGCGTGTCTGACTGCAGTGGTGGAGAGATGTCTGGATAAGAGGGGTGAGTGTGCACAGGGGGGTGTGCATGAAAGGCAGGAACAGCATCCGCATACATACATCTCCATGTGTATTTAAATATACATATATGCATGGTTGTACCAGCAGCAACAATAACCTTCTGTGCTTGTTGTGAAAAAATCCCCGTAGACATTACAAGCCGTTGCTTGGAAGGGTTCCTATACTGTCTTGCTGTCTGTGAATCACTTTGGGAGAGAGAAGCACTCACAAAGAGAACTCCTGCCCAAGTTTGGAACCCAAACCAACTCTATGTTCCCTACACTGTTAAGAGGCAGTAACTTGTGGGTTCACTTAGGCCACTAGTTTAATATTAGATATTTCTTGAGCTAATCAACTCTATTTCCAGAAATAACTCAGAAAAAAATCCTTGGAGATTAGTTGTGTGAACCTGTGTCCAGGTTATCTCACACACAGTTCCGCCAGCATTAAGTGGCAGAAGTACACCTAAGGAAAATATTTTGGTGGAGCAGACTACTACATAAATGTAAAATAGCAAAGTAAAGGAGAGAGAACTAGTAGCAAATTAATGAAGGAAAAATGTGAATGAAACCTGTTGATTGCAGCTCTTTACCTTTCAGTGGCGTTTTTCCTTTACTGATTTCCTCATCCTCTCTGCTTTATTTTTGTCTTTTTTTTTTTTTTTTTTTTTTTTTTACGTTTTGTTTGGTTTTTATTGTTTTAGTTTTGTTTACATTTCACAGTGCTATGGAGTACACAGGTATATTGATGTCTTTCAAGTCAAACCCCACATTTACATTTATTTGAATTATTTACTATTTTTTCACTGAGGTGTCACCTGCTGGAAAATTGATCCAGTACTGTCTCTTTGACTTCCCAGCAATACTCAAATTCCACTGCAAATGACAAGAGACTTAAGTGACCAAAGATACTAGGGAAATGACACATTTGATACACAGTTCCACAATGGTTTTACAGTAGTCTAAATGTCTAAATGTTTCACAAAAATCTGTTTCTCAGATAAACTTTTGCCACTTAGTTCTTAAAGAGAAAATAGCAGTCAAGACACTTTTACACAGTGGTGTCTGAAGAGTAGTTTTGGCACTGAAGGATGTGCAACTAATGGGCTGGATCCATGAAACTATTTCTACTGATATAACAGCAAATTGAAAGCTGCGGTGTCGCACTACTCTGCTTTTCTCTTGCTGTGACAGGCAGATTTTTTTTGTCTTGAAAGTGGTAGCAGAAGGCAACACAAAACTGCATGTGATGTGCACCATCAGGTCTTTAGAGGGCTGAAAAAGTGATGCCGCAGTTGCATCTGTTGTCTGATCTGCACCACAAATATACCATATAAAGCTCTTCATCTAGAAGATCTATTGATCATAGCAGCCTTTGCTCTGACTGTAATGAAACAAGTTAATAGCCAGGAATAAGTGGTGGAAATGGAGGAAACACCTGGTTTCTACAAGGTACTCCTAAATGAAATGGATCATTGCAGTTACATCATGTGCTGTTAAGTCCTGAGTGTTCAGGTCATAGCAAGTGGTTTTACTCAAGGCTGGTTTTGTTGGTTGAAAATGAAACTGTCCCCATGTTTTCCCTGCATTTTTGTAACACCAAGTTTGGCTTTATAAATTCTACAAATTCTAAGACTCAGAAGCAGAGGAAAGGAGGTCACATTCTTAGCAAAGGAAGAGCAGTTCATGTCAATGTCCAGTTTTTAAACACACCTTCTTTACTGACAACATGGGAGACTGCAGTCATATGAGTGTGAGAAGGCAGTAGTTAGTTTCAGTATTAACAATCTCACCAGAATTGTGAATGCAAAAAATAACAGGGTAATTAAAAATTACTCCTTGACACACACACAGAAGCACAGAATCACAGAAACATTCAAGTTGGAAAAGACCCTCAGGATCACCAAGTCCAATTAATAGATTCATAGAATCAACCGGGTTGGAAGAGACCTCCAAGATCCTCCAGTCCAACCCATCACCCAGCCCTATCCAGTGAACCAGACCATGACACCAAGTGCCCCATCCAGTGTTCTCACTCTAAACTATATTCCCAGGCACCACATCCAAATGACTTCTAAACACATCCAGGGTTGGTGACTCAGCCACCTCCCTGGGCAGGCCATTCCAATGCCTGACCAGTCTCTCTGTGCAAAAATGTTTCTTAATATCTAGTCTAAACCTAACCAGTAGCAGCTTGAGGCCATTCCCTCTTGTTCTATCACTAATTACCTCTGAGAAGAGACCAGCACCAACCTCTCCACAGTGTCCTTTCAGGTAGTTGTAAACAGCAATGAGGTCTCCTCTCAGCCTCTTCTTTTTCAAACTAACCATCCCCAGCTCCTTCAGTTACTCTTTATAAGATTTGTTCTTCAGGCCCCTCACCAGCTTCATTGCCCTTCTCTGCACCACTCCAGCACCTCAACATCCCTCTGGTATTTAGGTACCCAAAACTGTACACAATACTCGAGGTGTGGCCTCACCAGAACAGAATACAAAGGGACAATCACCTTCCTGCTCTTGCTGGACACAGTATTTCTAATACAAGCCAGGCTGCCATTGGCTTTCTTGGCCACCTGGGCACACTGCTTGCTCATATTGAGTTGCTTTTTGATTACAACCCCCAAGTCCTTTTCTACCAGGCAGCTTTTCATCCACACTTCTCCAAGCCTGTAGCATTGCCTGGGGTTGTTCTGACCCAAGTGCAGGACCTGGCATTTGGCCTTGTGGAAGCTTATACCATTGACATTGGCCCATCAATTAAATCTGTCCAAGTCCTTCTGTAGAGCCTCCCCACCCTTTTGCAGGTCAGCACTGCCACCTAACTTGGTGTCATCTGTGAACTTCCTGATGACACACTCTATGTCTTCATCAAGGTCGTCTATATAGAGATGTTAAACGGAAGTGGCCCTAACACTGAGCACTGGGGGACACCACTTGTGACTGTCTGCCAGCTGGATTTAACTCCATTGACTACCACCCTTTGGGCCCTTTCATCCAGCCGCTGCTTTGTCCGGCAGACCTGTGCTCAGCCAAGCCATGAGCAGCCACTTTGCCCACAAGAACTCTGGGGAACAGGATCAAAGGCTTTTTGAAAGTCTATGTAGACAATATCCACAGCCTTTCCCTAAGCCAACAGCCATATCATCTTGTCGTGGAAGGAGATCAGGTTCATCAGGCAAGACCTGCCCTTCATGAACCCATGCTGACTGGGCCTGATCCCCTACTTGGTCCCTATATGTTGTGTAATGGTGCTTCAGACGACCTTCTCCATGACCTTCCCTGGTACTGAGGCCAGACTGACAGGCCTATAGCTTCCTGAATCCTCCATTTTAACTTTTCATGTAGCTAGGTGTCACATTTGCTACCCTCCAGTCCATTGGCACCTCCCCAGTTAGCCAGGACTCCAAGTAACTAATGGTGAGCACATCTGCCAGCTCTTGCAGCACCCTTGCGTGTAGCCCAACAGATTTGTAGCACATCACTGACCACTGCCTCATTTATTGTGATAAGCTCATTCTGATTCCCCTCCCTGATTCCTAGTTCATGACTCTGAGTGTCCAGGGAATTGTTGGATTCTGTGGTAAAGACTGAGATAAATTAGGCATTAAGCACCTCAGCCTTTTCCTCATCCTTAATCACTGTTGTTTCCCTGGGCATTTCCTTAATGGCTGCCACTAGTTGGAACTCTAGCTGTGCCTTGGATCTCCTAATTTTCTCCCTGCATAGTTTCACTGCTTATTTATAGTCCTCATGAGAGGCCTGTCCCCTCTTCCAAAGGCCAGAGACTCTCCTTCTGTTCTTGAGGTCCAGCCCAATGTCCCTATTGAGTCAGGCCTGACACCTTCCTCACTGGTTTAATTTTTGGCACACAGGGACAGTCTGCTGCTGTGCCTTCCCTCTTGAAATATGTCCAGCCTTCATGGACTCCTGTGTCCTTCAAAGTGGACTTTGTCAGTCAGTCTTCTGAACAGGCCAAAGTTTGCCTTTCAGAAATTTAAGGATAGAGATCTCAATCATCTCATGATCACTGAGCCCTAGATGGTCTCCAACCTTTATTTCTCCAAAAAGTTCTTCCCTGTTCACAAGAAGCAAGTCCAGGTGAGGGAACTGATGATTGATTCCCTCACCAGTTGCGACAGGACGTTACCCTTTGCATGCTCCAGGGACCTCTAGGACTGTTTTCTCCCTGCTGCATTGTGTTTCCAGCAGAGCTGAAGTTGACCCTGAGAGTAAGGAGTAGCAATTGTGAGACCTCTCTCAACTGCTTATAAAAGATGTCATCTATGTCTTCATCCTGGTTGGGTGGTGTATTACAGATTCCTACCACAACATCACTCTTGCTGCCCTTACTCCTGGTTCGTACCTATAAGGACTCAACCCTTTAACCACCTTCATTAATTTGTATGGTTTCATGTGTCTCTAACACAGAGGGCCACTTCACCATCTCTTCTTCCTTGCTTGTGCCTTCTGAAAACTTGGTACTCATCAATTGTAGCACTCCAGCTGTGGGAGTCATCCCACTGGTTTCCATGGTGGCTGCTACATCATAGTTTCCTTTTAGTAGAGTGGCCTCCATCACTTCCTATTTATTGCCCATGCGGCATGCATCAGAGCATAAACATTTCAGGGAATAGAGTACATATTTTCAGCTTTGAAGTGGGGTATATCCTCTGGTTATCTAAGATGCCACCACACCGCTGCACAACTGTTGGGCTACTATACCCATGGTTCTTGGTGGCAAGGCCAATTATGTCCCCATCCCCTGTTATAATTAGTTTAAAGCCTTGTCAGTGAGCACAGCCAACTTGTACGCAAGGATTCTTTTCCCCTTATGGGACAGATGTACTCCACCTGTCGCCACTAAACCCAGAGCTGAGAGAACTTCCCCATGATCAAACCCCCAAATGTCTGTTGGTGGCACCAACCTCTAAGCCATGCATTAATCACATGGACTTTTTTCCTTCCTTTCTTCCCATCACTAGAGAGACTGAGGAGAACACCACTTCTGCTCCTTAGCCCTCAAGTAACCTTTCCAAATCCCTGAAGTATTCTTAAATTGTTTTTGTATTCCCATCTATTGCCTCATCAGTCACAGGTTGTATAACCAGCATCAGGTAATAGTCTGATGGCAGCACCAGATTAGAGAGTCTTAGAAATGTCTCTAACCCATGACCTAGTCGGGCAGTAGACCTCCCTGTGGGATGGATCCAGCCTGAAAATTGGGCCCTCAAGTTCCCCTGAGAAGGGAATCCCCTACTACTATAACCTTTCTTTTTTCTCTTGTTTGCACTAGTCCTAAGTCATAGGACTGGCTGACAAGTCCTGGGTAGGTGTGTGCATAGGCATTCATCTCCATCCTTGTTCATCTGGCCCCCTGTTTCGAGGGCGATTTGTATTTTCACACGACTTATGAAAGTATGTGTTCTCTTGGGTCACACCAACCCTGCAGTCGTGCTCCACAGAAGCTCTCAATGCAACAAAAAGCTGTGTTTATATGTATAAGGACAGCAGAGTGAAGTCACTAATTAAAGATGTAAATAAATTTATCACTCAGGGATTTGACAATAGAAATGGGTGAACAGCTAAACTCTGGATGCAAGACTGAGACCCTTCAAAAAGAATCAGTGAACTCTAAGTAGTGAATAACTCTCATTATATATTCTCCCTTGTGTAGAACCCAGGTAACTCTTTAAAACTCTTTAAAATCATCAACCTTCAACCTGGTTGTGCATAGTGGAGACATTAAATAAAGCATTTACTCTGGTGTGGTGAGACCTCACCTGGAATACTGTGTCCATATCTGGAGCCCTCAGTACAGGAAGGACAAAGAGCTGATGGAGCACGTCCAGAGTAGGGCCACGAAAATGATAAGAGAGTTGGAACACCTCTGCTACAAAGACAGGCTGAGGGAGCTGGGGTTGTTCAGCCTGGAGAAGAGGAGGCTCCAGGGAGACCTAATGCCAGCCTTCCAATACCTGAAAGGGGCCTACAAGAAGGAGGGAGAGAGACTGTTTCTAAAGGCTTGTAGTAATAGAATGAGGGACAATGTCTTCAAACTAGAGAAGAGTAGATTTAGGTTGGACATTAGGAACAAATTCTTTACTATGAGGATAATGGAACACTGAACCAAGTTTCCCAGAGTATGAGTTGAGTCCCCATTCCTGGAGATACTCAAAAAGAGACTTGACAGAAGTCTGGGCAGTCTGATCTAGTTGAAGATGCCCTTGCTCACTACAGATGGCATTCNCCTTCAAAAAGAATCAGTGAACTCTAAGTAGTGAATAACTCTCATTATATATTCTCCCTTGTGTAGAACCCAGGTAACTCTTTAAAACTCTTTAAAATCATCAACCTTCAACCTGGTTGTGCATAGTGGAGACATTAAATAAAGCATTTACTCTGGTGTGGTGAGACCTCACCTGGAATACTGTGTCCATATCTGGAGCCCTCAGTACAGGAAGGACAAAGAGCTGATGGAGCACGTCCAGAGTAGGGCCACGAAAATGATAAGAGAGTTGGAACACCTCTGCTACAAAGACAGGCTGAGGGAGCTGGGGTTGTTCAGCCTGGAGAAGAGGAGGCTCCAGGGAGACCTAATGCCAGCCTTCCAATACCTGAAAGGGGCCTACAAGAAGGAGGGAGAGAGACTGTTTCTAAAGGCTTGTAGTAATAGAATGAGGGACAATGTCTTCAAACTAGAGAAGAGTAGATTTAGGTTGGACATTAGGAACAAATTCTTTACTATGAGGATAATGGAACACTGAACCAAGTTTCCCAGAGTATGAGTTGAGTCCCCATTCCTGGAGATACTCAAAAAGAGACTTGACAGAAGTCTGGGCAGTCTGATCTAGTTGAAGATGCCCTTGCTCACTACAGATGGCATTCGACTAGATGACCTTTGGAGGTCACTTCCAACTGAGACCATTCTATGATTCTATGATTCTATATCATTAGCAATAAATAATAAACACAGTCTAATGATATAAGAGAAAGAGTAGGAGCATCAAGGTATTCCAATGTTTTGCCAATACACTTTGAGAAAACTACAGAATAATTTTAGGAATAACCTGAAACTTAAAAAGCTTGAATTCAGCCTGTGAAGTCCTTGGAAACTTATTTTATTTATGAAGTTGTGCTTGCAGGAGAAACAGTCATCTTGCAGATGGTTGAGGAGGTCGTGTGTGTGTGTAAGCAGCAAGCATTCTGTTCACTATAGGTTCATTAAGCGTTTCTGAAAGCTCCATTTCCAGGGGAAATCTCTGTTGTAATGAAATTGCCTTCTTCAAGCCTGCCTGCCAGCTCTTACAAATCCTTTCCATGTTGATGCACTTAAGCCCTCTGCTTTTGATGGTCTTTTCTCCGTTGTATTCATGCATAATATTTGTGCTTTGGTTCATACTGATCTGTAGCAGATGGGAAAGTGGAGAGCAGAAGGAGCTTTTCCCAGTTTAAGCATCCCTGAAGGTCAAAATATCTGCCCTGGGCTTTACTATCTGAACAGAAAATGAAGGTTCTCGTGTTTTTTGATGATAATGTGCACAAGAAGGTGGTGCTGAACTATGATTCTATTCCATTACAAAACAGCAGGTAAGAAAAAGGCACTAGATCTTGTGAATAAACTGCCTTTGTCATGTGACAGCAGCGGGCTGACTGGTCCTGAAAAGGACAGCTTAAGAGCAGTGCTTCAACTGTTTTTACAATCAAATTCCCATATCTCTTTAATTGTCTTATTAAAATCCACAGACTTCACAAATTCCAGTAATTCTTTACTGTCTCCCCACAAGATCAGATGGTCATTTAACACCACACTGCTTACTAAACAAAAGGGAAATCTTTACCCCCAGTTAGAAACCCTTCTGCAAACAAACAGTCTTAGGACTGCTGTCCTTTAGCCAAATAGCTTTTTGGTTGAATTACTCAATGAAACATGGCCAAGCATCTTTCCAAATACGGAGAAGAAAAGCATTATATTCCTCCCCCACTTCATGCTCCCTCAAATAGAGCTGGCCAGAAAACATCTCTCTACTCAGGGATTTCTGCCTGCAGAGACAATACCACAGGATCATATACCCTACAATTTTTGGAGGAATGCAAGTCATTTTTGTTTTTAAAGGGAACATATTCTGGTAGTGACTTTGTGCCACAGGGGGAGCAGAGCCCAAACTAAAACATTAAGCCTTCTGCAGGAGTGTTGCAGCATGCTGAATTTTATGTAAGCTAGACATAAAATGACAGCTAAAGAACAGAAATCAGAGCTTGATGTTGCTTAAGCTTGCTCTAAGCCTTACTTCGTGCTCAAGCACACAGTCCTTCTAGAGAAACATCACACAATATGGAGCTAGCAGAGACAGGTTCCTTTCTTCCATTTCAGCTATTGGCAGGGTACAGGATTGCTCTGTGCTGTCCAGTTCCCTTTGCAGATGTCAGCCAGTATTTCAAGCAGGGGTGTTAAGGCTCTGTATTATGAATAACGTTGCAGGAACAGTGTGGAGAGAGTGAAAGGAGAAGGTCTTGCATTCTTGGAAAATGATCTCCAAAATCTGCCACAGGGGAGCCAGTAATATGGTATCAGGGGAGAAGTGCCAGTCCCTAGTAGAATCCCAGGTCTTTGTGGTCTAAATTAAAGCAGCAGAGCCATTCTAGGAGTGGATGAGGGAGAGGAAGAACAGGGTTTGAGGAGTTGCTTCTTCCTTTTTCCTCATGTACATTTCAGTATGAAGGGCAAAGAACAGATTACAGCTCCTGAGTCTGGAACCTGAGCTATTTCCTTACCACTGAGAATGTTTGCTTCCCAGTGCTGCCAGTGCCTTACCCACTTACAGCTCTAGGTACATTTTTCATTCACTGCCCCTAAACCATGGCAAATAGCAGGCAGGATTGAAGTCTTGCTGCAGAGCGGAGCCTGCCTCTGTGAGCTCCCTGCAGAAGAATCTGTTGCTGGAACACACTGCCTCAGCAGTTTCTGACTATTGGATTTTATTTTTTTTAGTGGCACTACTGAAGAGAACATGGAGGTGACATCAGGATGTATTTTACATTCAGTATCGAGGTACCAAAGCTAGGCAATCAAGATCTTAGTTGTAAAAAATTATTGTGGTTTTTTTTTTCTCCATTTTAATTCTCAGCCCTTGGCTTAAACAGAAGAGGAAGCAACATGCATGGAGGAAATGAATTTTCCGTAAAAATAAGAGAACTTCTAAAAAAGAGGAAATGGAAGAGGTTGACCTCTTAAACTGTCACTTTGTCATTGAAAGCTGAGATGGATACTCTTCAATGTTGAGAACATAAAGGTTGGAAGTAGCCTTGGGGACAGTGGTCACGACATGTTGGAGTTTAGTATTATACAGGATAGAAGCAGACCAACAAGTAGAATTACAACCCTGGACTTCTGCAGAGCTAACTTTGTACTATTCAGAGATGTGCTTGCAGAAATCCCATGGGCTAAGGCTCATGGGCACCTTCTGTGTGAAGGAGCCCAAGAAAGCCCAAGAAAGCCCACTTCTTCCAAGCCCAAGCTAGCTGTGTTCTCCTGAGTAAAAATTGGGTAGATGTGCTAGGAGACCTTCATGGATGAGCAAGTTGCTCCTGAAGGAAATCTTGGGAAGAAAGAAACGTAGAATTCATAGAAGAAGGGATTTGTTACTTGGGAGAGCTATAGAGAAGTAGTCAAGGCATAGGAAGGCAACAAGGAAGGCCAAAGCCCTCTGGGAACTGAAACTGGCAAAGGAAGTGAAAGAGAACAAGAAGGGCTTCAAATAGGAAGGAACCAGTAGGAACCAGTAGGAAAAGGAAGAACAGGGAAGATGTGGGGCCACTGCTGAACGAGGAGCCAGCCCTGATAACTGAGGATTCAGGGAAGGCAGAGTTGCTGAATGCCTTCTTTGCTTCAGTCTTTACACCTAAGGCTGAACTCCCCTATGTACTCCAGACCCTGGAGGAAGGAGAGGAAGCCTGGAGAAGAGAATAATGCTCCCCATTGGTCAGTGAAAACTGGGTTAGAATCATAGAATCATAGAATGGTTTAGGTTGGAAGTGACCTCAAAGATCATCTAGTTCCAACCCTCTGCCATAGGCAGGGACACCTCCCACTAGAACAGGTCACTCAAGGCCTCATCCAACCTGGCCTTGAGCACTTCCAGGAAGGGAGCATCCACAATCTCCCTGGGCAGCCAGTTCCACTGTCTCACCACCCTCACTGNAGTACTCCAGGTGGGGTCTGAGGAGAGCAGAGTAAAGGGGGAGAATCCCCTCCCTTGCCCTGCTGGCCACACTTCTCTTGATGCAGCCCAGCACACGGTTGCTGTCTGGGCTGCACGTGCACACTGCTGGCTCATGTTGAGCTTTTCATCAACCCAGACCTCCAGGTCCTTTTTCTCAGGGTTGCTCTCCAGCCATTTGTCACCCGGCCTGTATCTGTGCCTGGGATTGTGCCAACTCAGGTGCAGAACCTTAGACCTGGCCTGATACCACTCTGTCATGACATAACTGAATGAGTAGATTCTGGGAGACCAGTGGATGTTGTCTACCTTGACCTTAGCAAGGCCTTTGACACGGTCTCCCATGACATCCTAGTAAGCAAGCTCAGGAAGTGTGGGATGGAAGAGCAGACAGGAGGAGAATTAGGAACATGTTACAAGATAGAGTTTGAAGAGTGGCAATCAGTGGTCCCAGGTCCAGCTGCAGAGCTGTAACTAGTGGAGTCCCCCAAGGATCAGTGCATGGTTCAGTGCTAGGTTCAGTGCTATTCAGCATCTTCATCAATGAGGTTGATGAGGGGACGGAGTCTGCTCGGGTAGTTTGCTCATGACAACAAACTGGGAGGCTTGGCTGATACAGCTGAAGTCTGTGTAGCCATCCAGTGAGAGACTTGGACAAATTGGAGAGCTGGGCAAAGAGGACCCAAATGTGGTTCAGTGAGGACAAGTGCAGAGTCCTGCACCTGGGGAGGAATAATAAACTGCACCAGTACAGGTTGAGAGGTGATCTGCTGGAGGGTAACACTGTGGAGAGGGACCTGGGAGTGCTGGTGGATAACAAGTTAACTATGGCACAGCAATGTGCCCTTGTGGCCAAGAAGGCCAATGGGATCCTGGGGTGTATTAGGAAGAGTGTGTCCAGCAGATCAAGGGAGATTCTTCTTCCCCTCTACTCTGCCCTGGTGAGACCCTGTCTTGAGTACTGCATTCAGTTTTGGGCTCCTCAGTTTAAGAGGGACAGGGATCTGCTGGAGAGGGTCTAGTAGAGGGCCACAAGGATGATAGGGGACTGGAGCACTGCCTTATGAGGAAAGGCTGAGGAACCTGGGGCTTTTTAGTCTGGAGAAGAGAAGACTGAGAGGGGATTTAATAAATGTTTATAGACATCTGTGGGCTGGGTGTTAGGAGGAGGGGGACAGGCTCTTCCTCCTTTCTCCCTGTGATAGGACAAGGAGCAGTGGATGTAAGCTGCAGCACAGAAGGTTCCACCTCAGCACAAGGGGGAACATCTTTACTGTAAGGGTCACTGAGCATTGGAATGGGCTCCCCAGAGAGGTTGTGGTGTCTCCTTCTCTGGAGACTTTCAAGGCCTGTCTGGATGCATTCCTCTTGTGACCTGAGATAGATTGTATGGTCCTGCATTGGCAGGTGGGTTGGACTGGATGATCTCTTTGGGTCCCTTCCAACCGCTGACATCCTGTGATCTGTGATCGTTTCAAATATGAATATTTCACTGGCATTAATGATTTTAAGATAAATTGTTCAGGGTTAGAAACTTGAAGTTCAGACTTCCCATATAAGTTGTTTAAACACACACAAGTTGAGGGCAGACAGTTTTGATTTATGCATGCAAGTCCCATTGACACCTCTGGGAGTTCTGACACAGATTGAAGAGAGCACATGGTCCTTAAATGAGAGCAAAATGTCTGCCCACATGACTTTGGAAAAAGATTATTACGTAGGAGGAGGAGAGTCAGTATGCCAGAAGTTTCTCCTTTCAGGCAGAGATCTGGATGTTTCAGTCTTCAGCAGAGCAAACAAGCTCTTGAATGATCCAAGCTATGGGTTATTAGTTCAAGCTATAAAAAAGAAAAACAAGATTTGCGTTGCTCTGCAGTGCGCAGACAGTGACAAAGTTTAGACATTGGAATTTCATCTTCACTTGTGGACAAGCCTGGTGCATACTAAGAATATCATATGGCTGGCTTCCAAGTTAAAAAAATAGAAAAAAAGGTAGGCAAAATTAAAACATCTGTTGGTCTCTGTCTGCACAACAGATGTTGAATACACTTCTAAGTTAGGCTTATGAGAGTTCATGAAACATTCTTTGTCAGTAAGCATAAAGTCAGGCTGCCACTGACCTAGTACACTCATACTGAAGTGAGTATATTTTGCTATATTCTACACCTCACAGTATGTGATGTATGATTTTTGTGAAGATCTAGGCAGACACGGAATGTCAGAAAACTCTGCAAGGC
Source organism: Tricholaema leucomelas (assembly GCA_013400475.1). Lineage (NCBI taxonomy): Eukaryota > Metazoa > Chordata > Aves > Piciformes > Lybiidae > Tricholaema lacrymosa > Tricholaema leucomelas. Next base: position 42,103 of record WAAF01001122.1, on the reverse strand, counting down.
TTCTTCCATCATAAAAGCCAGGTTCAAATACATGGGAGCTGGAGACTCTGAAAGCTCTGGTGGCAGGACAAGCAAAGTCTGTAGGGTGAAGTCTACAGTGTTTTTTTTTTCTCCTGAATAGGCTGACATAATTATAAACAAGGCTTTTTTTTAAATGGTGTCCCAGGTTGCTGTTCCAAAACTTCAGTAACTGTGATAACTTTCAAGGTTACTTTGGTAAACTTGAAACACAAAGGCACCAGCAGCCTTTGACTCTGCTTGCTTACGGTGCAAAGGTATTGCTCGTGAATATCTGCTTCGCAGGATGTACTGCACTAACCCAGCAAAGTAGGACAGTGCTCTGAAAGAAGGAGACTAAACGTCTGAGTTCTCTTTCTGCTATCAAAAAGCCCCCGAAGAACCTAAGACGTGGTCTTGAAAAGCGTATTTGGAAAGTGCTTTTCTGAAGGAGGACTGTAGATCTGTCATTTCTAGATGCACAAATGTTTAAGGAATTAAGGAGAGAATGTCTAGGGCATGTGGAGCTGTTCTTTTCTATATTTTCTATTATAAAGACTCCACTATTCAGGAATATAGCTTTCTTATTAAAATTATTACAACTTTTTAGTATCACCCATGAATATCAAATATGTTAGATACGCATTTAGGATACTGTGATGAAAATACTGCTTGGAGACAAGAAATTATCTTCACCCTGCAAAAGAGATAAGTGAAAAGAGATGTGATAGGCAGAGGAATATGGTGGGCAGTAATCCATGAGAAAAAACAGAGACGATGAGTAAGGAGTGACTTCTCCACTGTTTCAAATGCAAAGATTACATGGCATTAAGTAAAAAAGTCAGGGACCTCTTTCAAAAGGAGATGCTTCACACAGCAGTGTGTATTTAAGCAAGCAAACTCCAAGCCATATAATCATACAGTGAATACTAACAGTTTGAGTGAGGGATAAAAAAGTTGGAATAAAAACCTATCCAATGTTTTAACACAGTACGCTCTCTGAACACTTAGGAGTGGCAAATCTTTTTGAGACCGTTGATTACACTTGCCTAGCTTTAATCTGTTTCCCAAAACATAGGAGTTAAAAAGAAAAAGCTTCAAACAACGGCAGATCCTTTAGCATAGTCTGATACAGCTCCTATTATGCTCGTATAACCTTACTGTTCCACTGTTCATAGGCACATTTCTCAAAATATTATTCTGAAATTAAGCCAGCCCAGGACCAAATACATGAGAAATAGAAATGCTTCCAGAATTACTGTGATACACATCTAGGACAAAGAGCTCTTTAAAACACCATGCCAAGAGAAGGAAAATATACAAGGACTGAGAATGTGCTCTCTTTTCTCCTACAGAAAAAAAAAAAAAAAAAGTGTGATTTTTTTCAGTGACATCAGGGACAGCAGGAATGATTAACACTGAGCTCAGAATGTTAAATTGAGTGCAGGAAAAAAGTTGAAATGAGAGCTAGAGCAGTAGGAAGTTCCAGTTACCTCTTTCTTTATACAATAAAGAGGACAGCTAATGTTCATGTCACACTACCAAGACAGCTGGAGAAGTGTCAGCTTCCATCCCTTCCTTTTCTAGACATCTGTTGTATCTTTTCTGTCCTAACAGCAGGTACACTCTGCACCTCAGGACTTTACAAACCCTTGTTTGAAGTCAGGTGTGTGATCCTGCCATGTCCACTGCATTAGCATATCAGAAGTTCAGGCAAACAGAAAACGGGAACATACTGTGTTTTGAGTTTGGCTGTCTTGCCCACTTGAAATCACACTAAAGGTGTTATGTGTCTGCAGCAATTAAACCACAAATATGTTTGGACTAAACTTAGTTCTTCTTTTAGTGGTCTAACCCATTTGGTTCATGTGACTTTTGTTTCCGATTGAAGCAACATTCAGGTTATATCCTCTTATTGTCAGCAGTCCAAAGTATCTCTTCTTATGTTATGAACAAGAGATAGAAATTAAATTTTATCAAGACATAATCAACACAATGGAGAACATCTTTACTGTAAGGGTCACAGAGCACTGTAATGGGCTCCCCAGGGAGGTTGTGGAGTCTCCTCCTCTGGAGACTTTCAAGGCCCATTTGGATGTGTTCCTCTGTGACCTGAGATAGACTGTGTGGTCCTGCTCTGGCAGGGGGTTTGGACTTGATGATCTCTTTGAGTCCCTTCCAACCCGTAACATCCTGTGATCTTGTGATCCTGTGAACCGTAAACTGAAACAGACTGGATGTTTTGTGTCTGATCCTTCCATGCATATTGAATTGTAATTCCTGTTCATTACTGGTGGAAATTTTGTCAAAGTAAGGGCTAAAAAATAGAACCTAAAATTTGAACTAAATCTAGAAATGGTTGAAACCAATGGAGCCATGTCAGTTGATGCCAGCACAGTAAATAATCTAAATATTGTATCTTTATTCTCTTGGACAGAGCTGTGGATTGTATTTCTGTCTTCACATACACATGTCCAGGTACATGGCTTTAAAGCTGTCTGCCTGGTGCATGAAGACACAGCAGCATCACAATGAACTTATATGCTTTGTGTACTTCCCTTTTTTGTTGCCTGGACTTTGTACAGTAATCATGTTTGGCCCTGTCCTTATTTACCTTTTCTGTGGTCTTGTATTTTGTCTGCTTGTCACAAAGATTTGCTTGCACATGTGTCAGAAGATCAGTATTGTATGACCATAAAGGAAGAGAGCATTAGGTGAACCTAGCTCAGCGGACATATGCTCTTTCATCTGTTGCTTCTGATGTTTGTCGTTAGTTGAACTTTATCTAATGAGATGATCCTCAACTGAAATTAAACAAGAAACTGACCATTTAAAAATTTGGTTTCCTTGCTTTTATATTCCATTCCAAATACCTGGGGTTTTTTTTGTTTTGTTGTGTTTTAGGTTGGGTTTTTTTAATAGATTTTATTACCTACTCCTCTTCAGTGAATTCTTCTGTATCTTGAAAGTTTATTCAAACAAATCAAATACAATTTGATTACTTTTACTGTTCAATAAAACCATATGGGAAAAAATGTCTTCTCAAGGGCTGCACAATGAGTTTCTCACACATGTTCTGTATTTCTAATCTTCAAGTAAGTATGTTAATAAATATTGTGATCTGTAAACCTGTCTACCTCTGCTTCTCATAGTTTCCATTAAAGGACATTCAGGTCTTTCTTTTTCATCATGATGCCAACTTTTCCTAATCCTAGTACTCTTCCATTTTGTAAAGATGTTCTTCTTACATGTACCTTGGTGCTTTGTTCTTGTTCTAGGCATGTTAAACTGGAGCTATGCTTTAAGAAGTCATGGTTTCATTTTGGCCTTCTGAATCACAGAATCACAGAATGGTAGTGGTTGGAAGTGACCTCTGAAGATAATCTAGTCCAAGTTTATATGGCTTCAGCTGCTGATTTATCTTGCATTAGATAACAGGTTTTCAGATGCATTTAGTGTAAGGATCTTCATTCTCTTGCAGATATGTTGTCTTTGTCACCAGTGGAGACAGAAGCTTTCTCTATAGCAAGTGTTGTAACCAGCAGATCATATCTTCATTCTGCTTCAGCAGTGTGTCATTTTCAGATATTCCAGGTTACAGACTTGTTACCTGGACTGTATACTAAGTACCACTGCATGGCCAAGCTCATTTTCAACTAAAATCTGCTGGTATTTGCAGCTATGCAGTCATCATCATCAAGGATGTTACAGCCTCACTTTCTAGATGAGTTATAATAGCATGGTGGATCCTCACAAAAGACTCTCAGACTTCTAAGAGAATCAATTGGCTTCCAAGTCGAGTCCAGAGAGTTGTGAATGGAGTTAAATCCAGTTGGTGGCCAGGTACCAGTGGTGTTCCCCAGGGCTCAGTACTGTGGACAGTCTTGTTCAGTATCTTTAATATCTTTAATGTGTAATATCTTTATCTTGGGTGAAGGGATTGAATACATTCTCTGTAAATTTCCAGATGAGACAAAACTGGGTGGAAATGTTGACCTTCTTGAAGGCAGAAAGACTCTTTAGGGGAATCTGCCCTGGCTGGAACAATGGGCCAAGGTCAGTCATATGAGGTTTAACAGAGCCAAGTGCTGAGTCCTACACTTGAGTCATAACAACCCCAGTGTTGCAGTGTTTCAGGCCTGGGGCAGAGTGGGTGGGAAGCTGCCCAGCAGAGAAAAGACATGGAAGTGCTGGTTGACAACCAGGTGAATATGAGCCGGCAATGTACTCAGATGGCCAAGAAAGCCAACAGTATCCTGGTCTGTATCACGAATAGTATGACCAGCAGGAATAGGGAAATGATTGTGCGACTGTTGCTGGCACTGATAAGGCTGCATCTTGAGTACTGTGTTCAGTTTTGGGTGCTCACTACAAGAAAGACATCAAGTCACTGGAGTGTGTCCAGAAAAGGACAACAAAGCTGGTGAAGGTTCTAGAGATTGAGTCCTCTGAGGAGTGGCTGAGGGAACTGGAGTTGTTTAGTCTGGAGAAGAGTAGGCTTAGGGGTGACCTCACTGCTTTCCATCTTCCTGAAAGGGGATTGTAGCAAGATGATTGTTGGTCTCTTCTCCCAAGTAACTAGAGATAGGATGAGATGAAGCAGACTCAAATTGCACCAGGGGAGGTACAGATTGGATATGAGGAAAAAATTATTAACTGAAAGAGTGATCAGACATTGATGCCAGCAGGCTGCCCAGGAAGCTGGTGGAGTCACCATCCCTGGAGCTGTTAAGAAAGAAGTGTAGACACAGCAGCTCAAGACATGGTTTAATGGACATGATGGTGTTTTTTTTGATGGTCGGGCTTGATGATCTTGGAAGTCTTTTCCACCCTTAATGATTCTGTGATTATGTGAGTTATTGCCTATAGCAGCTATCCATATATGTAACCTAATCACCTTAAAGCACACAAGCTTCACTAGGACCTGAACATAAAATGCTGCTCTTTGATGAAGGTCAGTTTTTAGCTCTCCATGTACTGGAGCTGTGCTAGCAGAAGTTTGCTTTCTCTATCCCTCTCATCACTGTCAGTGAGAATTTTAATAAATGCCACTTAAAACTAGAGAATCAAAGAAATAGCAGTTGGGTGCCAAATATATTTCCAGGCCTCTTACCATAATTGCTGAGATTAAAAAAAAAAAAAAAAAGAAAAAAAAAAAAAAAGAAAGTAATTTTCTTTCCCTGGAAATTTCTTCTCATTAGGTGATAAGCCCTTCTTAAACTATAAAAAGTCAAGTATTTTGTTCCCTCTAAGAATTTTCCAGCTTCCATGACCATGAATTATTGCAGGTTTCCACATTCCACTTGCAGAAATAAACTGCTTAGTAATATGCCATTATTGTATATAAACAAATATAAGGGAAAAGAATACAGTATAGCACAAGTCTACATTGTTTATTACAGCTTATGAAAATTTTAATGTTTAAAAATCAAGTCTAAAATCTATTCAGATGCTTCTTAAAAGTGTCCTGCAAATTGTCAAGACACTGAAAAAAAAAGATCGTATAGACAAGGGGGAAGAGGAAGCCTTATGCTCCATGAACTCTCCAAGTGAGTTTTACTACTATGGTTTTCTTTAAAGTATAATTACTTGTAGCACTGCATATGTTTCTTAAACTCCTGTAGATGTATGAACACGAGAATTACCAATTTCTCTTCTTTGTCTTCTCTTACACAATCTCATAGTCACAGGTGCAAGAGTTGCCAGCAATTCCACAGAAACTCATTAAGAAATTGATATACATATAGACATTTAAGGCTTCAGTTCACAGAGTCACAGAACCACATGTGATGGTTTGGGTGTCCCCCGCCTCCCACACTTTAGAAATCACCCAGACTAGACTCAGCCGGCTCTGGAAATTTGAATGAAGCTTATATTTACAGCTGGCACAATTTACAAGCAGATATTTACAGTATATACAGTTA